>OZ023212.1:41411517-41929017 GCA_963995525.1 Escarpia spicata | reverse complement strand
AGAGATCCTGGAGTTTACAGGGATTTCATCAGATTTAACAAGAATTTAGCCTGACCGCCAACCACCAGTGGCAGATGCACAAGGGACTCTTTGGCTTGTAAAACGTTCACTTGTTTCCCATTGATGTGTGACCATGCCTCCTAGACTAGTAGATAATATAATATAATGTACGTTCCATTCATTTATATTCCTCTATTAGAGTGCGTAGTTTCCTGAACATAATCTACATTGTTCCTTCACTAACAGTACCTCGTGTACAGTGGAACCTCACTATTAATGTCACCCCTGGGACTGGACAAAGGAGACTTGAATAGTGAGGTGTCCTTATTAGTGGGACTAATATCCTATACCTTATGTGGAAATAATTTGGAACTGTTCTAGGATTACCTTAATTGCGAGGTGGTTGTGTTATTGAGGTGACCGTTAAGCGACGTTCCACTGTATTCAGTTTTGTCTTGTCTTTCTTAATATGAAAACATTTCTATAAATATCTTCATAACCACTCAATATCTCTGTTATGAAAATATTTATATGAGTTTTACTTCTCTAAAGTAGTGTTAACGATGTCATTGTTATGTCATGTGTTCAATGTGGCAGTTATGCTCTAGTGGCTGTAGACGGTGTCACGTGGGATAAACGTGTAACTCGCTGTGGACTCAGAAGCAAGCTCGGTGTCTCTACCCATTCAAATGTTTAATTAAAAAAATTCGCCTATGCCGTATATCAGACTATCACATTTCTTTGATCCACTTCAATGAATGACTGCTTTCTCATAGGTTATATGTTACTTGCTTGGTCATTACACCCGAGGCGTTAACCTACGTTTTTCAATTTTAGTCAATGCAACGATTGTTGTGATCGGCCTTCGACAATAACTAGGACAAACAGTGTGTGGAATAGGCATTGCCCTCTGGAAGCTAACTGTTATACAACTGTGGATCAGTAGGAAATACTATTGTTTTTATAAATTTGTCATCGCTTTTTGTGGGATCCGTCGTATTTTTTTTCTATGACTGGCTTAAATCGCAACATTATGTTTCATGATATTAAAAGGATTTCACATCGGTAATCATTTGTTAACTAATACCAACACAGTTGGATGGTTCGAAATATTAACATACTCCATTATCGAAGTGTTGTTCCCTTTTCAGTCAGACCGGTTACAGTTTTATAGGACATTGTCACGCTGCATTTATTAACATATAACATATGTGTAACAATTCGGTCGGTTAAATGTAGAATAAATACGCACTATTCAGACAAACCATGTTATTATCGACTGTCGTGTTTTTATCATCTAGTTATATTTTCGAAAATGCACGAGTTGTAATAAAATAAAATAAATAAATATACTTATATAGCGCCAGCTCTAGTTAGAAACTATTCAAGGCGCTTTACATGTAAAATAGTAATAAATCAAAAAAGTTATTAATTAAGTAAAAAAAAGTGAATATTAAAAAAATATATCTTTAAATATTAGTATTATCGTGTCATATAAACAAAAGATAATTGATAAAAGCTTAATGCCAAGTCTAAAAGTCACAATAGCAGTTCAAATATTGATTGATTGATTTAAAAATGCTCTTAAAAGTCTCAGTGTCTCAAATAAGCCAGGTTTACGACACTTAACAAATGTGACGAAGTATTCATTGATGGCGTGTTTCGAAGAAAATTCCTCGTTACCGTTATGGTAATTACGCCGTAGTAATGACAGTAATTCAGCAATAACAATTATTATTATGCTACTCCACGACATTTGCAATAATTATTTAATGAATTTCCTGTAATAATCACTGAAATTGTCACATAATAATAACAGGATGACCGCCCGAGTTCACATGTGAAACAAGAACCTTCCTCCTTGCTTTCGATTAATCCTACCTTCATGTCCAAGACAGCGTTGATTTGTTGTTAATACATGTTTGATCTGTGTATGCGTGATATTCTGTAGAAACATACTGGTCAAATTGTCTACTTCATCGTATTTCCGTTTGTTTAGCTCAAATGTGTTTCTTTGCCCATGATACACCGAGTTCATAAGCTGTTGTTTCCTTTAATGAGTCTCAATGGAACGATTTTTAACCGTCATATAGTACTACACTGGTTTCACATCAACGTGATATGCATGCTTACACACACGCAGGCTCGCACACACATATACACACACATATACGCCATCAGAGTTGTTACATTCTGATGTGAAGGAAGGATAGTTGTCTGAATAACTCGCCTGGATATCGTCGGGTTGTAAAGTAAAGTTTATACCCTTGTATCACCCGCCTTTATACGTCATATTTTTAGTTTCGATACGCACAGTGTTAAGTACGATTTGTTTCCTTTTGCAGAAAACAGACAAATCGCATTTAACTTCTCATTAATCCTCAAGAAAGCGACTCCATCGGTGCCCAGCGAGGAGATGATGACAACACTTGGTGCCCGGGTGACATCGACATCAGCACCTACCTTATCAAATGCGATGAATGCGACAGACGCGACAGACGCGACAAACGCGACAGACGCGACAGACGCGACAAACGCGACAAATGCGACAGACGCAACAACTGCTAGTATGTCTACGCTAGAACCAACTGTGAATACATCTGAAGACAATCCAACAGCGTCATTCGATGCAGCCACACAAGGAGATGTGACATCACCTTCTTCGACAGAATCAATGTCACAAACTGATTCACCAACAACGTATGTGAACGGATGCTTGACTTAGAGTATTTTTAAAGGAAACGAATTGAAACACATTGTATCGCTAACAATCTATCAGTTAATTCCAAATGATGACGTAGTCCTATCTTAGCCGGGAATCGGAAGCAGGGCTACACGTTGTGTGGCTTGAAAGTAGACCTACTCGATAAAACTGAACCAATTATGTATCTTGATAGGTGACTGAGATGAACTCCCAGATATGTGGGTTCAGTGCACAGTTGAATTTTCTATTGGTGTTCGTGCTAACTTGTTGTCAGATTATAATTGTAACATTTCGTCAAAAGGGTATAACTCCAACTCTCTTAAAACGAATACATGCACGATGCCCATCAGTGTTTACCAAAACATCCATGTAATTATGCACCCACGTGTGTGACCAGTTATGTAAATACTGTGGGAACATATTCGCCGACAGTTAGGCATGTAAAATTTAAACATTGTGTCCACGTGTTAGGGTTCAGCTCACGCAGCATGTCGCGGCTTGAACGTAGAGACGGTTTATGTGAAACATGCGATATATATCCCACCTTTGGGCCCATTTTGTAAACTCTAAATTACAGGTTACATGCAGAAACATTATCCTATGTCTAGCACGATATTGTTTACAGTGTCACGATTACAGGAAAGGATGCAGACTGCAACCGTGAACGTTACTTTAAGGGGTCTTCACGGGCATATTTCTTTGTGCGGTTTCCTGCAGAAAGTGTATCTATTAAACATTGAAGCTACCCATTCATGAATTCGAACTCATGTCATCACCTCGTCCCTTGCAGCGTGCAAACCCCTGCTGCTATGTCCTTGACGTCGGATAAGCAGCTGCCAGACACCGATGAACTCATTCAATGGGTACGCATCGATAACTTCAACACTATATTTACGATGGTGATGTTGGTGATGATGTTGGTGATATTGATGATGGCGATGGTGGTGATGATGGTGACAATGACGATGATAATAATAGTAAAGTTGATTAAGTTAGTTACACAGTGATACGAAGGATTGTAGTGTATTAAAACCCACATGCGCTCCAGAAGAATTTCATGGATTTATACAATACAACTTTATTCATCCCTGTAAGGGCACTTACATTGAAAATGATAATATTGATAATGTGATAATAATAAATATTATATGTAACAAACTTTTTACATGGATGCTGAAATAGTGTATAATTGTATTCATATAACATTCGCCTGTGACATGACAATAGATAAGTTATAGAATAATTATTTATTTATTATGCCAATAATACAGTTAGGCGGTTATAAGTTTAAAATATATATATATACATCATATACCAAAATAGTACCAACATAATCGCAACAGTAGGCATTGCATTTAGTCTAATAGTTGGACGTCAAGTAAAAATCATAATCGAAAAATATTATGAGAAAGTTTTATCGCACGATGAGAAACATCGACCCATCGACGTGTTTACTTAAGTGGCTGTTATTTTGTATTCAGCGTTTTGTAAGTTGACATCAGGTTACATATCTTCACCCACAACGCATGTTCTTTTTGATTAGGTGATTACTAATGTATTTTATTCATTCTTGCAGCTGACAAGTCTATTCAATTCCACGGTCGGTTTTTCAATGGTGACTCTGTTATCATCAAAAGCACCAAGGTAGGTAATTTCTATAAACAAAATTATATGTCTACACACCATCACTTCGTATGGCTTAGACATACGCAGTTGCATGGAAATGCACAGTAAAAATGAACACCGATGTTTGTCTTGTAGGCCCTAAGACATCGCGATGCGTTCAGATACACATTGCGATATTTGTTTACATTACCGTCAATATCACCAGCAGAGAGTGGATCTTCCGGCCGAATTGAAATTCCCGCCGAGGCAATCTAGGGAGACATGGAAACATCTACAAAGATGCTGCATCATCTGATTGTGGCAAAGAACAAAACGTACCAATTGAATGGAAACAAGGGTGCCTACTCAATCTACCAAATATATTAGATCTGCAGCAATGTAAGAGCTACAGCGTGAAAATGATCCTGTCATTACCCGGAAAGATACTCAACATAGTCATATTGGACAGACTAACATAGTGGTGGGCGTCACACTAAGAGACGACCAGGCTAACATCCGGAAAGAAACATCATGGGCCGATCAAACAGCTACTCACCGAATCATAGTTGAACAATCTGGTGGATGGAACTCGACCCTGTATATCAACATTGTAAACTATGCGAAGGCTTTGATAGCTTCGGCATGGAGAATCTATGAAAACTTCTACGACACTATGGGATAACATATATTGATGTGTCTGATGCTAAGTACCTAGAAAAAATGGTCGATGACCTATGCTCTCAGCGAGAAAACAGACCAAAATGAGCAACTAAATTAAATGTATCACCTTGATTTTATGGCCAAAATATACATTTACCATAACAGCTGACGTATATTTTGTTTCCGTCTTATTATCAGTATGGTTTCTGCTTCCGAATTAGCTGCTTGATTGCCTTTTTGTATTGGTGTCGGTATTGCTTTGTACACACTAAGCTGGTCAGTGTTTCTTTTCGTGCAGCAGTTTGGGGTACAAAGTCACGTTCAACGTCGCGGAGTTGTCTGAAAAAGATGCTCTAGGAGCAGACGGGCAGTTAGCACAAGACCTGCAACATATTGCGTTGATCGTTAGCAGTGACAGTCGATCATATAAAGGCAACTGGGTTGTCGATCAACAAGCCACAAAGCAAGCGATGGACAAAACCATTGCATCAGGTAATAATTGCATTATAGAAGTAAACGCGTTGAGGTAAAGTTCGGTAATATAGTTAGAAGTATTCTACAACATATTGGAAAATGTTATATTTTTGTTTTCCTAAAGACGTGTGTCTGGTTCGTCCGCTATCTTCTCGATGTACATTGTCTCTACCTCTCTGTGTCCTTGTTTGCCTTCACTTCACATTGTCGCCTGGTGCCTTTGTCGTTTCTCTCATGATGGTCTCTATAGGAATCCTTCCAGACTTCCATTCTTGTATATCTTTACTATATTGACATCTACCTTCAGAATACTCACTCACTCGCGGTTATTTCAACGAGTAATCATGACAAAAACAGGTCCGTCCAACCAATACACAACTTGTCTACCAGTAATGAATGGTGGCTTTGATCTTGATGGTCAAAATCCGTGTGACTTATCGTTAGCATATAACTAAATGTGTTCTCACTCAGGCTGCACATTGCGCGTTTCACTAGTCTTCGCCGTCGATGTTTCAGCAAAGGTATCGCTGAAGTCAGTGTGCGACCTCGTCGGACCCGTGTGTCAGAACGTCAACTACACCTGCAGTCAGAAAGACTCGGGCAAGGTCATGTGTGTTCACCGCTGTGAATTGTTCCTGCAGAAGAACCAGTGTGACAAGCAAGGTTTTCTTGCAACGGGAACGTGCATGCTTAACGAAGACAGTGAGCCATATTGCAAGTAAGCGTGATCCTACCCAGATACAAGACTGCATTACATTATCACTCCTATTAGGTCATAGCAAATGGCACATATTGTAGACTTATTAGTTAACTGTGCGACATATATGCTATATGTGCGTGGACCTGTTGGGTTGATGTCTTAATGCAGTGAAAATGTAAGAAAACTTTTTGTTTGCTGTGAAAGTGCAATCCACTAAAATAAACTTTGTTTTGACAATGTAATATATCCAAGCATTGTTGGATCGTATTGCCTATGCGTGACACCGGGTACCGTTAATATGCAGAACTTATCTTACGCTTGCTACTAAGCGCAACCGGTTCCCAGAAATGAGTCTCACACAAGCCAAATGGTTTCCTCTGTTTGTCCGCATAAACACTTCCACTCCAAACGAAGAGACATACAAGATACTAGTTACCAATGTCTGACGAGCGCTTGCCGTCTGCTTCAGCTGCGGGCGCTACCTGCTGCTCGACAACTTCTTCACGGGAGACAAGTGCCTCAACGTGTCCCTGGTCGTCGGCATCACGGCCGGAGGATGCGCTCTTCTACTACTCACTTGTATTATCGCCATATGTTGTCTCGTCTCCAAGATGAGGAAATGTCGCGCAAAGAGATCGAAGTACGTGCGCAACAGTTTCATACATTACTTCAAATTACGCACAATAATTATACTGCAACTTTACTTACCTGCTTTTGTTGTTGTAAAAACACTCTCTCTCTCACACACACACACACTCTCTCTCTCTCTCTCTCTCTCTCTCTCTCTCTCTCTCTCTCTCTCTCTCTCTCTCTCTCTCCATCACTCTTTCTCTCTCTCTCCGTCTTTCTTATCTTCTCTGATGATGGGCACTTTCAAACTAATACAATGCCTTTAGTTCGATACATCTACATTACTTTCTTTCGGCGGCATACAGTCAGTACTTCATTCTCAAGTACATATAACGACCAATATCCGCTGGCACACACATCTCAACTGTAGCTGTTTATTATCAGAGCGTGTAGCGTGGAGCACAAGACGTACTTTGACCCCCCTCCCGCCGACTACATGGACGGCGCCCGCCCCAACGGCCGGGGAAACGGGCGGATCGCCTACCCACCACTGAGGGGCGAGCCTAGGATAAGCAGTGATAAGCGCTGTCGCAGTATCCTCAACGATGACTCAGGCCAAATGAATTCGGTCAGTAACAATCTCGTTTGTTTACGATCGCAGCTAAGCGAGCGTTGGTCTTTTAATATAAATGTTATTTGTTATGGTTTTGCAGAGGTAGAATCACAACAAAATATGTTCAAAGTATTTTCGATAGACACTAAATTATGTGGGTGATGCTTACAGTTGGAACGGTTCCAATTTCGATTTCGTACTGCTAACTATTGTTTGGTGTTCCTTCAAAGCATTTCCATATATTCATGTAGAGATAACATATACTATTTATATATTATACTGATGTTTCAGTACACAACATATATTATAAATGTGATATGAAAATGACACATAACTAAAAAGCAGCATTTTAAATTATATGTTGTATTTTGTTTAAATAAATATGTTTGGTGTTCTTTCCACCAGGGCTACCAACCGGCAGATGGCTCGATACCAGCAGATGTAGACCCTACACAAAGCGAAGCCTACAATACCTTTTTCCCTAACCTTGAAGTCGTTGACACAACTTTAAAGGTATATGTCTATGCGTTGGTGTTCCATTGTTTTGTTCTCCGTGCTTAGTATATTTTCCCGACATATTTGGTTGCCATGTCCAAGCGTTAACCGTCTGGTGTCTCATCAATCTTGATTCGACGATGCGATTTAATCAATCAATCACCAATATTTAAAATTGTCCACAACTATTCAAAAAAGCTTTACACAAACAACGAGTTAAAAGCAAATCATTCATGCTAAATAGTTGTTGATTGGTTTTTTAACGTTTCAGTGTGCCATAAAGCGGCCTAACGTGGTGATACGACCAACAGACAACTATTCACATGTCCGGGTGAGCACAGTTCTACGTTTTCTTAAATTAATACGGTTAGTCAATTCAAGACACTGTCTTCCCGTTCGGCCATCTTACATCTTCTGTTACGTCTGTGTGTCTGTTAGTCTGTCTATCTGTCTGCCTGTCTGCCTGTCTGCCTGTCTGCCTGTCTGCCTGTCTGCCTGCCTGCCTGCCTGCCTGCCTGCCTGCCTGCCTGCCTGCCTGCCTGCCTGCCTGCCTGCCTGCCTGCCTGCCTGCCTGCCTGCCTGCCTGCCTGCCTGCCTGCCTGCCTGCCTGCCTGCCTGCCTGCCTGCCTGCCTGCCTGCCTGCCTGCCTGCCTGCATGTCTGTCTGTCTGTCTGTCTGTCTGTCTGTCTGTCTGTCTGTCAGTCAGACTACATGTCTGTCTCACCGCTCGTTTACTCTCTATTGCCTTATCTATTTCGTTCCCTCTGGTTTCCTTTCGGTGAACATTGGATCAAAATATGGTGGAATGGGAGGAAGAGTGAGAGACACACAGAAAGAGAGATGGGATACATGGTGGAGGAGAGAGACACGGGAGGAACTGAGGAAAAATATGTAGATGAAAGAGAGAGAGGGGGAGAGAGAGAGGGGGAGAGAAGGGAAGAGTAAACAGGATGAAGAGATGGAGGGGAGAGAGAGGATAAAAAAGATGGAGAGAGAGAGACAGACAGAGACAGAGAGAATGGGGAGAGGGGGAGAGGGGGAGAAGGGGAGAGGGGGAGAGGGGGAGAGGGGGAGAGGGGGAGAGGGGTAGAGGGGGAAGGGGAAGGGGGAGAGTGAGTGAGGGCAAGAGGAAGAAAGAGAGAGCGAGAGAGAGAGAGAAAAAGGAGGAGAGAGAAAGAGAGAAAGAGAGAGAGAGAGAGGAGGAGAGAGAAAGAGAGAGGAGGAGAGAGAAAGAGAGAGGAGGCGAGAGAGAGAGAGAGAGAGTGAGTGAGAGTGACAGAATAGAGAGGAAAGAGATAGGAGAGACTGACAAATTAGGGGGATATGGTTATAATAACAGCAGAGAAAGGGAGGGATACAGTGGTAAAGTCAAAGATATTCATTTAAGCATGTTTCATTGGCTGTCGTAACAAATAAATAACAAGAATGTATTTGTCGTTTCAGCAACACGGCTATGCCGAAGAGAGATTATAGGAGCAAGTTGGAAAACATCGATATATTTTAATTTAAAGCCGCCTGTCAAACGCTCTTCGCTGAACAAGTCACGTCGTATGAAGACCGTACAACATGTTTAATGTTCTAATCTGCCAAAAGACGTGCTTGTATCATAATGAGTATTGCGTAGGCTTGGCTGGTGCCATATTACATATTATGCAAGTCTTGCATAATGTTTAAAATATATGTACGCTTGCCAGTCAATCGGCCACAGTTCATTAGTCGGATCATTGTCGCGGAAATGAGGGTTTTAAAATATTTTAGCCATTTCAAGTGATTCGCCATATCTTCGCATATTCTATTTTATTGTTTGCAGAAGAATTATTTTTGTAAAAGCTTAAAGCATTATGGTTTTGAGGTTGTATCAGAAAACTACGCATATCCTCAGTAACTAAAATGTGCGTGCGTGCGTGCGCGCACGCGAGGGAGGGAATGAACGCGTGTACGTGCTTGTGCTATTTATAACAATTAATATAACTAGCAAAATTGTCCACCTTCCTGATATCACTGCAAACACACAGACGCAGAAGACGGTTCCCCTAAGTATTGTTCCTGAATTAACTTGATGTAAATGGTAGCACTTTTGTTCGCAACGCTGGGTATGTCTTCAGCTATTGTACTAACCAATCCGTAGACAGTTTGTGTGCTTGTGTAGTTCGGAACAATCACAGTCACGCTTAGCGTTGCGAACAATCGCCTAACCTCCGTTTTTCAAAGGTTTGGTATGAACCACTACCGGTAAAAAAAAGTTAAGAACCCACGGGGAATATCGAAACGAAATAAGTAAAAGTGTTACCTTTCTTTCCAGGGATCTTACATTAATCCCTGAAAGTGTGTCGTCCGAGAAGAAAGTATAATGTACATTATATGTCCCTTTTCAACGGCCTCTTTTTCTCTTTCCGAATCCCTCCTTCTCCTACTCCTGTATACGTACATACATAGATACACGTTTATGTACGCTACCACGAGCATACATTAGATTAGCATGCACGCATGCGCGCGCGCGCACACACACAAACACACAAACGCGCACACATTACGTACAGTATGTTATACTACAACAAACGTTGGCAAGATTTTGCGTATGGTACGCGTAATGTACATAAGAAACGCATACAGCATTACTATATCAATATTGTGAGCTCTTGTATTGGGAAGATGAATGCAATATATAGTGATGTGGGTTGAAGAGTCTGGAGTATTACTTGTAGAACGCATGCAATATTAAGATTATCGTACTATTAGATTGTATAATACGGACGATAATTATTATTTATTTACGATAAGAACATTAAATTAAATTGATATCGTGCACATGCCTAACATGAATAACGTTGCAGAAGCACGGTTAATGCAAGAAAACGTATTGTTGAAGAGCGGTATTATTGATTATATTGTATTATCTTATGTACGGTTTATTAATAAAAAATCTCAATAATCGAGTTTGCCTTCACGCTGTGGGATTATTGTACACAGCCTTCTGTCAGATTGCATTTGGTAGATTCTGCGTGTTACTCCATGTATCCTATTCAAGGCATGCAGCTTACAGATCTACGCAGTGGACTGTTTTTTTACGATGTAGCAGAATTCACCTCAACGATCCAGAATCTATTTGGTTTTATTTGTTATTCTCCTCTTGAGTTCCTGTTGTCAGTGGTGAGGCTGGCCTCGATTCCGTTCTTTGATTTCAGTAAATTCCTTCTTCCTTTACCCCATTGATCTTGCACTGCTGTCTCCACCAACTGTCTCCACCCCCTCGATCTCTCATTCTTGTTCTCCACTCCTCTCCCAACCCTTCCAAATCTCTCTTTACACAGTCCTCCCATCGCAGTCACCCTCGCCTCCTTTCCCCTCCCCTCTCCGAGTATCTGCTTTCTTTGCCAGCCGTTCTCCTCCCATTCTTTCCAAATACCCAGCCCACTTCAGTCTACTCCTGTTGGCTGATTCAGTAGGGTACTTTCCAAAAGCTGCGCCTAGTAAATTGTGTTGCTGGACCAGTCGTGTCTCTCCTACGAAGAGGTGTGACCACTCGAGTTCTTTCTTTAAGGAACTGTGCATACTTGAAAATGCAATAGGAAATGGAGCACACAAATGAATGGTTACACTTTGTTTTGTGTAAATCCAACCAATAAGATGGCTTACATTCGAACGGATAGCACCATAAGATAGTATATCGAGATTTTTCGCAAATACCATACAGATGCCATACGGTAATCATCTAGGCGCCAGAACGGAATTAATGTTGGGTGGGGAAGACGGGGGGTGCTGTTGAATAGTATAGTGGATACAAACGTCCATTTGCACCCTCTCTCAAAGTCCTCCAAAACAACGATTCGCACCCCTCCCCCTCCGAGACTCACCAAAACACGCACATTGAAGTTCACGAAAAACATCAAATTGAATCATATTTACCTCTTCCATAAATATTGGGGACTAATTATATATCCAGTTCCCACCCACCCCCTCCACCCCCAGGTCCGGCGTCTATGATAATGACACACACCCCAGAACATTAAATATAATACGCACTTCAAAAGATAAACCTCTGACATGGTTTTGTTGAAACAAATCATGTGTAGGTCTGGTCTCTTTACCCTCATGCGGAATTCTTATGCCTCATGGGGTTCGTACACACCCACCGCACCCCTTCCCCAGTCTACGGGTCCGCTGAGCGACGCAAGTATCTATCACAACATGTTGCGCTGTCCGTGCAATTAGAATACCGTGGATTCAACAAGGTTTATCTAGTAAACTACTCGCATGATATTCTTGGTTGTAGTTTCAAATAATTAGCTTTTATCAACTCGTTTAGACACATAAGGGCAAAACGATGACTATTGTTTCTAGACGCTGTCGCTTCGATGTTAACAATCACGCATTCGATTCGATAACACACCTCTCTGCTAGGTGGCAGTGGACAGAATATAGGTGGCAGAGCAAAGAACATACGGAACATGGTTTGTTATAAGTGGGTGTGTGCTGGGGAAAGGCCGCCCACGTGTTCTATTTGCAAACAGACGAACGTGTTTAATTTATCCGTGGCCACGGGGTCATTTGAGTGAAAAAACGCCACCCGTGCACATTCATATACAAAATGTTCCGCATGGTTCCATAATTTAAAGAGACAACAATAATAAATAATATACATATTTTATTGAATTTTATTAATTATTTGCTTAAAATTACTTTACGCATAGTATAGTATATTATGCGTAAGATAATTTAAACATCTATACAGGTATGTTAAATAAATTAAGTAGCATACATGTTCTAAGCAGGCCCGTATGTTGGGGGCAGTGTGATGGGTGCGAATGCACATCACTTCCTTGCTAAGGCCAAAGTGTTCCGCCGTCGAATTCTCTCCTTTTTGTTCTACAGGAAAACACTACTAAGATATTCAAAACAATTACATCATGTGCAAAAGAGTCAGCAGTCACTGATTGATGCAACTGTTGTCAGCCATCCTCTACACGTTTTAGTCTGAGCACTGCATACATGTCGTACGTAGTCCTCAAATAATAATTTATGGTTACAATGGAATCTCACTAGTAAGGTCACCATCGGGACTTGGCAAAAGTAACATGATTGGCGAGGTGACCGTAATAGGCCATGGGCCAGATATGCCCCTCGTGCACCCCCCCCCCCCCCCACAACTCTACCAACCCATGTTTTGTTAAGCTTCGGGTCCCTTGAAGATGATTTCAAGTGGTAACAGTGACAAAGTTGGGTCTCACTATCCATGTCCATCCTATCTTGGATGGTACCCTGAAATATCGTATTTGTCATCAATGTCGCGTGGTATTTAATCACCCACACCACAATCGTCATTGCATAGTCATATGTGTGTCAATGTGTACTTATAATATGTCGAATTGAAGGTTTTCATCTGCTGATCATCATCATAGCATCCAATAGATGTTTACTATTATGGCATGTGTCCTAATTAGCATAGAATAACTATACCCTATTCTGACTCGTGACCGCATAGATGATATCATTATTTTTGTCAAATATATCAATTTCCCTTGATCAAAATAATAATGCCTAACACACTGCAGCATCATATCTTTCATTTTATACCAGAGTGGCCTTTCTGTCATTACAAATGGATTAGATATGATTCTTTAAAGATAACCGTAGCGTAGCGGATCTAGAGGCATAATGCAGGAATTTTTTAGTGATTACACACTACTCAATCAGAAATGGATTGTTTAAAATGTACTGAAGACGTGACTATAATATTGTTGTTTTGTAAGTTATTTAAGTTCTTTTGCAGTGTCTAGGTACATGTTTGCAGCTGGAATATTAGTTTTCTTACATGTTCCATCATGGTTAACGGAGATCACAAGGTGGTATCCCATATTATATTATTTAAGTCTCACATTATATTATTTAAGTCTCAATTGCAGCTTATACGAATACCTCAGGTCAACTTCACAGATATAAGTAAGTTAGCATTTTATTGAAATTGGATAATGATAAATTATCAGCTTTGTTACTTGCCCAAGACTGTACAGGAGTGCCTGCGCTATGCCGAGGAAGCAACAAAAGAAGTTGTTCTGTAGTATGTGATCACAACGTTTGATCTTGGCATGTGCATGAAGGCTTACCCGCTGGTTTGGAACATGGCTGAGAAACATGAAAAGCACATTATCCTCATTGGCACCTTCCATCTTGGCTGTGCCTATATGAAGATAGTTTGCAAACAAATGGCTGGATCAGGTCTGGCGGATATCCTTCTCGAAGATGGTTTGATCAGAGGAGGTTCTCTGGGTGGGTGATGTCTGGGAAACACTATGACAGAGCTTTGCATTGCCACGAGATGCTTGAATGACTAGAAAGGTTGTTGATTGAAGAGTATCTCAAGGAGCAGAATGATGAAACTATCTTGCCATCTCTCATGCTATATCAACATATCTTTCTGTCACCAGCCTGCCACAGAAGTATGAAGAGTTTCGAGAGAAAGTACGCCCAGGCAAATCTGGGGGAAACTGCACAACTATGGGTGTCCTATATGGATCACATCCATCTAATTCTGTCATTCCTCGAAGCTGTCAAGACAAAAAATTTCCTCCTGTATGCCCAATCTACGAGTGAAATGTCGCCACTTTTCTACAGTTTTGGAGGACAAAATTACGCCGGTGCCTCACCTTCTTCACTGTATTCCTTGCCAATATTAAGATTTCTCACCATGGTGTAGCAAATCTCATCCAGAAAGGAGCTATCAGTGTAGCCCGCTCCTTCATCCCTGGGAACCGTTGCTCTGTTGATAAAACCATGGAAGAAACATTCATGCGGCATGCCAAGTCCCATGGTGGTGCAGGAACAAGTGTTGCAGGAATGTTTGGTCTGCTCACCAACTACCAAGCATATCAGCGATGGGTCAGAACAACACATGTCAGGCCACTATATGTGGATGCAACTCTTTAAATGGCTGGCATGGTTGACCACAGTGAAGGCTACAAACACTGTGATGTCCGCGCCACAGAGATCCAGAAAGGAGAACGTTTGGCGAAGCAAAGGAGGCTGTTGAGTGTTTCTTATACCCCTTTGCTGTGGACACAAAGGACAAGCTGCTGCTCCTCTCCTCTGGAAGTGCTGCATCTGATGAGGTGTCAGAAGTTGTCCTAATAGCAGAAGTGATCGGATAGCAGGCGAGAGTCACTTTTGTGGAGTCACGACTGAAGAAACAAAAGAATGCACTGATGGTGATATACCACCTGCAGCCGAAACACTGAGAGTTCATAACGGGAATGCATGCTTCTACTATCTGAAAGATGTACCAGGAAACTTTAGCCAGATTTGTGCCAAGGTCTTCGACATCACCGGGAAGACAGGAGATGCTGTTTTCAGCACTGATCAATACTTCCCTGATTCTGTCAAATCCATAGAGAAACAACGCCGTGGCACTGGAGAGAAGCTGATTATAAAAGGAGAGGCAACTTAGAGGCCACCTGATTGGAAATCAGTATTGTCCAATGGTGAAAACAAGCTTCAGTTCATTACACTGCTTCTGAAGCTGTGGCGGAGTGATGAATACGCATAAAAACTGTAAGGACGACAAGTGATCTTCATATGTGAGGGGAATGCCACACTGCTGACTTCCAATGATGGACGGACGACAGTAACCCATGAACTGCCCCTTCTGAAGGAAACTGACTCAAGAGTTATTCTCTATGTTTATTACGCGAGGAGTAGGAATTACCGATTCGTTCGTGTGAAGAGCCCAGATTCAGATATATTCTTCGTTCTTCTGCACTAGGCTGCATCAATTAGAGACATCACCATCTTGTTTGACACTGGTGTAGGAAATAAGCAACGATTTATTTATGTCAACAAACTAGCAGTTGATCTCAGCCAAGACAAATATATGGCTCTGATGGTTTTGCATGCTTTCAGTGGATGTGACAGCACTAGTGCTTTCCGAGGGGTTGGTAAACTCAAACCAGTGAAAACTCTACTGAAGATTCCTAAATGCAGTCATGTACTCAAGAAGCTGGGAGATACATGGGACGTACCTGAAGAAAGGATTGATGAGCTGGACAGCTTCACTTGTGCCGTGTATGGTAGAGCATCAAAGGTGTCAAAAGTTGATGACTTCAGGCTAATTCGCATCACTGAGCTGTGAGCCAAGGATAACCGTGTTATTCCTTCAGGTAATATTGACATGGCCAATCTACCACCATGCAAGCGCAGTCTCACCCAAGCGAAATCAGAATTGTCAACTATCAAGTTGGCATATAGAAGAGAGCACATATTCCTGAACCGGACGTCCCCAACGTGAGCAGAAACCATGACTGGAACATCAGTAATGGAAGCATTGGGCCACTCTGGTATGATGGAGATGTGCTGCCACGTGAACTGGCTGATATAGTTCAGGTAGACCCCGACCACACTCATAGTGATGACGAGTCTGACATGGTCTTGTCTGATGGGATGGAACTATATGCTGACAGTGACAGTGATTATGATTGAGCATCAAAATGTGACTAACGTAATTGGTTATGTAGATATCAATGTTTGGCAAGTGTCCATACATCAACCTAGATAGTGTATGTCATTGCATACAATTAAGATGTGAATAATTTTGTGGCATCTAACTACATTTTGTTTTATCAATGTCTAGCATCTAAATGAATGTCATACATACGTAATTCGCTTTAACCTGAATTATCATATTGTGAGATACTGGCTTTCGATTTGTCTGTACTGTTGACGTTTGTCACATCTTAATTCACAAGTTTTTGATACAATATTAAGCTAATATACATGTGAATTATATGAAATGTGTAGTGCTTTGTTTTGTACATCTGAAATTAATCTGGTTTAACTGTATATCTGAAAAAACACATAATCTAGACAGCTTTGGCATGTATGCCAGTCATGACTATCCATGGTTATCTTTGCGTTACGCCTCTTGATGCGCGACACTACGATTATCTTTGAAGCATCATATCTAATCCATTTGTAATGACAGAAAGACAATTCTGGTATCAAATGAAATATATGATGCTGCAGAGTGTTATGCATTATTATTTTGATCTTAAAGATGCCATGGAATCAAGGGAAATTGATATATGTGACAAAAATAATGATGTCATATATGCGGTCATGAGTGAGAATAGGGTATATTTATTCTATGCTAATTAGGGCACATGCCACAATAGTAAACATCTATTGGATGATATTATAATGATCAGCAGATGAAAACCTTAAATTTGATATATTATAAGTACACATGGAGACACATATAACTATACAATGACGAGTGTAGTGTGGGTGATTAAATATCACCTGACATTGACGACAAATACGATATTTCAGGGTACCATCCAAGATAGGTTGGAAATGGGTAGTGAGACCCAACTTTTCACTGTTACATCTTGAAATCATCTTCAAGGGACCCCAAAGCTTTAAAAAACACGGGTTGGCAGAGTTGTGGGGGTGGGTGCACGAGGGGCATATCTAGCACATGGCCTATAATAGTGAGACTACTAAGGTCACCATCGGGACTTGGCAAAAGTGGCATGATTGGCGAGGTGACCGTATTAGTGAGACTAGTAAGGTCACCATCAGGACTGGGCAAAAGCGACATGGTTGGCGACGTGACCGTATTAATACAAGTAAGCTATATAAGTACTTGTATTTATTAATTTATTAATTATACTAATTTCCTATATACTTTTCTATTACGGAAATCATTAGAGTGACGCTGCTGCTGCTGCTGCTGCTGCTGCTGCTGCTGCTGCTGCTAACCTGCTAGTGCTACTGAAATGCTGTAACTGTGGTCGTATCCCCAAAAGTGCTACAAACAATGGCGCCATCTCGTGGAATTGTGTTAACTTGTGGCCGAGCTGTCAAGTGGGATTCAGGACAAATGCGAACGAAATTGAAACGTAAATAGTTTAGTTTAGAAATATAAATTTCTTCTATTGCAGTGAGTTAGCTTGCAGCATGCCTCATGTTTGCGGTGCAAACAGTGATCACTAAGATATCATACTTTTTGGTCGAAATATACACTTTTATAACTTCTTGAAGGAACGCAGTTGCTGCCAGTATTGCCTATTCAGGCTATTACCTTGGGCGATATTGTGGTAATTCTACGGGTAAGTAATTCGCGAAATCGTATACAAGTTTACTAAGACTTGGTAGAACTGTCAGTGTTCCAGCTAGGTTTTGAAAAGGACAGGGTGCACATGGCGGCAGATAGAATGCACTTTTACGCGTGAATGACATTTTTGAAGACACATCAATCATCATGGAAATAAATTTTCGGATAGTCAACTAAGTTAAACTTGTTTAAGCATTTAGTCAATGCATCGAGCTCCTGCCTAGTCCTGGCAGTGGCAGTATTAGCCTCGATTACCCAGGCGCCGTGAGGTGGCAGCATTTTTTTGCTCCTCACTGCAGCCTGGAATATTAATGCCCTGCCAATGGTACTGGCGGTAGGGGGGTTTACCCCAGATTCGGGTACAGACGATTGGCTCTCAGGCCAACTATGAAATAACAAATTAAATAAGGATACACTTATATCAGATAATACTATACTATAACAATTATTCAACATTAAACTTATATTTAAACATGTCACACACAAAATAAACCGACAATAAACTTTTTTCGTAGTTTAGTGCCTTTCAAACTAGTTAAACTAGGTATGTCACAAAAAATGCAAGATTGTTCAAATTCAGTGGAATTAAGCTGATTTGAAACAGGAGAAAAAACCAACAAAATGATAGTAATATTGTTAAATTACATGGAGAAATAAGATAGTTATGGATTTTTGAAGTTTAATTATAACGCTCATTTTTGTTCCAATAATTAACTGTAAAACAATAGAAGAGTGTGTGATCACAATGTGCTGTATTCATAGAAAAACGTTCATAACTTTCTTATTTCTTCACCGTTTGCATAATTCTTGCAGCTTTTGGAAGCTTGAAAGCTGTTTAAATCCATAAAAAATATCCCTGAAACTCCTGAAAAAAATAATTATTAATTATAATAATTATGAGGTTAATGACTTTGTGTCTCTAGGGAAGGGACAGTCCGAGCACACAACAATCGTCATAAATGTTGTGTACAACAGAAATTTCCATTATGAAAATTGTGGTTTAACTAGGCATGGCGCAATGCTTGCTAATTAAATTAATTAAAATTCAACCTGATTTATAGTTTAACAATTGAAACATTCACAGCAACATGAATACACAATGTTTTAATTAATAACTAACTTATTGCATGGCGACTTATTAAAAAACATATTTGTCAATCTAATATTTTGTTTTAGAAATTAAACAAAATAGAAGTTTAGTATTTCTAATATTATGATATGGTACTTGTACATCAAAAAATGAATGCTTTAAAATTCCAAATATTACCTTCCATAGTCCATTATACCTTGTATACAATTTGTATATATACACATTTTAATTGTATGTAACAATTGGGATTCCACATTAAATATGGTTGCTAATTTGTTATAGTTTTGTTAGTCATTTTATAAATTGTGGCAATTAAATGTGTTCTAATGAAACAACTTATATGTGCTATATTGTAAGTGGACATCCTTTGAAAAAAAAATATACATGTATACAAATTACGAATTCTCATTCGATATGTTCGATCGCTCGTCCGATCACATGCCCGACTGCGCTTCATAGCCTGTCAAAAAAAAATTGCGATTGGCAAAAATGTGATCCTTGGTGAGGCCCTGGCTGTGCCAAATAAAAGTTTACTACTTCTTAACAATATGATATCATTGTAACATATCTACCACTTTTTCACAGTATCAAAAGAACACTGTCAAATAAACAAACAATAGCTTCATATTGAAGTCACCAAGGCATTAAGTGTCAGAAACAAACAGCTGCCACTGTTGCCAGTACAAACTATCTATCAAGTTTATGAAAATAATGCCAGGTATTAAATACTAATCAATTTGCATAATAATAATAACAATCTGTTTGCACAAATTTGATTAAATATATGGTATAGATTCAGAATATGTATGGACGAGTTTGTCCAGGTTTTTTGTGTGACTGTTCCTATTGCGTACGTCAAAATTTGGGACCACCTATATTAATTACAAACCCACAGTAGGCAACCACATTCAGATGATTTTGACTAATTTCGAACATGACAATTTATTTTTATTCACCTAACTGAATAAATACTGGCCAAGGTCTTAGTGCCCTTTACTGCTTTCTTAAGTTGATCCTGTTTTTGTTTTCTTGTTGGCATTTTCATACGCCGTGAACATATTTTAACAAAATGACGCTCTTCGATGTGATTCGATCGAGCATTTCGATTGGTCAAGACGTACGCTCGTGACCTATTCGCGTACCCTCGAGAAGGTGTGTTAGATCGAGTGTGACGATCATACGACATGATGATGATCGGCAGGACAAGCATGATGGTGGCATTTTGGAGGTTTTTTTAAAGAAGCACAGGGCGCCCAAAAAAGGCACAGGGCGCAAAGTAAAAAGGCATGCGGCGCATCAAAATGAGGGCAGGCCGCTGCGCCCTTGAGAAAAGGCCTCGCTGGAACACTGACTGTTGAGTTGTACAGTTAAGTCCTAACATCCAAAGAGCATGGTCCAAAGAAATTGCTTTATCTGAAAGTGGATACTTGTGTCGAATCCGGACACACCTCAATTTCACCGTTATAACTTGAGTTTTGTCTAACTTTGATACCTCAGAGGCTCAATGCATCATTCAACATTATCCCAGGCATATTTACATTATAAAAATATTGCATCTCAGTGCCTGTTTGAGGCATAAATAATGGCAATCTTTTTCTTTCTGACCTAACCATGAAAACGACCACCTACAGCCAACAAACTTCTCCTCATATATGTTACATACATATACACCCACCACGTTACAAAAACAATTCTCTTACATTCCCATGACGATTAAAATTCACAAGACAAACTCAAGTAAAACTCAACATCACCGGCAGCTACTACCCGTAGCTCTGCAGTTACCATAAAATCAATATTGTGTTGAGGTGTCGTGAACACGCGCGCACGTGTAAAGCTATGTCTTCATTTAGTCAATCAATCGTACTGGTGTCCAGTCATCAAAGTGATCTGCCATCTTGGCTATAAAGTATCATGTTGTGTATTGTTTACCATGGAACCAAAACGATGCAGCAGTATTTTGATGGCTAGTGAAATCTCTAACGTCTGACAATAATATACACATTCTTAAAGTGACTGGCCAAAGATGTACAACTAAAAAACTAGTTGACTGTTTCACACGTTTGATTGAAATAGACATTGACGTGCATTCATGTTGTGTATAGCCCACCAAAGGCCGCTGCTATGATATGCAGCACATAGTAATGATAGCGCCACTGTACGGAATTTCTGTGAAGCTCATTTCATTAGCGACGCCTCGACACAATATAAATTTTACAGTAACCGCGGAGCAACGGGTAATCCCCGCTGGCGATGTCGAGTTTTACTTTAGTTTGTTTTGTGCATTTTTAGCGTTATTAGAATGTAAGAGAATTGTATTTTGTAACGTAATGTGTATATATGTATGTAAGATATGTGAGGAGACGTTTGGCGGCTGTAGGTTGTCGTTTTCATGGTTATGTCAGAAAGCAAAATGCATATATTACTGTCAGGCGATTGCCTAAATAGCACCCCGGTTTGCGTCAACATGATATGCTGCTATATTGCTCATATTACGTGCGCGATGTGGTAATGCATGACCACAGCGGTGCAGACTAGTGCAAAACTCAAATTATAAGTATAACAGTGAAATCGAGGTGGGTCGGGATTCTACACAAGTGCCTGAAAGTGAAACACAATTACACTTTAATTATCTTTATTGAGTGACTTGAATTACTCACAGAGCTGCCAAAGTTGTGTCGAGTTATGCATGAGATACAGTTTCAAAACAGCACA
Source organism: Escarpia spicata (assembly GCA_963995525.1). Classification (NCBI taxonomy): domain Eukaryota; kingdom Metazoa; phylum Annelida; class Polychaeta; order Sabellida; family Siboglinidae; genus Escarpia; species Escarpia spicata. Next base: position 41,907,286 of record OZ023212.1, on the reverse strand, counting down.
CCAGGTGGCAGCACACAATTTTCTCAACACCAGGTGCCAGCACTTTTAATCATTCAAATTCCACCAAAGACAACATTTTTATATGCGTCACTGATGGTTTAAAAATAACGTCTAGTACATATTCCATGGACACTGCACTATCCGGCCATGCATGTGAATAAATATATCGACACGTGCATGAAAATAAGCTTGTTTATATTAATGTCATTTGAATATCAATATTGACTGGAGGTTCTCTCGCTTCGTTTTTTTTAACGAAGTTGGATTCGTGTGGAACCGTAAAATAAATATTTGTTCCTCTGCTATGACTAGTGTTTGTATTATATTGCAATACCGCATAATAACTCATTTTGACGCTTGCTTCGACCCAACATCTGTCATTGTAAACATGCTCTGAATGTATTGAAAGTGCTGGCATGTTGTGCAACATTCGCACCTCTGACGTCACATCTAGGCATACCGGTATGCATGCCAAAAGTATGCATATTCAAAGAAGACCAGTTGCACAGCGTAAATTGTGGAATTATTAGTTTATTGGATTCTGCTTAAATTATTATCTCGGTGGAAATGGAAATGTACAGGAAGACGTACTATAATATGAATTCAAGCAATAGTTTTTTTTTATTCCCTTTAAACATGTAGTAACCACAAATAATTGACAAAAATATGTGTTTTCTAATTCACAGTGATATGCATGTCTGTAACGCCATGTTTTTTAAGACGGAAATGAGTGATCCAGTTGATGGCGCCACATAGCGGGGTACAGTAGTTTCAGTAAAATACATATAATTGCCACCGTGTATCACTTCCATCTTTACATTTTCACATTGGTTTGAGAAACAGATTTTTGTGTAACCTTAAGAATATTTCTTAGGTATATTGTCTGCTAAAAAGAATGAATGCAAAATATGCCCTTTCAATCCAGCAACCACTTTGCCAGGCTATGTGGAAGCTCTAAATCAGCGATTCTTAAGCCCTTGTCCGTTATTACTTTCCCTCTTGCAACCCACATACATTTAGTGTGGCAAGTGAGATTGTGTGATGCTGCCAGAAATGGGTCATTCGCACACCGAAAGAAAATCAATACCGTTTTTTATTCACTCCATATCGAAGCTTTCAAAGTATACTTTCAAAAACAAATATTGCTTAGTATGTCCAGCCATCTTATACTCACTATCAGATTTTCTGCCTGCTTATTATCATCATATGAACTAAATAAGCATTATATCCCCCAAACATTGTCAAAATCGTACGATCTTCCATATTTGCATTCACTCTGTAAAGGGTGTCCTCGTGGCACATCAGTAAACCAATGAACGATGCTGGTTTGGTGATTCCTCTGATTTCAGCTCGCAAGTTTAATTAATGTTATCCTTTATTACTTATTTGCATATGCCTGTTTATCTGATTGTTATCCATTTGATAATTTATCACAAGTTAGCTGTTTGAAGGCATGAATCGCCAAGCGTGTTCCGCAACCAACATTTGGATCGCAGTCCAAAAAGGCTAAAATCCACTGCCCTAATTCTCCTAAATGATGTAGAGGGGAAAAACTCTGCTGACTTCAATACATAACTTGTGTTCTAAAGAAACATATTATATATATCATATTGCATGATTTACTGGGGACATGGACAGGGTGCCCTTTATAAGGGTACTGATGCGTGTAGTTCATAGATCGCATGGTCTGAGGCTAAAGGAACATAAACAATTACATGATGTTACTTGCACACATGACCTATGATGACAATGTCACACCCTCATGCAACTGGACTAGGGTTCAAAAATCAGGCTGATGTTTTCAAGCCTGCGTAACTTTTTATTTACTCTGAGTTCGCTCAGCCACATAAATGAGTACTTGTCTGTAAACATTGGTGTAACTTTAAGGGTGACTTTAAAGACTAAGCGAAATGAACCTTTCTTATTCCCAGTCTGAATTAAATATAATCTAAACATAGTGTCCTGATATTCAACTAATTTTTCAAACCCCTCCGTTACCTTTTAAAGGCCCCTTTTGGTCATGCTTTTCTGTACATTTTCAGCACAGTTTGTTGTGACACCTAGCTGTTGTTGTGACATCATCGCAGGTAGCAATGTTAAGATTTAGCATGGAACACATCTTTGAGGGTTATTGTCTCAGGCCGTGCCTAAAATTGCAGTCGCGGAATTTAATATATCACCATGAAGATAATAATCTTACCTACAAATGTGTCGCTGGATGCACACAGGAATTTTGGTTTCTTTTTTAGTTATGGTCATTTGAACATTTGCGAATGCTCAAACTTGCAATGGGATTTAATATTTTTGATATCACAGTAAAGATAATAATCTTATCTACAAGTTTGTTGTTGGATGTACCCAGGATTTGTTTTTTATTTTTGAATTACTGCCACTTGACCATCGTAACTGCTTCATTCTGCAGTGTACCAGGTACGCACGCGGCATCAGGTATAATGCAAAGTTGAGCATTTGCGATGTTAAAACGGCAATAATTCAAAAAGTTAACACAATTCCTGGGTACATGCAGTGACAACCTTGTAGATATGACTATTATCTTTATAATTATATAAAAAAATATTAAATTCCTTGATTGCAATTTCATGATGAATCTGAAACAACAGGCCGCACGGCCGCTTGTCATGCTAAAGGATAGGGTGCTCACAGTGGCCCTGCCCATGGTGACGTCAGCAACATCTGACGGGCTGTAACATGCAAATGACCATGTTTGAGTGGGCTTAGTGACATGAGTTCACAGTGGACAGGCTTCATGTTTGGCACATTACTTGACAAGAGTATTAAGTTTATTTATACGAAGTCTCAAAGATGTTTAACATTTCATTTCACTTAGTCTTTAAATAGTCTGTAGTCTGTTGAGTTTTGGATACTGTGTAATCTAAGGGGTATTGGAAATGAGACATTGAGGTATACCTCAATACCAGAACAAACATTAACACAAGTTGTAACTTTTGCACGACTTGCATTAAGCACTGTTAATGCAATCAAGAAATATTTATTAGGTAATTATTAGTACATCGTATAGTAAAATGTCACAACTGGTCAGTGCTTAAAAAGTATGGACAGCACAAAGTTATTGCAGGCACCACAAATGGCAGACATGCAATGTACCAGTTTTCCTGCCATTAGTTTTGGGCATACAAGTATAGTTCACAAAATATGCTGTCATGGATGTGTAGTACCAATGTAGCACAAACACAAGCAATTTTATATGTTTTCATGCCAATGAATATGTGTTTTTCAGATCTATCTATCATATCACATGATTGTCTATTTTTAGCAGAATAAAAGTAATTGTAACCATTCTCCCTGGTACCTCCTATGGGTTGATGTAATATTGTAATTACATGTGTAATACATTACGTACATTGCATGTAACAATAAATCAGTACCCAATGAAATAAGCTTTGTTAAACGTTAGTAAGCCGATCTCCATTACTGACCTTAAGGCTGATGGATGCTAACACCACCAGACAGCACCGTACAACCCATGCCCATGATTTAGGTATGTAATACATGATACAGTCTGAACTTATGGATTTGACATTACATAATTTCAAGATATGGGGGATTTTTTTACATAATTGTATAATTGTTTAGGAGCCCCAAACTCCATCTGGGGACATACATGTACACACATGCGTGCAAACACACACCCATGTGCACACCACACACACACACACACACACACGAACATACACACATACACATCAACACGCACGCACACACACACACACACACACACACACACACACACACACACACACACACACACACACACACACACACACACACACACACACACACACACACACACACACACACGAATGTGCATGCATACACTTACACATCCACATACACACACACACACACACACTTGCACACACACACGCGCGCACGCGAATATACACGCACACACACACGCTCACACACAAACACTGTGTTTATGGATTAATCATCTTTCAGACATTAATAGTATTAAAAACAGGTGTTATAACATGTTTCATCATACCAGAAGACTGTAGTCTTGTAATCTCCATGAGGCTCCCTTTTTGTCATTATTCTTATACACTGTGTATCCAATGAATGTCAGGTTATTTAAAACAACACTCACATTTTAAGTTTCTAATACAACTATATTTTGTTACAAAATGATAGTAGTTACAAGATTGACAACTTGATACAATCTCATGGTGATACATAATAAATCACAGTGGCAGTGTTTCTTACACAGCAGGACACAGTTGAACATGCTTTAGGATGGGCCTGATTCAGCTACTCATGAGATAGTTAATTCATTGAGACAGTCATGAGTGAATGGCCATTCACTAAAATTGTACAACCTTGAATATGAATGAGTTTGGAATACTGTAGTTGATAATAACCTCACTGCACTGGCTACATTCCTGGTACAAATGGGTTCCTGTCTCTCAGAGGCCAGGCAAAGTGTTGGCTCAGTATTACCATAGCCGGGTAAACAGACAACTCCGACAAGTATGTAGAGTGTGTAAAAAAAACCTCTGAAGGTTCTATCTGTGTGGAGTGTGAACTTGGGCTGTCTCGCCCCCTTGAAGCAAACTTCATCTTGCTTTACTGAAACTAGACCACAGTGTAAATCTTAGCTGTCGTAAGTGCATTGTTCAACTCATGATTATTTGAAAGTAACGTCTGGTGAAAACATCATCGCTTCTGATAATCTGTTTTGCCGCACAGTTATATAGACATTTGTATTTTTACACCAGAGCTGTTGCACATGTTGAAGACACATCTTGATGGCCTGCCTTCTTGTGACATTCACAGCCCTCTTCTGATACTGATTCTACTGTTGTAACATTGGCTGCACTCTTGGGACGTTGACAATTCCCTTGAAACATTGACAGCACTGTTGTGACATTAACAGCACCCTTGTGATATTAACTGCAGTCTTGTGATTTTGACAGAACCCTTACAACATTGACAGCACCCTAGTGTCATTAACTGCACTCTCGTGACTTTGACAAATGCATCATCTGTAGAATACAAAAATTTTTACTACCTTTTTTTGGCATCACAAATGTGTTACTTCATTCATGTAATGTCACATCTTAGCATTGAAGAAGTTATCTCACTCTCGTATCCTCCATCTTTGGTATCTTGAGTTCTGACCAGAGTTTTTAGAACCGTACAAGATCTATCATCACCCATTCGTATTTTGCAACAAAGGCACCCACAGACAAGTATGTGTTTACACATCACGGACATACGCATGTGGCTGGTGCAATGGTGGACACTGCCGCTGTCACTGTACTAGAGCATGCTGGGAGTGCATCCATGACGGTTGTCTCTTCGGGTATGAGCCCGAGCAGGGCCATGCACACGAAGCCCATGAGGAGGCAGAACAATTTGGTCATGTTCGTATCATGATGTGTAATCTCACCGTTAAGAATCTCAAAGAATGTCACATAGATGAACACGCCTGTCGCTAGTCCCTGCAGGATTCCATTGGCGGCATCCATTGACATGTTTCCTTCACCACCTGTCTCCATTATGGACATCCCAATGATGACTCCAAGCGGCGTCATAGATGCACACAGCAATGCCGCAATGATCACCTTCTTGATGGTGTTGTACGATCGCAGTAGCTGTAGACCAAGACTGAAGCCAACGACGATTTCGTGTGACACAATCGCTATACACATGTTCCACACACCCATCTCTGTGTGCTTGAGTCCGACTGTCATTCCCTCAAAGACGTGGTGCAGTGACAGAGCCATCAATAGCACCAGCGACCGTGTCATGCGCATATTATGGTCTTCCCCATGACCGCCTAGATGCGAGTGCCCGATTTCAAAGTCTGGTTTAATCACCGCGTTCCCATTACTGCTTGACTTACTGTTCTGCACTGTTGATGTCGGTGGTGAATCTGGCAGCAGTAGTGGAATCGACGTGTTAAGTGCCATCTGGAGGGAAGGTCTTCGCTTGTTGGTCAACTCTTGCGGCACATCACCTCCGCTTTTTGGCACCTCTACGTAAGTGGTCTTCTCTTCAGCCTTGTCGTTTGACGACGACGTCTTGCTGGCTTTCTGGATGACCTTTTCCATGAAGAGCATCACAAAGAACCCGGCAGAGATGATGAGCTCTGTCAGTGGGTATGTGATGTTGTATGGACGGATGATGGCATAGTTCATGATCTGGTGAACATCCGGGGACATGTGTAGAAGGTAGATAGCGAAGAAGACGCCACCGCCGAAACACATCATGTAGCTGATGAGTACAAGGCCATGGCGACCTTGGCGCTCAAAGTACTTGGTGACCTTGATCGGCAGGAGGGTGCCGAAGAAGGTCACGAGGAATATTATGATCAGAGCGATCAGCTTCGCTACCCATCGCTCCATTGTGTTGGTCTGTTAGGCCTCGGATGTCAACACGGATAACCCTTGTCGTTTTGTACAATCTGATGGTGAAATGGTACTTGTAATTTTTGTAGACTTCCCTGGGACTTTTGTTCTCTGATGATCTATTCCGTTTTTGTAATCACTGCCGACAGCTTACACTGGGTATCACTCTGAAACAGAAGAATTGTATAGGTACTTTGCTTAATCATCATTCATTTAGTATCAGAGCAGAGATTGTGCATTCCAGAGCTGATTAAAAATAAGCTAATCCCCTCCCCTGGTACAATTGTTCAAATTAAAACACAGCCATATTTGACATACAGAAAGTGTTGTGCTTTCCTGATGAAAGAACAATGCTGTTGCTCTGCTCTAGTGGTTGAGCATAAAGGAATAAGTTTATGAACGCTTTGTTCGAACAGTTCTTTGTTTAGATGCATACTGGTTAATTCCCGTCCAGCTTTTTGTTTTGCTACTTATTCATTGCAAGATGCCTTGTCATTATTAAACAATAATATTGTTTAAAATAATAAATTAGTGTTTATAATGTAGATACATCTATTTGTGTATCAAATTTTTCGATATCTATCCCTGTTATGCTTCATTCTGGCTGAATAGTTTTAAAAAAAAGTCCAAAATGCCGGAAACATGTCCACCTGAAACATTTGTGTACATCATTAATAACAAAATTGTCAAGATACAATGTATACTGACTATCACATGAAATGCTTCCAACACATGCAACAGACACCTGCAAGTAGGGGTTGGTATGATAAGACTTACTTGGATCGTAACCCTTTAACTTCTTCACAATGTTACGATGAAACCATGTGCTCTGGACTTGATACATCACAAATCACCTGTACCCATCATGACACTGACATGGCCTGAGGCATTCTATACTGATCACAAAGTACTCACTGATGAATGAAGACACTAGTATAATAGACAGAACTACCTATCTATAACAGAGCATCCTACATGATCAGAAACTACCTGTCTACTGAGCAACTCGCATGATCCCATCAATGGTGTTTCTCTCTCCAACCTGTCATGTATCTTTGCCACTGTCTCTGGGGTATCATGCGATGACTGCCATTGACTGCCACCCAAGTGAACTCTCTGGTACAAAGAGACAGAAATAGCCGGTGTTACTCCACGTGTTATTGTCACAGATCATGACTTACCGTGTGTCCTTTGGCCATGTGACACCTGTGAGGTTAGACCGTCACGTTTTTCACGATTTCACTCTTGGGTCTGTGATGTCATTAATTTGCTTTATGGCCCTCGGGTGGCATTGGCATGATGACAACAACATTAGTAGTTGTATAGCGCTGCTGATTCCTGAACAGTCCATTGAATAGTCTACTGAACATTAAACTGTCTATTGAACTGTCTGAACACTTTGCAGAATACTACACAGTCTAGTACTGAACACTAAACGGTCTACTGAACAATATACTGAACTGTGTACTAAACAGTCTACATAAGAGTCTACTTACCGATCTTAGTGTATACTGAACTGTGCTGAAAGTATACTGAACTGTCTGCTAAACGTGTACCGAACTGTTGTCTGAACTGTCTAGTGCCTATAGAAATGTGTACAGTTTCAACATTCTGGAACTAGTCCTAAGCGAGCGTTATGTCACATCTGTTGGACAGTGTTTCATTGGAGCCATATCTGGTCATCAAGCATGTGTCTGCAACAACTGACATAATATGTATGTGTAGTTTCCGTGCCCACATGAGCTCAACATGAGATTCACACGAATATTTATAGAGTGTGAAATATTTCCAGTTTTAACAGAATATCTCTAGGGAAATCACTGGATCAGTATGGACTAGGTTTAGGGCCACACTCTATCCAGCCTACGATATGTATGTACCATATTGGACCAGTGCTAGGACCAATGTTAAAGGAATGTTGTATGTTAGGTAATCATTAGCAGGAGGGTTCACTGAATCTGCTGTACTTTGTCCCAATTTGGTCAGGAAGCCTGGGAATGAGCCACTTTTCAGAGCAATCATTGACAAGAAAAGCCAGTAGCGGTTGTTTACAATTTGATTATTCTGTTTGCTACAGTTTAAACATTTCATGGGCACAACTGTCAAGTTGCAAGCACTGTTTTGGGGCTTATAAAACACAGTTTAGTGGGCAAAGTGCCTTCAACATAGTTATTCTAATATTAAAAACAATATATAATTTTATTTTAATAAATGAGGAACAGACGTTGTTACCAGTAATTCTTGGTGGCCTGCTAGTCTAGACCCCACAGTAGGTCTGTATGTATAATCCACATTAGGTCTAGGCACCATGCTTGGTCTATGAGCAACACTACCGGTAGGTCAAGGCCCACTGTTGGGTCTATGGGTCAATCAATGTGCCATGCTAGATCTAGAAGCCACACTGTGATGTAGGACAAGTTGCCACTCACTAGCGACACATGAACACATTCTTTTGCAAAATGTAGAAGTTCTGCTTTTTAACAAGTACTAAGTGTCCTCTAGGTGGGTGGCCATATCATGGTATAGTTCATAGCCTGATGGGTCATGTCAGGACTGCTTGTCATCCAAACTGTCTATTCCTCCCCCAAACTTCTTACTTTTCTGTCTTCTCACAGTTGTTCCAAGTCTCAAAAGACCACCAAATCACACAAGTTTTGAAGTGGAATTCAGCACTTTTATATATAAGCAACTGAAACATAATTCCTCTTAATCTTGTTGGTCCATGCTAGTTTACATGCTGTCTGTTTGTGGGCTTTAGAACCCAGCCAACTGTTGTATTGTCATGCAAATAGCTTCCTGGGTACATGGTACATGTACACTTTGTTTGAGATGTCCTGGATATGTTGTGACCTAGATGTCAGCACTGAACCATATATTGGCATATTATTGAATATGAAAGGTGTGCTAATGGAATGCACCTAAACACCATGTGCAGTTGCCAGTAGCTGCTCTTATATTATATTATGCTGTCGACTACTAAATGAATGATTCTGTTATCTGTAATTATGTTAACATGAGTGTATAGTTATTGTAATCAAATAATTGAGTTTATAACAGTCAAAACATTTTATTGTTAACCATTTAACATAATTAACTACACTGTTCATTATCCAGCTTGCTTGCTACCCACATAAAATAAATAAAAGTTACCCACTTTAATGCAAGTTAATTCTATAATGTTCAGTCACTATGAAAATGCGATTCAGTATGCAGACTGGATCAGTGCTACTATAAATTGGTGACCAGATCTAGAACTATCTATAAATATTAATACGCTAACTTTGGATCACTGTAAGTAAGTGCGTATCCTCGGTGGCGTCAACATCCACCAGTCTCTTTCTATAGTCATTCACTTCCTTGTTCCAGTGGCCTCTCATTTACCATTTGGCGATGCATTTCAACAAACAAATAGATAGTTGTTGGGTATATTTACCTCTCAAGAAACTTTGTTTTTTTTCTCTGTATAATTTTGACCGCATCTCACGGCCTTCTTCAGCAACCTGAATTTACGGTCGTGTCACATGACTGGCGGGAGCTCCTGGCCAACGTCTCTGTTCAGTGAAGGCTTCCCCCTGTAGATGTTATTCGCCTCCTTGATCTTTCTCCTCTGCCAATCTCCTCGAGGTCAAAGATTTTCACATCTTTCATTGAACACTGGTCTTTGGTCTTATCCTCTTCTTCAGTTACCAAATTTTCTGCTCTTTGGAAGAGTGTCCTCACCATTGATCGTTTCTGTTCTAATGGATAGTTTGAATCCCAGTTCAAATGTTGGTCTGTGTGTGTCGCCTTCCGATACACCTTAACCTTGGTTGATCAGTCGTCCTTCAGACATATATGCAAGTGTCTATAGGAAGGCTTTCAAGTTTCTTGAGAGGTATATGTACTCAACATGGATAACCAAGAAATCGATCATCACTACATCCAAGGAAAAATTGATAGTTTTTTAGAGTTGTTAACTTTTTTCAGTTAACAAATTGAGTGGTCAGTAATTCACGAGGGGGTGTCACTTTGGAGTTACGTTTGATTTATCGTGAAATCAGTACCTGCTGCATGCATGGCCCATGGTTGGGTGTAAACTAGTTTATAATTATTATATTTGAAAATTATTATATGTGTTTTTTTTAAATCTATTTTATATTTAGAAAATTTTATTCTGGTTAAACATATTGCATATTTTTTCTTTTCAGAAGGCCACGTCATGATATACACATGGCTAACATGTGATGTTCAGTTACAAACATAGATTTAGGATGCACGGCCATTGGTAAGTTACATTAATTAACTACTTTCACTTGGGTAACATATATCCTGAATTTGTTGGTTAATGTTCATGCACAAATACATGTGGATCTTTTGTACATAAAATTATACAATTCCTTTTTGTTGGGTACTTATACTGTCAATACAATACTAAGGACCCAGTATATTTTAATGTCTATGTCACAGAATGTAAACGCATTGCTGTCACGTACTCATAGCATTTGTCACGGTTAACAAAATATGGTGATTATTTAATTTTAATGATTCCTGACTTTATCCACTGATTCTATGCTGGAATTTCTTGGTTTTACAATGGGATATTGACTGACATATATTTTACCATCCCAGATTCACAAGTAAGCATATTTGATTGGGGGGGGGGGGAAACTACCAAATATATCAAGACTCAACAAAATGCATGCTTACTCTATGCACTCTGAATACCAAGGGTAGATTGAGTCCTTTCTTTATGTGACCTTATCTGTGGTTAGCTTTACGCCTACAGGTAGTAGTATATTGAGATCACGTTCTACTGTATGTAAATACCAGCCGGCATCAGTTGTTAGGGTGGATATAGTTACAACTAAGACATTGTTTAGTTGGCATTGTGTTGCAGCAGGGCAGTAGTTGTACTGTTTCTGAGACAAAAGACAACTTTGACCAGACTGTGACACACTTGTGTGAGGCTGTGGGGGGTCAACTGTAAACATCCCACAACTCTAAATATCACATTTGTTTAAGTCAGGATGTTGTAGAAATAGGCAGACAAATGGTAAAATACCATTCTTGTAATATAGTTAAATATACATGTTTTTAAAATTATTGTGAATGACGCTGCATGCATTATAAAATTAATTGGCTGGCTCCCAGATATGTACATAGCTCTGAGAAATCTGAAAGTTTGTAATAATAATAATGATGAAACGCAATATTTTATAATACCAATCAAAGCATTTTACCGTTCAGGCCATCCATGTTCAAATTTGCTCATTAAAAACCAACTGAATGTTTAGGGAAAGTATTCAGACATGCTGCAGTTACCATGCAAGAGCTGTTATTCGTTCAGGTTCCTCCATCAACCACATAGTCTCACTGGGTCAGTGAGGACTCGGTGAAATGCGCCAGGCTTTAAACAGCAGCACAAGGGTAGAACTTTCAACACCCTACCTGATAGTTGCACCAGCAGTGTATAATGCCCCCAGACCAGGGTTTTAATGTTAAACCCCTGCTGCAATTAGCACACTTACCATATTTGATGCAGCTGGTTGGATTACAGTGTGTCTCATTGAATCTCCAACGTAAGACACGTGCTATTTCAGTGAGATGTAAAAGCTTGATTGACGGTTCACATCCACGAGATATTACCGTAAGCACCAATCTTTGTCTTATACCAGTACCAACCCCTGTACGCACGACTGCATTCACAGACAGATAGGAGTCACTAACCTTGAACCTGACAGTTGCTGAAGGCTACAGACGTACTCACGTGATCACCGAACACGTTGACAGAGCCACAATGTGCTTGCCACACGTTTAGTTACATGTACACTCATGTACATAAGAAATTAAGAGTTCTCATGAACTCAATATATATATACCCCATCCGCACAAACACACTAGACATCACTCCTAGTGTCAGCCTCACCTGGGCGTCATGACAGGTGATGCAAAACGACGATGGTACGGTGTCCTGTCTTCCACTGTCACAACCATACATACATGTGTCTCTTCGTCGATGACATCCGCATGTCTTGCATTTAATGGCCTTGCATTAGCCTTGTAAACAGTTGTTATTCAACTTTGAGTGGTTCAACCTTTGTTCCAGGTCATTCGGACCAATGGCTCTGAGTAGGCACATATGTACAGACCACAGATAAGACTGCAGCTACTTATGTCTATGTGAGCAGGTAGCCTTTGTCATGTCTTCACAAATACCACTCAATATTCCCCGGCTGATTAGCATCACTGTCAGTGTGGGAGCTGTAATTATGTACTGGACTGCTACTATGAGGGCAGAGTTTCATAACTGATCCATTCATTCACAGTTAAAGAGTGTTTTGCTGCTGTGACAAGTGAGATGTTTCATGGAAATTAGTATATTATTCTCTGAATGAAGATTCCATTGGTGCTTCTTCATACCAATTCATTTTCTAGACAGGAAAATTCTATAAAAAAAACTACAAAATTGCTTGTCTTCTCTCAAACCTGAGGAACATGTCAGCCCAGCAGCATCTAATTTGTCACTCTTTGTTCATTGGCCAGTATACTCTTAGTATCTTCCTTAGGCAGGTGTTGTGGAAGCTAGAAAGTCTATTAGTGTCTTGCTATGTCATGCACCAAGCCATAGAGGAGCACAGAAAGGGCATTGCTGTGGTAGATTCTGACTTTGGTCTTTGGTGAGTACCAGTGTCCGTAAATGGCCTTGAAATCCTTGAAGTACACCAAGCCCAATTCAAGGCCTTGATATCCTTGAATTCTGGCTTGTAGCCTTGAAAAGCCTTGCTTGTGCTGTGCTGTGCTTCTGGCCTTTGTTCACTGCTGATCTCAGCCAGGTTGCCTTATCTGCTTATTTTGCATAATACATGGCACTGCTGTTGGTTACAATTGCCCACTGACCCAGGTAGCCTTTGTCCACCAGAAGAATTTAGTTATCAATTTGATAGATTATTCTTCAGTGAGTTTGCTGTGTACATATCGACATATAAACTGTTTTTTTGTTGATGTGAGGGTAGGGTTGTGGGTGAATGAGTGTGTGCATGCATGCGTGCACGTGCGTGTAATTAATCTATAAATAACACTACGACACCGACCAATGAACATTATCACTAAAGAAGGTTGAGTATTTTTTTTTAATATTTAGGGTTGAATGACAAAGATAGTATTAAGCATGTTTTGTATGGACAATACTTCTAGTCAACCAGTGTTCCAATACCCCATAAACTGTTATTCAGTTGACCAATGAATGTACAGATCTCATGCAAACGAACTGTCAAGATTATTAATTATATTTTACTTTTCTTTAGCATTCTGAAGAATCGCTCAAATAAGCTTATGTAACTCAGGGTTACAAAATGTGAATTGTGACCTGGAAATCAGCCAGTTTTGACCTCGCATATCAAAACGGCTCAGTCAACGAGTATATTATTAGCTCATGTTTACACAGGCAATGAGACTCTCTAACATGAATGGCATTTCAGAACAATTCTTGTATGTTTGGTGTTGCATGTTTCACGTTTCAGGGAAATGTCTGCTTTTGACTTTGTGCCAGGCAAGGTCATGATTCACGTCGAAAAACACTTATTGTGCACAGGTTCCAAATGTGGGACACCGATTTACATATCACGGGTGAGAATAAGATTATGACATTGGTGAGGTTAAAATATGGAGGAGCTTAAGTGTGTGGTGTGGAATTAGATGCTGACATGGCTTGTAGAATTTACAGTTATGCATCTTTAGTAAGAAACTTTGAACAGTACCCCTCTCCTGGCTGGGGAGGTGATTCAGCTGGGGAGCATTTCTGCTGCTCATTAGTGTATCTGCTTATAGTGCACTATGGTTGCCCTTTGATTGACTCCTTTTTATGATGCAGGGCTTTCTGTTCAATCAAATTGATCTTCCTTGACCAATCAGTTGTTTATGGGTATGGGTGTTACATACTTAGATTTAGCAGGGCATGCATCTATGATGAGATTCACATCCTTAGATGCATGAGGCAGTCAAATCTGTGGGTGAAAATAAAGTCACAGGAAAAAGTCACGGAAATTAAGTCACAGTTTTGGCTAGGAAAATAAGTAACAGAACTTCATTGACATTTAAGCACAAGTGTGATTGAATGAACGTTTATTCAACAACAACAACAACATAATACATGCACAGTATGGTTTTCTGCTGCTGCTGCTGAAAGGACATAGCTGAAGTCATAGACTTATGTGTTGCTATGCCCTACTCGAACTATGAAAACTGAATAAATACAACAGGAATTATAAATAAATCACAAAATAATATTCACAACTCATATAATTTTATAGACTGTTTACTATAGTGCTTGTGTTACTATTTCATGGGTTTAACAAAACGTCACCTTCAATTAACAATTCACAAATATGTAGAAAGTAATGACAACTTGATTGCTTTTTTAAATTGTGTTAAACTTGGAAGCTGAGTCAATTTATTTGGTAAATTGTTCCACGTTTTTATACCCTTGACGGTGATTGACAGCAGTCGGAGGGTGGTGTTTGTCTTTTTAACATAGAAAAGTTTGCTTTGTCTTGTATCATGTATGTGGATAGCTGCGGTTGGTTCAAATAATGCTTGAACACGACCATTTAAAGAATGGTTGTTTGCTTTATAAAGTATGATCATAGTCTTGTATTTAACTAAATCATGAAATTTAAGCATGTTTGAGAGATGGAAAAATACAGATGTATGATCATGATAATTAAGATTATAAATAATCCGTATAGCTTTTTTCTGTAACATAAATAGTTTTCTAAGTCTAGATTGATAAGTATTTCCCCAGATCTCACAGCAATATGACATATGTGGTTCAACAAGTGAATTATATAATGTGTGTAACGCTTGACAATCAAGAACATGCCTAGTTTTATACAAAACTGCTATGTTTTTTGATACTTTTGATTCAACCATTTTTATGTGTTCTCTCCATGTTACGTTTTCGTCAATGGTTACTCCAAGGAATTTAGTATATGATACCTGCTCAATGTTTTTCCCATTCAAAACTATATTCACACCTGTTCTAGGTTGCTTTTTATTGTTGAACATTATAAAATGTGTTTTGTTCACATTAAGTGATAATTTGTTCGCTCGAAACCACAGGTCTAGTTTTTTTAGTTCGTTGTTAATAACAGTGCTTACTTCAGCTGTGTTACTAGCGGAATAAAAAATGTTTGTATCATCAGCAAACAAAATAATGTCAAGCAATTTTGAGACTTCACACATGTCATTTATGTACAGAATAAATAATAACGGGCCAAGGATTGAACCTTGCGGGACTCCACACTTGATTTCCTTTTGTTCTGAGTTACTGTTGTTATAGCATACATATTGTCTACGGTTGGTTAAGTAGCTTTTTATCCAGGCCAGAGCCAGACCCCTGATTCCGTAGCATTGCAGTTTACTTAGCAGTATGTTGTGGTCAACAGTGTCAAAGGCTTTTTTTAGGTCGATAAAGACCCCAATCGTGCTTTGGCATTTATCCATTGCGGATGTAATTTTTTCGACAAATTCTGTTAAAGCTAGTGAAGTTGAGTGATTACTTCTGAAGCCATACTGCCCATCTGTCAATATGTGTTGTGTTTCAATGAAAGACCTTAGCCTTTTGTTGAATATTTTTTCAAGTATTTTTGAAAATTGGGATAAGAGAGATATAGGTCTATAATTAGAAAACTGAAAACGATCTCCTGACTTAAATATAGGAATGACTTTTGCTAATTTCATATCATTTGGAAATGATCCGCTGATCAAAGATCTGTTAAAAATGTGGATTAGCGGTTGTACAATTTGCTTTATTACATGCTTAACTGTTTTCATGCTGATTTCATCAGGTCCGTATGAAGTTTTACTTTTGCATCCAGACACAATTTCGAGTACTTCTTGCTCAGTAACGGGGGACATATACATTGATTGTGATACAGTACGTTTTACAAAGTCGGTTGGCTTTGTTCCCGGGCAGGGTTCTATGAGGTTGGATAATTTAGTACCTATATCGACGAAGAAATTGTTAAAATGATTAGCTATTTCTTTATTTTCTAATACTACTATGTTATCGCCAACATGAAACTTTTTCAAATATGTGGTATCAGATTTTCTTTTACCTATTATGCTGTTAAGAGTTTTCCAAGTTGCCCTTATATTAGTCTTACAATCGTCGAGTTTTTTTCTGTAATATTTTTTCTTTTCTAGACGTAATAATTTTGTTAACTTATTTTTGTAATTTTTGTAGCGGATTTCTGTTAATTCTGTCCTATTTTTTAGAAACGCTAAGTACATGTTATTCTTCTTTATGCAAGCATTTTTTAGCCCTCTTGATAACCAAGGTTTATCATTCTTTTTTGTCTCTCCTGAATACGTTGTAGTTTTTACAGGACAGGCATCGTTATAAGTATTATTTAGTATTTGCATAAAGCGCGAGAATGCTAAATCAGGGTTTGACTCGTTCATTACAGTGTCCCAGTTTGCATAATTTAAATCGTGCTTAAATTTGTTTAATGAGTCCTCATCTAACGTTCTGTTATATTTATATGTTGGATCATCGTTAATAACCGCATAAGTGCTGTTGTCACACAGGACGAAAATTGGCATATGGTCTGTAGCATCGCTTAAAACAATGCCGCACATTTTGTTTCTACACAGTTCAGAACAGAAAATGTTATCTATTATACTAGCAGTCGTGCTTGTTACTCGTGTGGGCCTGGTGATCAAGGGATATAATCCAGAGCTGAACATTTGATCAATGAAATATTTTGATTCAGCTTGCTCTTCGCAGTGCAATAGGTCTATATTGTAATCACCACATATATACACGATTTTGCTGGTGAGATTTCCCAGTATGAATGAGAGATTGTCATTAAATTTGCTGAAGCTGGTATTCGGTGCCTATACATACAACCGACATTGATTTTTTCGTGTTTACTAATTTGTATCTCAATAAAGATGCTTTCAAAACAGTCATCAACAGCATACGATATATTCCTTAGACAAATATCAGAAGACTGGCAATTGTTAAGTACAGATTCACACACATATATGGCAACGCCGCCACCGTGTTTGTTTTTTCTGGAATTACAGTACAGTTTGTAACCCGAAAATACGACATCGTTACAGTTTACTTCACTTCCGTCCCAATTGTTTTCTTTAAGCCACGTTTCTGATATAGCAATTATATGAAATTTATACTCCATGCTTTGGATAGTATCTTTAATCTTGGGTAAGTTAGCTTTTAAACTCCGAGCATTAAAGTGTATTATACTCAGTTTGATTGGCTGGTTTTTGCCAACACTGCTAAAGTTTGTTGAAAATTGTGCTGGGGTGTAGTATTTACATTGCGTGGGCAAATCGTTATACAACAAACAATCAGTATCAATATCGTGTTCGTAACAGTGTTCATTATAATCAAACGGTGTAGCATACGGAGGCGTTAACTCGTCATTTTGATGTGTAGTTGACGCCATGGTTAAGTCATCACAAAAACGTTTGCCAGGATAGTCAACAGGTACTTGGTAGTTTAACCACGGTTTGCGACATCATGTTGCTGTCTTACCACCAGTTTGTCAAATGACAAATATGCAACTTTGCCCTCTTCCCTGGCCTTCATCATTTTTGGTAGCAGTTCTCTCCGCCTCGCCATGACCCTCTGCGAATAGTCCTCATTCACGTAGATGCCACGAGGCCGTTTCTTCTTCGCCGCCTGCAGTACCAGCTCGCGGTCCTTGAACGACTCGAATTTGACCACGATGGTCCGGGCTCTCGTCCCCGTGCCGCCAGTTCGGTGCGCGCGACCGATGTTGATGGCGCGCACTTGGGCTTCGGGGAGTTCTAGGGCTGTTGTCATAGCCCTGCGCACGCTCTTCTCCGTCTGCTCCCACGTCTCGCCGTCGACCTCAACAACGCCGTCGAAACGTAGATTACAGCGTCTTGACTGGTTTTCTTGGTAGTCGATCGCGTGCTCGACTTTCTTGATCATTTCTTCAAATTCGATCATCTTCTTCGACAGATCGTCAATGTTTTCCTTCGACTGCTTCTCTTTGATCTCCTCGACTTGGGTTTGCGTGTACTGCAAGCTGACTCGGAGTTCGGTCAGCGCGGTGGTTGTCTCACGCATAAAGCTGTCCACCCTCCTGTTGATTTCAGCTACCGCGCTTTGCAAGCACGCTTGGTACGCATCTTTTTGTATTTTCAGGAGCTTCTCAACGTAGGTCTGGCTTTCGTCCGCGTCAGCGCTTACTTCTAGGTGGATGTCGGCAGCAGGGGCCTCGGTGGCACCACTTACGCCCGGTCCGGTCTTGGGCGGCTTTGCCTTAGCCTTAGCCATCACGGTTTGCGAGTGTCAGACGCTTAGCCACAAACAATGGCTTACCGTTAACGCACTTGAGTGGACACCACTTCAGCGGCTATTGTTCGTCGTCAATTTGTCCAGGTGAATGCTATGATTCCGTGTCAGCGAAGGTGAAATTTCCCGCGCCGTACTGTTCAGATGGGCGATATTCCCAGTGCAACAGTACAATATCCGAAGTAAATATATAAATGTTCACGTATTTTGGCTGTACAAGTTGTGAATTCCTTCACATATATGAAGATTCACTTACTCGCCTGCGCAAAACTCAATCTTTATATTAATCGCACGCATACAACCGGACAAAAACACAATTTGTTGCGGAGCTCGTAACACACGTCTGATCAATCTAACTTCTGATGATTGGTATGATCGTTACGAGGTTCGATCGCCACTACAAGATGATTTATCAGTTACTTTTTTTATCAAACTGAATTACTGGATTTTGTGTCATATTGAAGTTAATTTTGATTATTAAAATAATTATTCACCTGAATTTGTTTAATATTTCCATTCATATTATAAATACAAAGAACTATAAATTTAAACATGAGCACAAATGAGATTTGTATGTGATTTTTATCAAACTTTTGCACTGAATTTGTTGATTTCTTTTAAGGTAACTCTGATTATTAAAATGAATATTCACACAACTTTATTTAATTTTTCCACTTATACTTTAAATACAAAGAACTCTAAATTTGAATTTGCAATTTTTTCCTGTGATTTTATTTTTTGTGACTCCGTGACTTTTCCTGTGACTTTAATTCCTGCATTCGTCAAAGCATTCCATTGTTGCATTAGCATTTTGATGTCACTCCATCGTTTGTTGACCAGCTGTAGAATGCAGTGGTCTAAAGCCAGTTTATTCTTTGTTAAATAGCCTTGAATTTTCCTTTCATTAGTCTTGAAAAGCCTTGAAATAGCCTTGAATTTGGTGTCTGTCATTTCATACGGACCCCGTGAGTACACTAAGGATCTCCATAGCCATTGTAAATTTGCAAATGGTGCTTTTCAGACCACCTCTATTTCTAGAAAGATTCATATAAGCATTCTTTAAAAACATAAAAACACACAAGATAATTGTTTAAAACTCTGGTTTTCTTTTTTTTAAATCTGCAAATAAGCAGATGACGTAGATGTCTGATGATGGAAACCAACAAAGAACTTACCGGAATACTGTGAGTCACAAATAACAGTATTTGTTTTAATGATTACGATCATAGACGAGAATGGTTGTTTACCAATATACGTGTCTGTCTATTAGTGGTTTTATCTGGGCCAGCCAACAAACAAACCATAGCTTCGCCATGATGAAAAACACATAATTACCTTAGACCAATGGGTTGATGGTATCAAGTGTCTTTACAGATAAATACATCAACATGTGAATCTAGTGATATCTGCACACTCTGAAGTATTTATTACTCAAGACAAGGACAACTTTTATCTGACAATTTGAGGTTTGTAATACACAGAAGAATTTAGTTATCAATTTGATAGATTACTCTTCAGTGAGTTTATTATATTATATAAACTGTTTTTTTTTAAATTCATGTGGGGATAGGTGTGTGGATGAATGATTGTGCATTCATGCGTGCAAGTGTGTGTAATTAATGTATAAATTACACGACGACACCGACCAATGAATATTATCATTAACTGGAAATCGGTCAGTTTTGACCTCGCATAGCAAAACAACACAGTCAATGAGTATATAATTAGCCCATGTTTACACAGGCAATGAGACTCAACCATGAATCACATTTCAGAACAATTCTTGTATGTTTGGTGTAGCATGTTTCACGTTTCAGGGAAATGTCTGCTTTTCACTTTGTGCCAGGCAAGGTCATGATTCACGTCGAAAAACACTTATTGTGCACAGGTTCCAAATGTGAGACACCTATTTACATATCACGGGTGAGAATAAGATTATGACATTGGTGGGGTTAAAATATGGAGGAGTGGGTGGTGTGGAATTAGATGCTGACATGGCTTGTAGAATTTTACAGTTGTGTATCTTTAGTAAGAACTTTTGAACAGCAGTATTTTACATATATTTCACTTTCATATTATTAACTATCAGGATATATCTAAATAAAAGCACTGGTGCAGTGGTGGTTTCAGTACCTCGTGGTTTACGTATATCACAATAACAATTGTGAGCATATCCTCCATTAAGCACTGCTAACCAAAGTTGTTTACATGTTATGTCAATTTCACTTACATGGTGGTATGACATCTCCTAAATCAATCATTCCTACATGTAGTTCTTGCTTAAACAACTTTGCCTTGTGTTTTTGTTGCAAAGAAAAACATTTGGAAACAGAATGTTTGAACAGTATATATATATAATTATCAGCCAATCCAGCATGACTTCCGTGACAAAAGGTACTCAGATTGTAGTGATATTGTTCTACTGCATTTAAATTTCTTAACAAATCTTAACTGTTGTACAGTTATTTCAAAGACCACGAACACCTCTTTCGTTTAGCCAAACAATTTTTCAATTCTGTCAAAAATTTCATGAGAAAAATGAGATGTGAAAAATGTGACATCTGTGACAGCTACTATTGCAAATATGTAGACTGAGTATATGTTTCATCCATTTCGTAGCCTCCTAGGAGAGATACACCATTTTGTTTCACATAATTGGCTACATGGAGGTTTGAAGATTCCCAAATGAGGCGAGCTATCAGGAATATGTCATTTTCTGTTTTGAGAAAGTATTGGTTCTGCGTGACTTCCATGACAGAAACAACGTGACTTCCATGATGAGTAGCTCCAGCTGTATAAAACAAAATAAAAAAGTTGTTAAATTCTTATTATCTATTTTATAAATCCCAAAACACAAACCACAATAAACAAATAAAGTACAAAGTGCAATTTACTAATCAAAGTTTCTCAAGACATTCTCGTTTCCAAATCCTGTGTATGTGTATGAAGTAACTAAACAATAAAATGTTGCATGAATTACAGTTAAAAGTATGGTGTAGAACATGTTCATTTCTTCTTCTGACTACTTGAAATAAACAGTTTTGATCTCTGGTATGCTCAAAGCTAGTTTCCTGGCTTCCCAAAGGGTGTCAGCAGAACAAGTTGACCCCCTATTATTAAGTATATCCGGGATTGGTATTGCACATATATATAAATATATATATATGTAGAATGAGATTCCAGTTGTAGAGATTAATTTACCATTTCTGTTGTGGAAATTCATACAATAATCGTTGTCATTTAGTTGCAGCACATAGAAGGAAAGCCAATGATTTAATACAAGAACTGCACATTAACTAACCTATTTATATATAATGGTGCATGTTAATAACACGCACAATTTAGTGAGGGTTGTGATAGTAAATATCTTGTGAATAACGTACATTGTAAACTTATCTTGTATTACATTATTTAAGGTTTGAGAAGTTTTCTGTCCTTACATTTTCACTGTTGAATTGATCTGCTTCTTTCTTCTACACAAGTTGTAGCTGTTCTTTTTTGTTAACTTAAAACATTCCCATATTTGCTTTTCTTTAACAGTTTTGTCCATCTCCTGCTGCTAACTTTGTATTCTGTAGATACCCACTTGATTGTATTTTCTCCCTGAATGAGTGGCATCATGGCTCAAGTGCGTTAACCTGAGGATCATAATATAAATATTTGGTTTTAGAAAAATAGTCCATTATTTATATGATCATACATGTGTAAATAAGTTTATTTATTACTTGTATGGTGTTACTTGTATGATGTGACTTGTATGGTTTGACTTGTATGGTGTCACTTGTATGGTGTCACTTGTATGGTGTCACTTGTATGGTGTCACTTGTATGGTGTCACTTGTATGGTGTCACTTGTATGGTGTCACTTGTATGGTGTCACTTGTATGGTGTCACTTGTATGGTGTCACTTGTATGGTGTCACTTGTATGGTGTCACTTGTATGGTGTCACTTGTATGGTGTCACTTGTATGGTGTCACCTGTATGGTTTGACTTGTATGGTGTCACCTGTATGGTGTCACTTGTATGGTGTCACTTGTATGGTGTCACTTGTATGGTGTCACTTGTATGGTGTCACTTGTATGGTGTCACTTGTATGATGTGATTTGTATGGTGTCACTTGTATGGTGTCACTTGTATGGTGTGACTTGTATGGTGTGACTTGTGTGGTGTGACTTGTGTGGTGTGACTTGTGTGGTGTGACTTGTGTGGTGTTACTTGTGTGGTGTGACTTGTATGGTGTTACTTGTATGGTGTGACTTGTATGGTGTGACTTGTATGGTGTGACTTGTATGGTGTCACTTGTATGGTGTCACTTGTATGGTGTCACTTGTGTGGTGTCACTTGTGTGGTGTCTCTTGTGTGGTGTCACTTGTGTGGTGTCACTTGTGTGGTGTCACTTGTGTGGTGTCACTTGTATGGTGTCACTTGTATTGTGTCACTTGTATGGTGTTACTTGTATAGCAAATCAGCATGACTTACGTAACAGACATTGACTTGCATTTACTCACTACAATAAAGCACTTCCATTATACATTAGGCATGCCTTAGTTACTCTAATTGTAGGAGATTCATAAACGTATCAAACATTTCCACCCTAGATATTTCATAGGATATAAAAACAAAATACTTGTGTGGCGTGACTTCCATGACAAATCAGTGTGACTTCCGTGACAGACCTTGAGGTAGCTTTCCTAACTACATTAAAGCACTTACATTATTCATTAGGCCAGCCATAGTGAGTTTAATATTAGGAGATTTACAAACAAAGGATTTTTTTCTAAACAATATATTTTCCAGAAAATTAAACAACATGTTTACTTTTGTGACTTTCATGACATAAAAATGAGTTACATTCCATCTTCTCAACTCAAGATACTGTGGGCAACTGTCAGACCAAATGCACTCTGCTGCAATACTGTTGCCAGTTGACTATTTTCAGCTGCCAATTTGAGTCTAGCCAGATGAAGCTTTCCATGGAAAATTCACTGTCCAATAAACTATATGCATTTGTAATATTTTAGGGCATTCGGAGGGGTGTGTTCTAGACCATGGCCGTAGGAAGGAAGTTCATATCCTTGTGATATTTGATCTTTATTACCCCAAATACTTATATTTATAAAAAAACAAGTTCCAGTTTTCAACTCCTGGTGACATTTGAAAAAATGTGTATGATGTACACGTTAGCTTGGAATGGCTGTGGATTGGAATGTCGGACAGCTACACATGCTCGCCATCTATTTTGAAGGCTTGATGGACCTTTTTGCTAATAGGTCGTGATGGAAAGGTCAGTTGTATATTTCCAAAAGATATCGTTGAAATGTTTCATTCTGATGTCAGTTGTCTTCCTTAATATCATTTTTAAATCATAAAGATCTTGTGGCTGATCAATAGCGACACTTCCTAGGAACTTTCCTGGCATAGACACTAATGTATTGGTCGTACTATTAACATCTGGCATATAGCTACAAAATCAAGAAGGCAGAATGGCGGTGGATAGGTCACCTGCTCAGAAAACTGCCAGAAAGCATCAAGGCAATCCCTCACTTAGAACCCCCAAGGGAGGAGAAAAAGAAGGTCCAGAAACACCTGGCGGGGAGAATAGACACATGAGGAAAATGGGATAACACCTAGAGGGAAGTGGTTGAGGTGCAAACAAATAGGGAATAGCAAACAGGTCTAAGTAATTTTTTTAAATAGGTATACCAGAATGAAGCTGGAAGTATGTGAGTTTTGGATGGGGCACCAAAACATGTAGGAACATTTACCTGGTGTCTAAGGCTTTGTTGATACATTGCAACCTGTCATACACCATTGTCCAGTCCTATGAGTACTGGTGGGAGGTAGCAGGTTTGCCTCACAAAATAGATTGGCCTAAAAAATAGGCGGGAGATGAGAGGTTGATCTGAAAAATAAGTGGGAGATGAGAGTTCGGCCTAAATATAGGTGGATGATGAGTGGTTGGCCTCAAAAATAGACGGGAGATGACAGTTTGACCTCAAAAATAGGCAGGAGATGAGAGTTTAATTTCAAAAATAGGCAGGATATGACAGTTTGTCCTAAAAAATAGGTGGGAGATAAGAGGTTGGCTTAAAAAAAGATGGGAGATGAGAGGTTGGCCTCAAAAACAGATGGGGTTGGGGGATTGTGGAAAACAGTGGGAGGGCATCTTCAGAAACAGGAGGGAGATGGGTGGTTGAAACCATACACAGCTAGACAAGTTGGGGGACCTGCACACTGCAGACCTCTACGTGTATACAACAATGTCTAGAACTAATCAAATGCAGCACACGTGGCCATTTCGTAACCAGCCGTCACTGTGAATGTGGAAGCAACTTGATGTCCATATATATATATATATATATATATATATATATATATATATATATATATATATATATAAAACAAGAGGTGTGCCAATGAGACACTGCAGTTTAATCTATGAAAGCTAACTCATCACATGGTCGTGATTTGGTCTGCATAAACTTAGCCACAAAGGTACCCAGTCATCCACGTATAAAAATGTTGTCTATATCTTGGATTTCAATGGTGTTTGTATGATGTGGAGATTCCCCATGTGATAGCATGAATCAGTCACAAAATGCACTGTCAACAGGTCAAC
This sequence comes from Escarpia spicata, assembly GCA_963995525.1. Taxonomy (NCBI): domain Eukaryota; kingdom Metazoa; phylum Annelida; class Polychaeta; order Sabellida; family Siboglinidae; genus Escarpia; species Escarpia spicata. The sequence continues at coordinate 41,881,947 of OZ023212.1, read as the reverse complement.
TTGGTGCATACTTCAAAACTAATTAAAATGTGTGGTAACTGGTCAATTTATGGCATATAATATGATTGAGATTGAGACGGATTGAGACATTTCTGTGTACCTCACTTTGGGGGATGCAACAGCAATTTTGTTAATTCACAGGACAGTTGCTCACTGAACAGTTGCTCACAGGAAAGTTGCTCACAGGATAGTTGCTCACAGGATAGTTGCTCACAGGACAGTTGCTCACAGGACAGTTGTTTACAGGAAAGTTGCTCACAGGACAGTTGATCACCCTGTGTACATAGGTATTTGATGTAAACAATCAAACCAGATTGTTTGGAATTGCAGAAATATGATAAATGCAGGGAACTTTAATTTAACTGACTTCTTTTCACTGACCACAGTTACTACATAATTATAAGTCTGGTTTTACAACAACATCCTAACCCTCCTAAAATCATCCAAAACAAGTATAGCAGTAGATTTATTCAGGCTTACCAGTAGTCATACTTGAAGTCCTCGAGAGTGTGTTTGTCTAAGTAGCTCAAGATCACAAACACCTTAACTAGATGGTAATGTGTGTACAATTTAGGCAAACTTAATTTTCTTAATAATTACTCAATTTTAGTCATAGCAGTTTATCTGAACACCGAACAGTTATTGTCTTAGTTGATGTCATCTTCACTTCTCTGTAAAACATAGATAGAGATGATTTTTAAGACACTGTCTTTAGTTGTGCTCCCCTCTCAGGTTCTTTGTTCCAAACCACATTTATTTGCTACAGTAAGCTAGTACACTTATGTAACCACTTCACCCTATTCTATATACCACAGCTGATCTTCTTACTGCCTACCCTCAAGGCTGACCTCACTGTGTAGAGGGAAATCATACCTGTAACACTCATCTGGTTCAGTAATCAGTCACCACAGTTGATGTTACACTGCTATACATAGCATTACCACCCTCTATTCCTTGACAAAACAACAGATGCAGTGAAATTATCAAGTGTTAACCAATCTTCAGTTATATCAATCTCTCTATAAAGACCATTATAAATATAAATTGAGTGATGACAATCGCCATCACAGGAGATCTCCATACAATCAAAATAGATAGGAGCAGAATAATCACAAGGACATGTGATGAATTGCAGTCGACGACACTGCCCCCTGGTGGTCATACAGCCAAACTATCAGTCTGGTGAAAACTGTTAACACAGTGAGTGAAAACTTTGGATATAAACTAGAAGACACAGATGTTTTGGGGCAATAATGACTAGGATTAGTATCATGGATACATTTACTACCCGGGTACTATTATGATACCTTACCTTACATATCCTCACCAGGCCTCGTGACCCATAAGACTGCTGTGCAACTCTGTCTACTATTATGATAGCTGTATTACTATTGCAGTGCTATTCAGAGACGTAGTCCCAAACCTAATTGTACAGTCGCGCCATCCTGTGGTCTTTCAAGTTGAAGGAAGTTGATTCCAAATGGAGAATAAATAAATGATGATGTGCTGATCAACTATTGTTGATGTTATGTTAAAAGATAAGTAAAATTACAAAATAACTGCAAACAAGCATGTTTGTAAACAGTACCATAGCCCAGTTGATGAGTTTTGACAAATATCATTGCTATAATGCTATTGATAATTCAGTGTAATATCAACGATAACTAAAATATATGAATAATAGCAATGCATGGATAGCTCGATGTATTGTTTTTTGCTACACCCGTAAACATGGCTTCCTCGCAAACTATACATCTGTGTATGTCTTTGTTGTCTGATCCTGGCCTGTGATTCAGTTCCAACTTCCAGGGTAGTTAGCAAAGGTTTTACTTATCAAGTTAAACACGTGTCTGTGGTCAGATGGTCTAGAATGATATACTTTATGGTCGCTAATATCTAACTCTAATCAGACTGCCCAGCATGGAACACTTTTAAAGTGTCTCCAAAGTGTTACGTAACATGTTCATTGGCGTCCTTGACCCTGTGACAATAGGGAGTGACATATATTATTATTAACTTTCGTGTGTTATGCAACACACTCTGGGTCCTATTGGATTGCTCTGTGAACTTGACTATAAATGATATAATTTAGTATATAACTAGTGCTGAAAGTTTATGAGTGGTGATTCAGATTGTTTACTTGTGAAAAAATACCAGGTATTCAGAAAGGTAAGAGTGAATTATGCTACTTTTTCTAATATAATGTAGACCAAACGTGCAAGTTGAAGTGTGCATGTGTATTCAATGGAGTAAAAAAGTTCCAGGAGAATCTCTCAATGTATAAATAGCGTTCAGAGTTCGTTCAGTGTATTTACTTTGAATCTGGACAGCAGTTTCAGTCATTGAGCTCCCTGGCTTTGTATAAGAAGTCAAGCACAGTTTTTATGACAAGGTGTAATTTTTCATTTGTGGTGAGACTTGCAAAAAAGAAGTTTCTATTATCAAAGTGGCTTTAGGAATGTCTCTGTGGCAGTGTGCATTCTTAGCCCGTATGAGGTTCTATCAATTGACATTGGTATATTCGGTTAAATGGACTGCGAAATAGACCAATTAAACACACACACACAAATTTCTTTCTTTCATGTTTATGAAGATGAAGGATCCACCTTTTCATTCAGATGTGATTATCTGCAATATAAACTCATTTCGATGAATAACAATTCTGATGAAAAGTCATGTTTGGAGTTAGTGTGTGTGTGTGTGGGTTCCTCGTTCTTGTGGTTTGTTCTACTGCATGATGTGCAGTACTGTGTACTTAATAATAGAATTCTTTTTAATCTACTCAGTATTGTGTCGTTTCGTCATCATTTTTGTGAATTACCATGAAATACTCTCTTTTCTCGTGCCTTGTGTCTTTTAAAAGACTTGAAAACTCATCTTTTTTCTGGGTTACTTATGCAACATAGGCAACACCATTTGGTTTATTTAATTTTGTTTTTTTAAATTAATTTATTTTATAATTATCTTGTACATGGTTCAATATAAATTTTACACCATGTCTTTACTTATATATTATCATTGTATCTTTAGCAATTATATTTAGATGGCGTCCTTGAATAGTTGGATGATCCGGTTTCTTGGTTATTATTATTTGACATTTTTACCTCTCAAGAAATTTAGTTTTTCATTCAGCTAACTGAAGTTACCATAATTTAGTCTGCTGAAGAAGGCCGCGGAATGCAGCTGAAATATACACAAAGAAAAAACAAGTTCCCTGAGATGTTAATGTCAAATAATTTGTATAATCTATTTTTAATTGTCATCTACAAGTATTTGAATTACCGGTAATTTATTATCATATATATAACTTGTTGTGTGTATTATTATTATATGTTGAATACTCTCCTCCTTGTTCCCTGTTGTACAGCAGTGATGGTCAGGTACAATATTGCCAAACAACTTACTATGGGGTTTTTCCAAAGTTTTCTGTCCATTGATCCCTCTCTCCATCTTTCATCCTCCCCTGATCTTCTCATGTCTCTCTTCACGCAGACCTCCCATCTCAGCTGTGGCCTTCCCCTTGTCCTATGTCCTTTGTGTTGTTCTGCCTCTGACATACATACATACGTACGTACGTACGTACGTACGTACTTACATACATACATACATATATACATATATTTATATATATATATTAAGCACCTCCAACTGGATATATCTAGATTTATTCCGCTATATCATACGTGTTCTTCTTATTAGTATCACTACATTCTTACCTTTCTTCTTGGAAACTCATTGATGTTGTTTGCTGCGTTCACTTTTCCATCATCCCACAGACAGTTCAGCCGCTACGGGTCCTTCTTCTTTCAAACAACACACAGCTTCTGCTTAAAGCCAAATTTACCTTTTTTTTGTTTTGGTCCATCTTATTGGTTCAACTTATTGCGACTCATCAGAATGATCTTATAAATAGGTCACGTTGACCTTAGACTTTGTGGACGCAGTTGATGACTTTCAACGACTCATTCAGAGTGCTCATTGCGTTATCTGTGGATAGCATGTAGGAGTGGTATATTTTCATAGTTTTCCTACACTAAGAATACTTACAGAGGTAACAACTCCATTATTTATGGATCTTTATATGAATATTAGGTTGTTTGATTAAATCTAGAACTTGTTGTTGTATCGTACGCTGTGTATCATGGTAATGCAATTTTTTTAAGTTAGACTATGTTTATTTGTTGTATTAAATCATCTCTTAAGGAAAGACAATGCACATTATTATGTATATCATGAATATATAATACCAGCAATACAAGATGTACAGTTTGGGGTATAATTAAATTTGGTTGTAGAACGTTTTGGAGATGAATTGCAAATTTCGTTTATACCCTAATTTGTCATTAAAAAAATATTAATGCATATTTCTGAACAATACTTGGCATTTAATACTGATGAAATTATGTATATCAATAACTTTTGGACACTAATTGCTGTATAGCTGAATGCTTCCCAATGAAGTCAAGTCCTTGTGAGTGTTTGAATATAAAGCACTTTGAGCTGTTCTAATGACCTCATTATGAAAGAACATGCATTGATTTGTTATGGAATTAATATAACAGCTTCTTCACAGTCTACTCATTCTAATTTTATTTCATAAGTCTTGGTAGATTCTTTAATATATAAAATAACTCCACCTCTCTTCTTCCTATTCTATGTTTCCTGAAAATTACATAGCCTGTCAGTCCCAATTCGGCATCTGATATATCGGTGGTGGCCCATGATTCGGTTATGCCCATTATGTGAGGTCAATATCTTATACCATAATGTTTAGTTCACTTCTTTTGTTTACTATACTCCTTGCATTTAAAGAAATGCATTTATATCCAGCTTCAGAACAGTTATCCAGGCTGTTCTTTGCTGATTTATTTGTGCTGTTTTTATCTATGCCTCCAGTGTCAGGCTTCTGTGTGAGTCGCCCTGCGGATACAGTTTAAATAAATGCTACCTGTCCCACAGAAATGTTAAACAAAATGGTGTTTATATGCTTAAACAAGTTTGCCTTGTATTTTTGTCGCATAGAAACACATTTGGAACCAGAATGTTTGAACAGTATACAGTGTATATATAATTATCAGCCATTCTAGCATGACTTCCGTGTCAAAAGCTACTCAAATTGTAGTGATATTGTTCTACTGCATCTAAATTCCTGAACAAATCTGAACTGTTGTACAGTTATTTCAAACACCATGAACACCTCTTTAATTTAGCTAAACAATTTTTCAGTCCTGTCAAAAATTTCATGGGAAGAAATGAGATATGAAAAACGCGACTTCCATGACAACTACTATTGCAAATATATAAACTGAGTACATATTTCATCCATTTCGTAGCCTCCTAGGAGAGATACACCATTTTATCTCGCATAATTGGCTACATGAAGGTTTGAAGATTCCTAAATGAGGCAAGCTATCAAGAATCAGTCATTTTCTGTTTTTAGAGAGTTGGATATGCGTGACTTCCGTGACAGAAAAAAAACGTTACTTCTGAGACGAGTAGCTCCAGCAGTATAAAAAAATGCAAAAGTTTTTAAATTCTTATTATCTGTTTTCATAAATCCAAAAGCACAAACCACAGTAGACAAATAAAGTACAAAGCATAATTTGATGATAAAAGTTTCTCAAAACATTCTCATTTCCAAATCCTGTGTATGTGTATGAAGTAAATGAACAATAAAATGTTGCATGAATTACAGTTAAAAGTATGGTGTAGAACAGGTTCATGTCTTCTGACTACTTGAAATAAACAGTTTTGATCTCTGGTATGCTCAAAGCTAGTTTCCTGGCTTCCTAAAGGGTGTCAGCAGAACAAGTTGACCCCCTATTATTAAGTATATCCAGGATTGGTATTGCGCATGTATGTATATGTATATATATATATATATATTATATATATATATATATATATATCCTCAATGAGATTCCAGTTGTAGAGTTTAATTTACCATTTCTGTTGTGGAAATTCATACAATAATCCTTGTCATTTAGTTGCAGCACATAGAAGGAAAGCCAATGATTTAATACAAGAACTGCACATTAACTAAGCCTATCTACTAAGTTGTTCGCGGGACAGTTCACTGGACAGTTGCTCAGAGGACAGTTGCTCAGAGGACAGTTGCTCAGAGGACAGTTGCCCACAGGGCAGTTGCCCACAGGACAGTTGCTCACAGAACAGTATCTCACGGGACAGTTGCTCACGGGACAGTATCTCATGGGACAATTGCTCACGGGACAGTATCTCATGGGACAGTTGCTCACGGGACAGTTGCTCATAGGACAGTTGCTCATGGGACAGTTGCTCACAGGACAGTTGCTCATGGGACAGTTGCTCACTGGACAGTTGCTCATGGGACAGTTGCTCACTGGACAGTTGCTCATAGGACAGTTTCTCACGGGACAGTATCTCATGGGACAGTTGCTCATGGGACAGTTGCTCAATGGACAGTTGCTCATGGGACAGTTGCTCACTGGACAGTTGCTCATGGGACAGTTGCTCACTGGACAGTTGCTCACGGGACAGTTGCTCAATGGACAGTTGCTCACGGGACAGTTGCTCACGGGACAGTTGCTCACGGGACAGTTGCTCACGGGACAGTTGCTCACGGGACAGTATCTCACGGGACAGTTGCTCACGGGACAGTTGCTCAATGGACAGTTGCTCACGGGACAGTTGCTCACGGGACAGTTGCTCACACGACAGTTGCTCACAGAACAGTTGTTCATACTGTGTACATTGGTAAACAATCAAACCAGATTTTCTGGAATTGCAGAAACATGACAAATGCAGGGAACGTTCATTTAAATGTTCTTTTCACTGACCACTGTTACTACAGATAAGTCTGGTTTTACAACAACATCCTAACCCTCCTAAAATCATCCAAAACAACTATAGCAGTAGATTTATTCAGGCTTACCAGTAATCATACTTGAAGTCCTCGAGAGTGTGTTTGTCTAAGTAGCTCAAGGTCACAAACACCTTAATTAGATGTTAATGTGTATACAATTTAGACATACTTAATTTTCTTACATAATTACTCAATTTTAGTCATAGCAATTTATCTGAACACCGAACAGTTATTGTCTTAGTTGATGTCATCTTCACTTCTCCGTAAAATATAGATAGAGATAATTTTTAAGAGACCATCTTTAGTTGTACTCCCCTCTCAGGTTCTTTGTTTCAAATCACATTTATTTGCTACAGTAAGCTAGTACACTTATGTAACCACTTCACCCTATTCTATATACCACAGCTGATCTTCTTACTGCCTACCCTCAAGGCTGACCTCACTGTGTAGAGGGAAATCATACCTGTAACACTCATCTGGTTCAGTAATCAGTCACCACAGTTGATGTTACACTGCTATACATAGCATTACCACCCTCTATTCCTTGACAAAACAACAGATGCAGTGAAATGATCAAGTGTTAACCAATCATACAGCTATATCAATCTCTCTTTAAAGACTAGAGCTGTGTACCGTGTACTGGTATACAGTTGAACCGGTATTTTTATACGATTTTGAAACCGGTTTCCATATGTTTCATCGCCAACTGACAATACTTTTGAATCTTCTATAACCATGTAAACCTCATAAAAATTGAACGAAAAGATGATATTCAACAAAACCTGGCCTTCTTTTTTGTTCGAAAAGTGTGGCGCCACTTAACCATACGTTTCCTGTGCATTTCGAGAATCAGACTGCTTTCATGCATACACTTAGCAGCACTTTTTAGCTACCAATAAATAAATGTCCAGTATTTATGTTGTTTTACATGCCTATTAATATGTGTATAATTAATTGGATATGCTAGACAATTTGAAAACAAATTGAAACTTACCGGTACATAATGTTTCTCACACTTAAATTATCAATTGATTTAGTTTATTTGTTATGCTAATTGTTTATTATGATTTATGAAGTTACGAAGCAAGCATCTTCACTCACGAATTTTTATGATGCCGCCTAAAATTCGCAGTAAGGCATGGAAATGAAATCATATTAAATTATGTTTATAAACCAGCAGTGTGCTGTGCTCAACAATTTATAATATACTGGCTAAATTGCTGAACATGAATAAATTACAAATGATTGTTGCTACACTAAACAATTGTTCTTATGATGTCATTAGAAATATTTCTGTATTTTTAGGTTAAAGGCATGAAAGCAGGCTTTACTGCCATATCCGTCATTGCTTCGCAGTTAATGCTTCTATTCAGGCAAACATTATATAACTTAAACAAGTTAATATAACGAAAACCTTAGCATGGTCTTTCAATAGTACCGGTATACTGGTGTGGGAAATATTCGTGGGTCCAATCGTGTTTTGCTATTTTGACTAAAACCTGACCAAGTTCTTCTGTAAGATATCTATGTGCTAAATTTGTAACACATATTTCATACAATTTCTGCAAACAAATTATTACAAAAGTTGTTTTCAATGAAGTACTTACAAAAAATATACCGACCAAAATTCAAATCTCATCGAAGACGCCTGCGTCAAAATTCGTGGGTCCTATCTACGCTGTGTAAATTGTTCGCGTGTCACATGAATCACTGCGAGACCACGCAGTGTATTAAAATAGATCAACAACGCTAGAGCACGAGATTTCAGAACCATAAAGTTTGACCTACCCCGAATATTCCGGACGTGAGTATATGTTTTTATATGCACCAGAAAAAAAACTTATACCGTACGTATACCATATAGAGCCAAATGGTACCCAGCTCTAATAAAGACCATTATAAATATCAACTGAGTGATGACAATCGCCATCACAGGAGATCCCCATACAATCAACGTAGATAGGAGCAGAATAATCACAAGGACATCTCATGAATTGTTGTCGACGAAACTGCCAAACGGCCAAACTACCAGTCTGACAAAAACTGCTAACACAATGAGCAAAAACTTTAGTTATAAACTAGAAGATACAGATGTTTTTTTGGGCAATAATGAGTACGATTAGAATCAGGGATGCTTTACTACCCAGGTTCTATTATGATACCTTACCTTACATATCCTCACCAGGCCTCGTGACCCATAAGGCTGCTGTGCAACTCTGTCTACTATTATGATAGCTGTATTACTATTGCAGTGCTATTCAGAGACGTAGTCCCAAACCATAATTGTACAGTCGCGCCATCCTGTGGTCTTTCAAGTTGATGGAAGTTAATTCCAAATGGAGAATCCATAAATGACGATGTGCTGATCAACTGTTGTTGATGTTACATCGATAAATAAGTACAATTACAAAATTATCACTACGTTCTTACTTTTCTTCTCGGAAACTCATTGATGTTGTTTGCTGCGTTCACTTTTCCATCATCCCACAGACAGTTCAGCCGCTACGGGTCCTTCTTCTTTCAAACAACACACAGCTTCTGCTTAAAGCCAAATTTCAGCTCTTCTTTTTGTTTTGGTCCATCTTATTGGTTCAGCTTATTGCAACTCATCAGAATGATCTTGTAAATAGGTCAAGTTGACCTGAGACTTTGTGGACGCAGTTGATGAATTCAACGATGCATTCAGAGTGCTCAAGACGTTATCTATGGCTAGCATGTAGGTGTGGTATATTTTAAGAGTTTTCCTACACTAGGAATACTTACCTCTTTATATGAATATTAGGTTGTTTGATTAAATCTAGAAACTTTTTACTGCATCTTACTCGGTGTATCATGTTAATGCCATTTTTTAAGTTAGACTGTTTATTTTTGTGTTAAATCATCTCTTGAGAGACACTGCACATTATCATGTATGTCATGCATATATAATACAAGATATACAGTTTGGGGTATAATTAAATTTGATTGTAGAATGTTTTGGAAATGAATTGCAAATTAATTTTATACCCTAATTTGTCATAGTCAAAAAATTATTAATGCGTATTTCTGAACAATACTTGGCTTTTAACACTGATGGAATTATGTGTATCAATAACTTTTGGACACTAATTGCTGTATAGCTGAATGCTTCCCAATGAAGTCAAGTCCTTGTGAGTGTTTGAGTATAAAGCACTTTGAGCAGTTCTGATGACCTCATTATGAAAGATCGTGCATTGATTTGTTATAGAATTAATGTAGATGTACATGGTTTACCTAGATAGACTTATCCAGTATTGCATTTAAAATATATTTTTAAAGTTGCAAAGTTCAAGCCCATAATTGCCAGTCATTTTCCCTAAACTGCTTAGCTCTGCCCAAATGTTTTTCTAGAAATACAGACCTATTTCACACGTGCTTACCCTCCAAAGTTACCATGCCAGAGATGTGATAAATGTGACGTTTCAGTTGATTTCTGTGCCTGAACATTTATGATTTGGAGTGCTGTTACACAACATAACCTCTTGTGAGAAGGCCCCCCAAGAGTGTGAGGTGTCACCTGAGTGTGTAATATGGGGGCCGAGGACATCCTACCACTCAAGACTGTTGTGAAGGCTGTCTGTCGCATTATAAGTCATTCACTTCTCTCAAGGTTCACCCACCGTTCACCTTGTTTTTCATGCTCTCAACTTATTATGACAGCTTCTTCTCTGCTCTCTTCTTGTCTGCATTCGGTTAACTATTTAGTATTCGGGGAAGTCATTATTTTACTTTATATGTAACAGAGTTGTAGATATTTTGCTTCATTATTACTAAGTGTGCTAATTACACCATCTGCCTGTTTTCATTAATTCAAAGTTCTCTTTGTAGTGCAGTTTTATTGAAGGTTATATTTTAACAATCAACTTGTTTCGGTCCTTCTCACTTACTAATGCATGTTACATTCTAGAAAGTCTGGCAGTAGATAAACTAGACAAGTCTTCCCCTATTGAATGAGGCAGTATGTTGGCTTATCTGGGGCATCACTTGGGTAGACTTCCTTATCTTGATGACTTTTTGTCCAGCCTACTGGCCTTTCCCTTTGGTCTATTGACTTCCTTAGTTCCCCCAACCTCTTGTCTTCCATCGGGGGTTGTCTCAAGTTTGCAATGTTAAAAAAAATGTAATGCGTTTCACATTGGTTCAAGCCACGACTCACCCCCACATATACTGAGAAAAGTACTTTTGTGTTTACTGCAAGTACAGTTTTTTACTTGTACTTCAAATACATTTGTTAAAAGTACTTTTACTCAAGTAGCATTTTTCCTAGTAACTTGTACTTTTACTCAAGTACAATATAAATGTACTTCTACCAGCTCTGAAAACAGCCTACAATAGAGACCATTAGATAACGCAATTAAGCGCCACGACCATACGTCAAATCTGAACGCGACCTCAAATTTGAAGTAAACCGCAGATCTCGCGTCGACGTTTAAGAAAACACCATTAGCTAAGCGTGCAGTGAGCAGTTTTATGATCGGCTCCAGCAGGTAATTGTTTTCTCATATGTAGTGATTTTCTGTGTTTTACTAACAGTAAAATGCATGTACGAAACATAGATATATGTATAAATGTGTTAACGGAACTATTTAACCTTTATCGCAGTCGATAATCGCAGGAATGTAGAATATAGGACGCAATAACGGCAAACGCGAACCCCAATGAAATCATTCCGACTCGTCTGATTAGGCTAAGCAAACAAAAAATTGTGTTTCGAGTCTTTTTATGCAATAACGTCGCCTAATCATGATGTCTGTATACCACAGCGTGGGGTACCATAATGGACAATATTTTCTTGAATTGGTCTAAGGTATTAGGGGCCATCCATAAAGTAAATATATGTCAAGCTTAGGCGTGGCGAGTGTACATGACGAAACGTTACATGGGATGGGAGGGGTGTCGGAGTAATTGTTACATTACCATTTGTGAAGTGGTTATAAACGTTGTTTTTTATTAAATATGAACAACGGGAACAGATTGCAAACAAACGCCAGAGCTGACACTGGTTGACAGCTGGGCAGCGCCCTTTGCTCAATAATTTTTTCATTAACGGTTTTTTCAATCAACTGTCTGCATCTAGTCCAGTCAGCAACGTAAATAGGCCATAAATCTATATTTTATATAAACCGCCAAATACAATGCTTAGGTTTCTGTTTAAAGATATCTATTTTCGTAATTGCACAAAACGTGATATGCCAGCATTGCAACATAGCCAAAGTCGACAAAATGCAACCAACGACTCAACTACATTTACAAAATAAATAAATAAGTTTAGGTTCATAAACATAGTAGGCCCATTTAACTATATGTGTGGGCTTAATAAACATTAGATAGACATGTGTTACAATATGGTATATAGGTGCGCCTAGCCAAGTCTAAGCTAAGCATGTGGGGTCTAATAAACAAATGTGTATTGCACTGTTATTGCGCCTCGCTGCAGATGAAAACAAGCAAGTCGTAGGTCTTTTTAAAAGGCGTCAAACTTTATATGTCAACTTTCTTTATAAGCATGTGTTCCTAAAAGGTGTAGCTATTACTCTGTGTAGTTACATATTGAATTACCATAACTACTTATGTACGAAATAAGTCGGCGTTTGTGCTTACGCGAAATATCCATGTTTGGCATTCATAAGCGAAGTCGAACGGCAGATCCGGCGTAAACCTCTGATTGGATCACAAAAGCTGTGATGTAGAACTCAATTAACTTTGCGGTCGGCGTATGTTTTTTGCATCAGGTTTGTGCTTATTGCGTTAGCTAATGGTGTCTAACAATGACTGTTTGTACTCAGACACCGTGTTTTCAGACATCCTAAAAATCTACAAACATAATGATTTTTTTCTACTGCGTGTTTTCAGACACCTATAGTTTGCACATATCTGAATAAATACAGTACATAATGACTATATATTTTAGACACCAACAATAGTTTTTGTAATATATGATTTCAGATAGCTGAGAAAATAAAGTCTTTTAGGTGTCCATGTACAGGATATATATTACGGTATATCCACCAAATTCATCTGGCATGACATTGTTGCTAATACATGACCCGCCATGCTGCCCCACTTCCAGACAGCCACCAAATTTCACAACATTAATATGTATTAATTATGCTTCATTCAGTAGATGGTACCACTCTATCCATTTCATTTCTCCGTGATTTGTTGTGATGACCAACCCTCCAGCCTCCCTACAGCCGTACATGTTGGCTTACATATCCCTCCTCACGCAGTCCTCCCAACTCAGCCTTCCCCTTCTCCTGCGTCCTTGGTGTTATTCTGCCTCTGCCATCTTTCAAAGTTTGTCTGCATCCATTCTTGCCAAGTGGCCTGCCCATCTCATCCAGCTTCTCACCAGTCTTCCTGTTAGGCAACATACTATCCCATCCTCTTTCCTCGGGTCAGTCATCCATCTTCTGTCTGCCTTCATAATAATAATAATAATAAAAAGTAATAAAAATTCAACAAAAAATATGACATGTCTACAGAAACTGTTGGGAGTCTTACAGAATACATGGAAAACAACACAAAAAACATTGATAATTATAACTGTTGTTGTATTGTGTGAGTTGTATCAATATTTCAACAAAGTTTAACTTTATGGGGTAAGACCTCATTAGATTTTACATGGGTGGCCATTATAACATTTCCTTCATTTCCTGCAAAGTTTGTCTAACAATCCTCTTGAAAATTTCACAACATATTTAACATCCATTGGCACAAGTGCTATGGAAAATTCATGAAATTTCGCCCCAATCTGGTGACATATTTTGAAATATTGGTGCGTTCTTCAAAACAGCCACCATGCAAATACGCGAGCAACTAGCGCATATTTATTGCCACCTCGTGAGAGATCTATGCAGTAGTACATTCAGTGTTCACTGGACCAACACGTCCCATGTAAGAGTGCTTGAAAAAAATCTACACATCACACCAAAACGCTATTTTCAAGGGCCCTCTTTAACCGGGTAATGGCGGACGAATCCTTAATGTGGTCTTACCCCAAATATATGTCCTGAATGTTGCAATTATTCACGAAAGTTAGATTTAAATCAAGCAGTACATATAACTAGATTAACCACTAAGGGAAAATTACACTGTCTCTATTTGATAATTAAAATATGCGTCATCAAACTGTGCACATCTCCAACTTCCAAGCTAAACAGCGCCTTGAGTTGTTTTTAAAATATGTATTCGGTACCTTATACCACATACGATGTTTGCCTGATATGAATCGTACTAAGCACAATACACAATTCACCATAGTATCTTACCGATATGAGAATACAATATATAGAATATTAACTAAATATATTTCTTTGTTATTTTTCATAAAATGTTGTATTTTTTGCCAAAACTAGACAAAATCATTATTTTTAAGCAGCATTTTATTGGACATGCTTGATGCAGATCCTTACGAATTTTGGTATAACGTAATACCCACAAACTATGCTAAATAATAAGATGCAATCATGAACTGTGTGTCTCTTGTGTACAACAGTAGGTGGCAAGAGCACAAGCCAGGCATTTCCATAGTATTCACAATATTGAAAGGCACAGAGACGTCTTTTGATGGTAACTATAATTCTATTGTAGATAAAGAGCTTTAATGCTGGGCATACATTGAGGTATATACACAGTATATGATGAAACCAAAATGGGATGCACAATAGAACGTATATCTTACGTCACACAAATTGTCATCCTAACCCCCCCTTACAATTACCCAAATTGTACACAGGCGCAGATCGTTGTTTGATACAGAGTGTTCAAACATCGCCACACGTCAATTAATTGGCCACTATTTATTTTGCTGATGTGCACACATTATTGGAAACAAGAGATACTGCTGGCGAAATAGTTAATTTCAGAAAGAAACAAATGTTTGCTGCGGACATCCAAGACACATGGTAAAGGTTGCAGACAGTTGTGGCATCCGGTATCACTGCAAGTACATCAACGCGTTCATTGTCGTAATCATCTTTTATTCAAACATTTTTGATGTAGAATATACGGATATAACATACAAAATACCAGTGATAAAAACAGCTTCTTATAAGAATAGTTGATATAAGCCTATGATTAGTCTATGCTGCCTTGCCTTGTGCAATCTTTAGTATTATTCAGTTATATTACAGCTGAAAAGTGCATGACCATCAATAATGATAGCATGCCAGTCCTTGTAAAAAATGTCAACATGTGGCACTTCTCTTAGGTGACCAGTTTTAATTTGTACGACTAAAAATGAACTAATTTGGATCATTACAATCGCTGCATATTTCGAGAGTCACACCCTGCTGTGATATTCTCTGTCACATTCGGGGTATATTTAAGTAGATTCTCAATTGTTCTTGTTGTCTCAGTTGCTGTATAAATGTTACTGTAATAACAGGTGCTTGGTGCCTAATTGGTAGAAGTTTGTGGACCACCTGCTTCCTAGCCTGGCCAACATTTCACTAAAAGTAGAGCTGCGTTTGGGGGTGGAATCAAAATGTCCCCTGCTTGCCCATTATTGCATATTGTGCAATCCAAGTATGACGTATAAAAGTGACAGATAATTAGGAAGTTGGAACAGGAGAAACATTCACGTTAGTATTGGGGTTAACAAACACACATTTATGGATGTCGCTTACAAAAAAATGTAAATGGTATACCGAAGGCGAAATTCATTGTACTGGAAATATGTCATTATTTTCACGCACGATGCAGATCTAAAAGAAACTCCACGCTCTGACACAGATACTCTTATGACACAAGCTTTTGGGGCACCCGGTATCTTAGAACATGCTTGGAATGTAGTTTTTAACCTTCACACCACTTAAATTATCACTTTATTTTCCATGCATATCACCCAATAACTGGCTTATTAATTACTTCTAAAACCTATTTTAGATGTAATACTAACAGTATGTAATAGCTGCACGGTATTCTGGTCTACATCAACTTCCTAATGCACCCAAAAAATCATCCGTCACTCAAAGCACATTTTGGCAGTTTTTGTGATAAAACGGGCCGTATTTCTAATTAGGGGTCAGACCACATTAGATTTTACATAAGTGGCCGATATAATGTTTCCTTCATTTCCTGCAATCTTCTTGAAAATTTCACAGCACATTTAACCTTTATTGACACAAGTGCTGTGGAAAATTCGTTAAATTCTCATACCTTGTCTTTCAGAAAAATCCACCCAAAACTGAAACCCCTAAATTTTGCCCCAATCTGGACACAGGTTTTGAAATATTGGTGTGTTCTGCAAAATAGCCACTGTGTGAATACGCGAGCGACTAGCGTATATTTATTGCCACCTCATGAGAGATCTAATGCAGTAGTACATTCAGTGTTCACTGGACCATCACGTCCCATGTCAAAGTGTTCAAAACAAATCCACACATCAGACCAAAACACTATCTTCAAGGGCCGTCTTTAACTGGGTACTGGTGGTCAAATTGTTTATGTGGTCTTACCCACTGACCTCTGGATAGCTAACAAGCCAGTTTTATTGAACCCCCCCCCCCCCTCCTACCTCCCCCCAACCCTGTTTCCCTAGTATACTCTTGTAATCAGTGATTTAAAGGACACTGATATATGTTTGTACTTCTTCAGAGTCAATTAAATTCAAAAAGCTTAGAAGTGGCAATTAATCTCTGTAAGGATCAACGACAGCTACACATGAATGTATGTCTCCATGCCTTGTCTGACTATGCACCAGCAGACAGACAGACAGACAGTATTTATTTTGACCATCATAAGTACATAAACTACAATATAAAATTCATTGTAAGGTCAGGGAGACTCCTATTAAGACAGTTATATGCCGCTATCATGGGAGCATGCAACTGAAGAAAAAAAATCCACATAATACATGTTTATTATTGATATCCTCTAGACAGCACAGCAGAGCCAGAGAGTTGTGTTACTGTTCATAGTTCACACAATAGCAATCAATATAAGTTACTTTTGCGATCCACGGTAGGAACCAATGAGAAGGTAACAGTATTCTTCTACCATGTGTTGTGAATATGCAATATGGTGTATGTCGAGATTGTATATAGTGCCATATTCTCTCACACGTTTGGGGCAGATAATCTTAAAATATGAAATATAAATCTACTTTGTAGATAATAGTTAGAAATGAAATAACACTGAAGGAATTTGCTTACTTATACGGAGCTATTTTATAAGAAAATTTCAAATTTTTGAGATTACCCACAAACATTTGGCTTAGCGTAATATTAGTTGTAATCTAAAGGAATTAATAACTTGGCCCAAAATAATAATTATTAACGAAATAAACGTTTGAAATGTCTAGAGGTGTAACACAGTATTTAGGAATGCTACTAAGGTATGTGACTATATATTATTAATAATACTCTATAAACTTTGCAAAAATGTGAAAGAATATGACATGTTGGTGTGCAACAGTTGTGTCTGGAAGGAAATTATATCGTTAGTGACATAATAAAGTAACACCATCACTGCCTAGTCCAGACTTGGGACGTAAGTACTCAGTACTTGTGTACTCATGTACTCGAGTACATTTTTGAAGTACTCATACTCGTACTCATAAAAATTGTGAGTACGCATACTCAGTGTACTCAGATTTTATGAGTACATTACGAGTACATCTGAGTACTTTCTTAATAAATAAATTTATTTGGTTATAAAATTAAACTTTACTGAAATATTTTAATGTTCAACTGTTTTTTTAATACCTTTGTTACTTCTGATAGAATACCACCTTACCATCCCTACACATAGTACATCCTCATTCTCTGATAACCATGACTATCATAATGATACCCAAACATGGCAACAGGCAGCATCTTTTCCCAGTCAGAAACACCCTGTTAAGGGAACAGTAATTGTAGGCTATAAGTTCAGGCCATATATCTTATGATTTAATTAAGCCACAGGGATGTCCATAAAAAGCAAATTAGCAGTTAACCCACCAGTTAGACAGGAAATGTCTTTGATGTAGTCTGGAGACCATGCCACTTGACAGTGGCTGACAGTGCTAACTGCTAAGAACCAGAACTCCCAGTCTTCCTCTGTAGAAGTAAGGTGGCTCAAGTCAGACTGCCTCCTATACTAGTATAATCTGGTACCAGCAGCCTGGCTAAAAAGTCCAAAGGGGATTTTGAGCGTGTTATGTGGACATGTGCTTTTTCCAGATGTTCGATTTGAACACCCGAATGCTCAACAACATGGCATTTTTTCTGGTTATCCGAACTGGACAACCAGAAACAGGGCCAAGTTGTATGAATGCAGAAGTAGGACTGGTCATTAATGGTCTCACTCAATATGGCCACATCTAACTTCCACTCCCCTCAACCAGTCCAGTGATAAGAGATAGGTGTCCTCTATCCAATTATAAATAGAGGTCTTACCCCCATTATTAGCTCAGGGGAGTCTGCCAAACAGTGGCGCCACATTGTGGAACCTGCATAATCAGGGCTGAGATACACTTGCAGTGATGGGCATCACTGCTGCCATCTGGGGGATAATAATGAACTACTGTGTCCATTTTTACATGTGACATCACTAAGATAGTTAGTACAGGAAAAGGTTCTGCTTATTAGGTGAGGGGCAAATTTAATCCACTGATCTCTGTGAGGGCCAAAGCTATTAAGCAGGCCAGCATTTGCAGAACACTGGTGTAGGACTAAGGGTGTTTGGGGACATTGTGTGGTGTTTTACATATTGCATGTCTATGTGCACATTTAATTACTATATATAGGCCCCTACTCCTGTATTTAGGCACACAGAAGCTGTCCATATAATTTGAATACAATTCAGGTAAACAAAATTTGTACTTTTGATTATAATAAATTTTGTCAGTTTTGTAAATATTTCATTGGAACTACCATGTTTCTGAATTCTTCCCAGTTCTTGGAATTTTGCATAGGAAATTGTTATGCCAGTGCGTAAAAAGTGCACTTGCTAAAATAAAGTGATTTAATGTTTGGTACCAAACTACCCTTGTAGAACGCAGTGGTAACAGCTTCGGACTCTTGACTGAGAGAACCCGGGTTTGAATCCTGTGGTGCAGTATTGAACATTGTGCAAGTTTGTTCACTCTATGTTGCTTCAGTTTACTCAGCTGTATGAATGAGTACCTGGCTATAGACAGTGGTGGATATTTGTGTATGAAAAATATTCACGCATTAATTGCTGCAGGGCTGGATGCTTCCCAGAGAAGTTGAGATGGTGTTCAAGAATATATAAGAACTTACCTTTTCAAAAAAATCAGGCTGTTTGCCAAACAAAATTGCAAAATATATTTACCAGATTTCCTGACCATTGAAGGTTTTTGTTTATAGAAAACAACCTTGTTTAACATAGTTTTGACTGGTGGTCACTGATGTTTTCCAAATTGTGAGCACACAACTTGACACAAGTAGCATTGTCCTTATGGGTTTCTGCCAGCATTTCCCTCATTTTATTCTAAAAATGTTGTTATCATAGAAAAAAGTAACACATTTTTACCTAGCGGAAACATGTTTGTCTATAAAAACAACACTACCCTTATTCAAACAATTTAGCCTGCTTTGTAAAAGATTCCTCTTTGCAGTTTTGTTGTGATATTTATTTTTGCTAGCAATATGCTGGATACGTGCACGTCTGGTGCAGTTGTACCCCACTGGTGCACATATACATATAACTGGTGTACATGTCATGTACATAACTGGTGCTCATATACAAAACTGGTGCTGATACAAAACTGGTGCATGTTTACATAACTTCTGTACATGTACAGAACAATTTTGTTATGCTTGAGTAAAAATCCAGTTAATGGGGAGAAATGACACCACTTTATTTAAAAAGTAAATATCGTGACTGGCCGAAACTAATTATAATTAATGTGGGTATGTTAATTTGTTGTGTTATGTAAGTTGTATTCTGAGTCAAACTACCATTTTAGTTGTTTTAAAAAAGTGTATGTACAACATGAAAATATATTTACTTATTTGATCATACTTGATACCACGTGTATCAGTTAATGTGTTATTCAATAAATTATGCTTTTTTGCAAAATTATCAATTGCCGTGTCTGACCAGTAGAATAATAAACTTGTTCACTCACTGGAAATGGTATTTAACAGATGGATGATCAGATAATGCAACTTTAATAGCCTAATACTAGATTCGGACCACTTTTGCAATTTGTTGCTGAATTTTTACTGGATCAGTTCAAAAATAATTATTTAAAAAATTTGAGATGATTTTACCAAAGCTATACATAAGTAATTTGTACAAATGAGCTAGCCTGTCATAGTGGGAACTATGTAGGTACAAATGTTCATGAAATGAGGCAAGCATAAAAGTATAATTTCGAGCATAGTCATCATAAATCAACGTTGTACAAAACAATTTTTCTTCGATTATTAAATTGTTTCCATCCTGTCTACTAACTGAAACACAATGTGTCATCAAGGTGGAAGTTTTTCACCCACAATATCAGTCAGCTTTGACCTTTGTGGTATGTACAAATGGACTGATCAGCATTTTATGATGGGTGTGTTTGTTAGGGACACAAAACTGTAGGTGGGCGTGGGGCTGTAGGGCTGGACAATGCAGCTGTGTCATGCACAATTGTCTCCCTTGTAAATCTGTCACCTGCACAGGTAGCCCAGAGGGTGACTATCACCACAGGTAGGAATTAATTGAGATGTATCCTAATTTATTCATGGGTGTGGTGTTTAATTAAGGTGGACAGGTGCGGTCAAAACAGGACAAAAATTACTCTGCATAGTAGATTTTTACATCAAAGCAGTGGCAATGACATTCTGAATGTAGTATTACATTCGGAATGAACTTCCAATATGTTTTATGTGCAGTTGTTTTGTCATTGTTTAAGATGACATTATAAACCAAATATAACTTTTGTGACATTGGCTACCTGTCATGTTTTCTGGAAACATTACTTTCTTAAGAAGAGAATACATGTTGCTAGCTGTATCACACATCCAAATCAATTGAAAAGTGACCAGAATTTGTGGTCTGAGTTATCAACTTTGAGTTTTAATACCCGGTTCTCGAGTATGTGAAAGGCCTTTGGAGGTAATTCATTTTCATTAGACTTTGCCGACCTTCCTAGCAACAACATAAACTATGTTCTTTCAATGAAAGTAGTGGGTCAGAAACACTTGAAGCAGTCTAAGTATAGGAATCGGGTATGAAGTATTTTCTTTGAGAAGAACATAAATAAATGGCACAGACTGGCCGTTGACTAAGAAGATGGTTCTTGTGGATATATTTAGAAAAGAATAAACAAATATATCACAAGGGTGTACCCCACATGGTTGGTGGGGGTATGGGTGAGTCGGTGGGAAGGGCGTGCGTAGGTAGATAATTGAAAATAACCATAGGCTTGTCTAGATAAACCACAGGGGGTGTATGTGTGTGGAGTCAGCATTCAAAATGTGGATCGGAGAACAGCAACTTTTGAGTCAGACTGCAAACTTTACTAAGTTGAAGATTCAATGGACCACCAACTTTACAGCTCAGGTTTGAACACTGTGCATAGCTTGTTTCTTTCTCTCTGTGGCTGCCTGATGAAATGTTGAATGAATGAACGAAGGAATGAACGAACGAACAAATTAATTAATGAAAGTTTATTCAACAACAACATAATACATGCACAGTATGGTGTGCTGCTGCTGCTGCTGCTGCTGCTGCTGCTGCTGCTGCTGCTGCTGCTGCTGCTGCTGCTGCTGCTGCTGCTGCTGCTGCTGCTGTTGCTGAAAGGACACAGCTGATGTCATAGACTTATGTGTTGCTACGCCCTTCTCAAACAAAAAAATTGAATAGATACAACATGAATTATAAATAAATTACAAAATAATATTCACAACTCATATAAACTTGTTGTCATAGTGCTTGTGTTACTAATAACTAAACATCATCTTCATTTAACAATTCACAAATATGTAGAAAGTAATGACAACTTGAATGCTTTTTTAAATTGTGTTAAACTTGGAAGATGAGTCAGTTTATTTCCTAAATTGTTTCATGTTTTTATACCCTTGACAGTGAGTGACAGCAGTCGGAGGGTGGTGTTTGTCTTTTTAACATAGAACAGTTTGCTTTATCTGGTATCATGCATGTGTATAGCTGCGGTTGGTTCAAATAATGCTTGAACAGGACCATTTAAAGTGTGGTTGCTTGCTTTATAAAGTATGATCATAGCCTTGTATTTAACTAAATCATGAAATTTAAGCTTGTTTGAGAGATGGAAAAATATAGATGTATGTAACAGAGATAGCTTTATGAGTCTAGATTGATTATTACTTCCCCAGATCTCACAACAATATGACATATGTGGTTCAACAAGTGAATTATATAATGTATAACAATTATATGTGTAACACTTGACAATCAAGAATATGCTATGCTTTTTTATTTTGTATAATTATGATACCTGCCCAATGTTTGTCCCATTCAAAACTATATTCACATCAGTTCTAGGTTGTTTTTTATTGTTAAACATTATCAAATGTGTTTTTGTTCACATTGAACGATAATTTGTTCGCTCTGATCCACAGGTCTAGTTTTTTAGTTTGTTGTTAACAACAGTGCTTACATCATCTGTGTTACTAGCGGAATAAAAAACTTTAGTATCATCAGCAAACAGAATAATATGAAGCAATTTTGAGACTTCACACATGTCATTTATGTACAGAATAAATAATAACGGGCCAAGGATTGAACCTAGCGAGACTCCACACTTGATTTCCTTTTGTTCTGAGTTACTGTTGTTATAGCATACACATTATCTACGGTTGGTTAAGTAGCATTTTATCCAGTCCAGAGTATTATTAGCATTGCAATATTATTATTATTCTTTTAAAATGTCTGTAAAAAAATTGAAATTTTGTGATTTAGCAGAAAGACTTGGCTATCAAATTTGAGCTGACCTGACATGATTAATCACTGTCAAAATGAAGTATTTTACATTTAATTGGTTATGCCGAGGAGTTGGTACTATAACTTAAGTTATAAAAACCAAACACAATATACATTAAAAGTAAAGGTAAATTCTTATGTATCTAATAGCATGATATCCTGTCCTTAAGACTGCTCAGTGCAATGCAAATTAGACACCTTTTCAATCGAAAACAATTTCAACGTCTCTGGGAAGCATTCAACCACTCTGCATTCATAGCCTGAAGACTATCCATAAATACAGGTTGTGCCCTGTATTTATGATCCTGTCCAAGAAAATCCATTTTAAAATCACTGGCATTTTATTCGGATGATCTGAACCCAGAAATACAAGCGGTCAGACCCCCATTCACTGGTAGGTAGATAGGTGTTGGCCAACTCTTTACTGACCCTCACCTTAATGAGGGATACTATGTGTGTCATAGCCTACTAAAGTCACAACAATTCAGTAAGCCATTGTGTTTGTCGCTCTCAGTCTGTCACGATTTGGTATTTATATATCAGGTGACCTGAAATGATTTATTACTGAAATACCTGATGATTTGGCATCAATGATTGGCACCCAATTAAGTTAGTTAATTGAAAATGGCATTGTTGCAAAAAGCAGACACACGTAGGGTAAAAATTGTCTTCATATTTCAGTTGACAGATCGTTGTCGAGTGTGCTTGATTCCAAAAGACGGTGTCATGTTCGGATTTTAAATGTATGTAAAAGATATATTTTGCCAGCATTGTGATTTCAGTTAGTCACACTGGGATGAATCTGTATTCTTTTTACATAGATCACAATCAGTTGACCTACTTTTCTTGTAATGTTTCAATTGCTATCGGCGAACTAGCCACATCTCTTGAATTTTGCAGTTCTTTACAACTTTAAAGATGTACCAATTTATTATTGTGCACGCTTAATGATCATTCATGATTTATTTTATATCAAATTGAAATGTTTATAATACTATATAATATTATACATATATAATATATACATATTATACCTCACTAATATGTTATCCTCGGGACTGTGCAAAAGTGACCTGGTGACCGCATTTGCGAGACAATTTTTCCTATTCTTTACTGTTACAAAACTAATTTGGGCCTGTCTTTAGGTGACCTTAATTGTGAGGTGACTGTATTATTGAGGTGACTAAAGCGAGGTTCGACTGTACTGTATGTCAGTCTAACCTCTTCTGACTACCATACCTGGTATTACTTGTTACTGTTCTGTAAGGAGTGCTGTAAACATTCATGGATATGACACTTCATTTATAAAGTAAATCTAATTATAATAATTATTATAATGGCTCTCTATTAAAGTGGTGGTTTCATGGAAGTGTTTTTACCATCAATGAACTTGGCCCACAAACACCTTTCCATTGATGTCATGAGTGGGAGGGGCACAAAGGAGATTGTGTGAGATAGACAAACACCAACTACCCTGAAGTTGACAGCATTTACTCACAAAACAGATAAGGACCATGATTCATGTGAGTGGGTGGGTGGAGTAGGACACCTTCCCTCCCTTATCAGGATGTGTCCCTCTCCCATTTCCCTGGGGTGGAGCTGAGGGTGTAGTCATGCAGGGCTGTCTGTGGATAAGTGAATTGTGGGGTTGTCCACTGTTGTAAGTGGGCCATAGAACTACAGTGTAACACAGCTAACAGTGGATGTGTAGGCCATAGAACTACAGTGTAACACAGCTAACAGTGGATGTGTAGGCCATAGAACTACAGTGTAACACAGCTAACAGTGGATGTGTAGGCCATAGAACTACAGTGTAACACAGCTAACAGTGGATGTGTAGGCCATAGAACTACAGTGTAACACAGCTAACAGTGGATGTGTAGGCCATAGAACTACAGTGTAACACAGCTAACAGTGGATGTGTAGGCCATAGAACTACAGTGTAACACAGCTAACAGTGGATGTGTAGCCACCCTGAAAGCACCGGTCCAGCTACTGTAGCTACTGTTGTGTCATCATAATGCTCTTTGGACAGTTACTTCAGTGAGACATTACTCATGACAGAGTAATGTCATCAGTGAATACAAGTGATTTCACACGGATTGCAAAACTTTAACAGAAAGGCGGAACTCTAACAGACAGGTGAAAGAAGTTGCACACTGTGTCACACTTCTGTCATCGTTGACAGCAATTGTTGGCAGCCGTGACAAAAGTGGTATGTGTTTATCCGTTTTTAACATTTGATATTGGTGCTGGATGTCTACTCCTCATGTGATTGGTGTTACAGCCAGTGCATAAAGTGTAGTTTGTGATTTGCTGGGTGTATTGATTCGTGTCGGTTTCGTAGAAAATGTGGTACGCATTTAGCAATTCTTTTGGCTAGTATGACATGTTACGTTACGACTGTCTGTTGTCACTGTACAATCGTTGTTTTAATTAAGAAGCATATTGTGTATGTAGGCTAGCTTACTCAAATGCCCCTACTGGGGTAAATGTCTTGCCTACGTGATATCAACTTTATTTATGGCAGTTCCTATGAAGATTTGCATCAGAGCTAATAACTTAATACTGACACACATATATATGAACTCTTTAACATACCATCTGTATATTATCATCAAGAAGCAGAAGAAATGTACTCTGGTCTAATTGATTGTGACCATTTTATTCATTTAATCATCGACCGTACAGGGTAACCGATGGCATGTGATGTTATGGTTTTCATAACAAAGAGGCCACAATTTTATATTTTACCGTTGCCTGGACACAAAATGCAAATTCATTGAGTGTGTTTGTTGGATTTTTATACATTCAAAAATATAGGATTTTGCTGGACTAGAATCCCCACATTTTTCTGGAGGCAAAAGACGAAACATGTCCAGTTGCGTATGTTGGTACCTGTGTATTCCAGACATCCGTAGACAAGCTGTATATATCTACAGATGTTTGCGGTAATCTATACAAAGAACTACTTCGATGTCACAATTTTCGAGGATGATTTGTTTGGTGCTAGGATTTTATTGTTTCATCAGAACCTTTATGTCAGCATTTTATCTTTAACTTCCTATAAACTATCTAATGTGGCTAGCTTTGACTAGAGGCAATAGTACCTGTAGAGTTTTTAATTGAACTTGGTCATGCTAAGCTTCACCTACACAGAGATAAATTGATAACTGGGCACATTTGTGCTGGTTCAGTTACAGTGTGATGCTAAAATGTCCTTTTTGTGAGGAATCAATTACATGGATTGATTACAATAATTGTAGCTAATCATCATCAAGAAGCCATTGCCTTGCTAGGTCACTGGTGATGAATTTCCACAAGTCAAGGACAGCTGACATAGACTGTCAGTTTTTAGTTTGTTATTGCAATTAGAGTTTATACAGTTTAAAACCTCATGTGTCATACTCAAGGCACCTCATGTCTCACCATCTTTAGTACACCACCCCTACTTATGCAGTTGAACTGGCTTTCTTGTACCTATCAAATCAAATTTAGATTGTCCTCTATTGCATATTGTCCTTCATCTTTGCAACAGCCACTCTGGCTGATCTCAGAGTCTGCATCTTTCTAATATCCCCAGTCAGCTAAGCACATCTATCTCACAGCAACTTGTTCTTCCTAAAACTAAGCTTAACCTTTACAAGCATGCTTTTTTGTAGTGTGCCCACAATCTGGAATGAATTCCCATCACATTAAAAATCATCTTAAATTATAGCCACCTTCTGCAAAAGAATTACAGACATTTAATCCAAATTGCATTCCTGAATTGTGTTTGTATACCTCTTCATGATTTTCTTAACAATTCTGTGTTTTTTTTTTAACTTAGGTTGCCAAGGATTAAAATGCTGTAGAAGTTTCATTATTATTATTATTATATTTATTTATGTTAAATATAATAATAATAATGAAACTTCTACAGCATTTTAATCCTTGGCAACCTGAGTTAAAACAGGAAAAAGCCAGAATTGAGATCATTTGGGGAAGATCTCCCGCCATGAGATCCCATGTGTGGGAGATCTCCCACCATGAGATCCCATGTAGGGGGAGATCTCCCGCCATGAGATCTCATGTGGGGAAAATCTCCCACCATGACATCCCATATGGGGGAGATCTCTTACCAACCATGAGATCCCATGTGGGGGAGATCTCCCACAGTTATTATGTGCCAACATTTACAATCAATTATGGTCACATAATTGAATCTGGATAGCTTTGCTACATGACATCAATTTGAATATTTTTCTGGGAAAACTAATTTAAACAATGGTTTGCCTGCATTTATAGCTGGATGTGCTTATTAGCATTTATAGAAACACAAAAATTTGGGATTTATCTTTTCCACGCATCCACCTGTAGATCTAAGCTCTGTAGATCAAAATCTTCTTTTATGTGGAAAACTTGTTCGTAACAACAAAATTACAAGAAATTCACTGTACACTGTATGTCAGTAATCTTCATTGGTTCCTGTGTGAATAGATTTATCGGATTGCTTTGTTCAAATAATTATTCTTTTTATGTTTGTTGTCCATCTGAGCTCAGGTTCCGTAAGATAAAGGTACCATAGAAAAGTCTATTGTGATTATTATATATTACCTAATCTCAAATTAGGGCCTTTTTGAAATTCATTCTTACCAGTACCCACCCACCCACCCCCATCTCACCACATGTAGACATTTGACAAGTTTCGGTTTCATTGTGAGACTAGCTGTAAAAAATAACTGCATGGAATGGTGGATCTGTCTGTGTTCACACTCATCCACGGTCTTTCTATGCGGAAGTACACATACGCAATGATCTGTGCCATTACAGGCTGCCAGCATGATGAAGCAGTCTAATTGTTGCCATTGCAACCAGGCACATGTCTTTGTCTGGTGTGCAAGCCAGTAGTGACTGTGGAGCTACACAGTGCGACAAACTCGTCAAGTGAGTTTCATTTATTTTAAATATAGCCAGAAGGTTGTGTACTTCCTTGGAATCATGTGGAGGCTTTGACTTTGACTGGTGTTACGGTAGTTTATAGTGAAATATCAAGGTGGATTGGTAAGTTTTGTTGAGTTGGACAACAGCAGTTTTTGAAGGCTGTTACTGTGCAGTAGAACGTCAGTATTAGGGTCACATACAAGACTGAGCCAAAGTGACCAGAATAGTGAGATGATCGTATTAGAGGGACTCATTTCATGTACAGTAGAACCTTCTTGAACAACCACCTCATCAGTGTAGCGAAGACTGAAAATTATGTTGGACAGTCTATGGGTGATTGTAACTGAAAAATGGTTGTACCACTGAAGTGACCATCAAGTGAGGATTGACTGTACTAGAAAGGGTGTCGCTAGAATGTAGTGCTAGGGTAGTCTGTTGCGAAATGATGCTGAATATTGTGTAGGTGAGTTATATTGAGTTGTGTGATAGCCAGCAATTATTGAATATACGGGTAGTTGCTGTACTAGAAAGATTGTTCTGTTGATTTGGAGTATGGATAATTACAGCAAATTATGTGTGACAAATGAATTTGTGATGTTTCAGTAAAGGTAGAAAGTTGTAGTTTGAGAGGTTTACCGTGGTATAAAGTATGTGTGGCGTGGACGACAACAAATAACCTTCAGCCATTCCTGATCAATAGTGCCAGTGACATTAATACCAACATTATGTGTTGTCGACATTTAGTAGAGATGATATCAGTCTATAAATGTCACATCATTGTGTGTAATGTTTGATGGTAATTGTACCTGCCACAGGAATCATTTATCGGGAAAACAATGCGCTTTATAAATTATGTGTGTCGTTGCACAATGGCTTACAAAACTGAAATGTGCAGAGTTGTACGTAGGTCTTTCTTGGCTCACAGACAGACATATGGTGTAATCTAGAAACATTTACAACTTACATTTGCATGTTACACATTAGGTTTGAAGCAGAAGATTTTATCTAGGAACACAACAGTCTGACAAAGAACATGTCAGTGTGTTGTCGAAATAATGTTACAAGCCGTGCCATCCATCCTCAAAAAAACTTGTCTCAAGTCTTTCAATTTTTATATAATATTGTAAGTTTTGAAAGATTAAAGTAACATCTTCATTTGCTAATTAACAGTTTCAAAATTGTAAATAAAATAATGACAAATATGAACTACAATATTGAAGGTGAAAAGAAAGAAGAAACAATATAATCTGTAATGAGCCAAGAATTATAATGTGTGCACTGCTATTATCTTGCAGGCAAATGTAATTAGAAATATGTCCCAGTTGTTGACATTGACATACCCATGGTCTAGATATGTGAGAAGGCAAGGTCATTTTCTAGTACAGGTTGTAGGCTTCAGTACATATAAACAAAATGATATATATTTGTATGCATTTAATTACCGTATTGACCGAATGTATGTTAGGGACACCCTAAAAATCTAGACAAATTATTATTTTTTAGTACCGTATGTTTTGGGACACCTTAATAAATGTAATTATTTTGTCCCTATGTATTCTGACACACAGGATATAGGGCCATTGAGACACTCAAGAATAGTTAGTAGCAGGGTAATAGACAAGGACGACATGACGTCAGGACTTGTTCACGTCCCTAAGTATTGGGACAGTGAATCTGATATTTATTTTTGTGCACTGTATGTTTTGGGACAGCTGATAATTTAATTATTTTTAGGTGTCCCAATACAAACTGGTCATTACAGTATTACCCAATTATATTTAGACAAAAAGTAGCGGCACTTCTGTCAACTCAATTGTAATTAGTTAAGCTATGCATTTTCTGGATTACAGACCCAGAAAGTCACCAACATTGACAGACTTAAGTTAGAAATTACATACTAAGTCTTATCAGCATAACAACTTGATATTTATCAACATCACGACATGTAACTTATCACAATAATAGATTTATTTTATCTTTTAATGCTACTTCTGCATTGCAACAATGAACAGCTTCTGTCCAGTAGTGCCTTTTTGGTACAGTCAAATCTCAAAATTTAGGTCACTTAAACAGCAAATAACAGCAAAGTATAGGGAATTAGTCCCACTAATATGTTCACCTCACTATTCAGGTCACTTTGGCCCAGTCTCGAGGGTGACCTTAATAGGGAGGTTCCGCTGTATTTTAGAGCATTTCAAAGAAGTACCTGGTACAGCTGTATATTTAAATATGTGAAGTTTCCTCATATGAAGGTTCTTGGGATCTTACAAAGGTTCTTACCATCTAACTACAGTATTTGTGGCCAAAGTGCAGAAAAATCCAGAAACTCACAAACTGAACTATGTACACATTAGTCGCTTCTTAAGATTAAAGCAACTGCAGATATTTAAAATAAAGACTAAATAAAGGCTAAGTTACCTTTGCTGTAAGTGTGATCAGTTGTTTAAAAAAAACTGTTCCATTGACCTTTCAACAATTCCGTTCCTCAATAGCTGTGTGCTGTAACTGCCACACAAAACTTCTCCCTCATGTCAACATATCACAAGGCATTTTTATGTAGGCTAATGTTTTACCCCCCCCAACTGTTATCAGTTAATGACGTGTCGTGAGAGTTATATAAATCATGTTGCATGTGGTTTCCATTGTGTTCATGTGTTCCATATGGAACACGGCTATTGTACTTGGTATGAACTACAACAAAAACTAAACTGCCTGATACATGTGTCTGTACGACTTAATTTGTCATGCCTGAGCACGAACAGTTACATAGATAGCTGACCCACAGCGACTGTTAGCATGTCAAAATACTGCAGTTTTTAGTGCTAACAGTTGGCAATAAACAATCACAGAAGGTAGTCGTCATCGTCCTTGTGGTATTAGTCACAGTTGTGATTTGTTCTCGTTAACTCACAGCGAATTAGAGCGCATTAGCACAGCGGTAAGACCTCCGGACTTTCGACTGAGAAAACGCGGGTTCAAATCCTGTGCGGCGGTGTCGAACCTTGGACAAGTTCATTTACTCTACATTGCTTCAGTTCACTCAGCTGTACGAATGAGTACCTGGCTATGGACAGTAGTGGATATTTGTGTACGAATAGTCTTCGCGCATTAATTGGAGCGTGGTTGAATGCTTCCCAGAGAAGTCGAGATGGTGTTCGATTGAACAGGTCTGCCAGGGAGTAAAGTGTAAAGCGCTTTAAGCAGTCCTGAGGACTGGATACTGCGCTATATAAGAACTTACTTTTTTTTTTATAGTTTAAGATCAGTTGTCAGTATTAGGTGTGGTGCCCTAGCATAGCAGATAGAAGACTGTCAGTTGTCAGCATTAGGTGTGGTGCCCTTGCGTTGCAGATAGAAGACTGTCAGTTGTCAGCATTAGGTGTGGTGCCCTAGCGTGGCAGATAGAAGACTGTCAGTTGTCAGTATTAGGTGTGGTGCCCTTGCGTGGCAGATAGAAGACTGTCAGTTGTCAGCATTAGGTGTGGTGCCCTAGCGTGGCAGATAGAAGACTGTCAGTTGTCAGCATTAGGTGTGGTGCCCTAGCGTGGCAGATAGAAGACTGTCAGTTGTCAGTATTAGGTGTGGTGCCCTTGCATGGCAGATAGAAGACGGTCAGTTGTCAGCATTAGGTGTGGTGCCCTAGCATGGCAGATAGAAGACTGTCAGTTGTCAGTATTAGGTGTGGTGCCCTTGCGTGGCAGATAGAAGACTGTCAGTTGTCAGCATTAGGTGTGGTGCCCTAGCATGGCAGATAGAAGACTGTCAGTTGTCAGTATTAGGTGTGGTGCCCTAGCGTGGCAGATAGAAGACTGTCAGTTGTCAGTATTAGGTGTGGTGCCGTTGCGTGGCAGATAGAAGACTGTCAGTTGTCAGCATTAGGTGTGGTGCCCTAGCGTGGCAGATAGAAGACTGTCAGTTGTCAGCATTAGGTGTGGTGCCCTAGCGTGGCAGATAGAAGACTGTCAGTTGTCAGTATTAGGTGTGGTGCCCTTGCGTGGCAGATAGAAGAATGTCAGTTGTCAGCATTAGGTGTGGTGCCCTAGCGTGGCAGATAGAAGACTGTCAGTTGTCAGTATTAGGTGTGGTGCCCTTGCATGGCAGATAGAAGACTGTCAGTTGTCAGCATTAGGTGTGGTACCCTAGCATGGCAGATAGAAGACTGTCAGTTGTCAGTATTAGGTGTGGTGCCCTTGCGTGGCAGATAGAAGACTGTCAGTTGTCAGCATGAGGTGTGGTGCCCTAGCGTGGTAGATAGAAGACTGTCAGTTGTCAGTATTAGGTGTGGTGCCCTTGCATGGCAGATAGAAGACTGTCAGTCGAGAGAACCTGGGATTGAGTCCAACTTAAAAGCTGGCAGTTTTTTTTGTGTAGAACATAACCCCTCATGGACATAACCCCTCATGAACAAAACCCCTCATGGACATAACCCCTCATGGACATAACCTTTCATGGACACAACGCCCCCATGGACATAAGCCCTCATGGACATAAGCCCCCATGGACATAAGCCCCCATGGACATAAGCCCTCATGGACATAAGCCCTCATGGACATAACCCCTCATGGACATAACCCTTTATGGACATAATCCCTCATGAACAAAACCCCCTCATGGACATAACCCCTCATGGACATAAGCCCTCATGGACATAAGCCCTCATGGACATAAGCCCTCATGAACATAAGCCCTCATGGACATAACACCCATGGACATAAGCCCTCATGGACATAAGCCCTCATGGACATAACCCCTCATGAACGTAAATCCTCATGAACGTAAATCCTCATGGTCATAACCCTTCACAGACATAACCCCTCATGGACATAACCTCTCATGGACACAACCCCTCATGGACAAAACCCCTCATGAACACAATCCCTCATGGACAAAACCCTTCATGGACAAAACCCTTCATGAACACAACCCCTCATTGATATTACCCCTCATGGACATAACCCCTCATGAACAAAACCCCTCATGGACAAAACCTCTCATGAACATCACCCCTCACTGACATAAACAGCCTCACAGAAAAACCCTCACCGTTTTACAGATGGGATTATACTTAATTAGCTAGATCATTATTTGTTCTCATATTGTATACACATAAAGTGTCAATATTTTTTTTTTTTATTAATAATTTTAAACAAATTGCAGACAAAATTAATACTGAGGTTTAGTGCATGAGGGGCTATATTCAGTTGGGTTATGTCTTTATGGGTTTTGTCTGTGGCGGGTTTTGTCCATACCCCATTTTATTTACCCCACATTCCCTGTGTCCTTTGGAAAAGACACTGAAAGCAGTATGTCCTTTCTACCTGGTGCCCATCCTAGATGAAGTAACAACATCCATGGTGTAATCTATCGTGGACTCCTTCTCTCAACCACACAGCCACTGATGGCTTCAGCATACAGCTCAGTCACCTCTCTTATGTGCAGTGTATGAAATGTGATTATGCAGCATTGGATGAGTTAATCCTAGTTGACAGCTTCATAGATGAACTAAAGCCTGATGAGGCTCAAGACAGGCAGCCACAGACTGTATTGACATACAACCAGTGTAAGTCATGATTTATTTCCCCGTGTAAACTACAGCGCTGATACGATATGTTATTTAGGTTACGTTGTTAGCATGTTTTATTGGCAGGAAGGATTAAGGATCCACTCCTGACATCAGATTAAAGATTATAACCATTAAGTAGAGATTTGGTTACAGAGTATAACTTTATGGCAAAAGGATGTCTGGAGGTCATGTAAACTTGTATAGATTGTTCAGTACTGTATCTTGATATCTGATATTTGCATAAATCATTATTATAATTTTATTATTTTTCATAACAAGTAATAAATGAACAGAAGCAGGACCCAGCTGAGATTGCAATGGTGTGATATTAATACATGTGACATAACATCCCCTTGTCCCATAATGCCTCACTCAGAAAGATAATCTATATATATTTTATAGCATAGCATAATTTATTTTCTCATTGATTTACTGTTTTTTATTCTTTTATAATCAGTCATTATTATATAATAAACAAGTTAAAAATTGCTTATTGTAGCTGTAAGCTATCTTTATTCCTATCGCCTGTTTAGAACTGTGTATAATTGTTAAACACTCAGTAACATCTCACCTCCAGTAATAGTTTACGAGTGGTTTTTGTCTCAGCAAAGTTGATTGGTTGTCTCTTAAATTAGCCAATTTACAGCCTGCTGATGATCAACCATAGTCGGACAAAGCACAGGCAATCCACTTTCAACCCTATGCTTTCTATCCACCCCCACCCCCCACCAGGTTGACATAGTGACATGAAAAGGTGGCGTTTTTGACTGATATTGTAGCAGGCGTGGTGAATAAACCATTTGATTTAGCACCTCTTCATCTGCCCACAATGTGTCAGAGCCGTGCCATCTAAAGACACCAGTCGCCGGTGTCCTCGTCAAAACACTGCGCAGGTATTTTAATGATGTCAGGGCAATGAAAGGGTTAACGGTTCCACTTGAGCGGTCGTGTCACCAGCCTTCACACTGGTCAGGTGGCGCAGTGCTGGTGTAGTCAGGTAATCGGTGCGAGACTCTGGTCATAATTGTGTAAACATACATATGGAGGTGTAGCATGCGGCGGAAATGTGTTTAATTTGTGGAACAGAAGACAATAGGTGAGACACGTTACGTGGTGTATATGTGGTATTTATGTGGTATTTATGTCGAGTTTAAGCCATAGTTGTCGTACTTATTGTCAGTGTCGTGTTGACGTTGTTAAT
Organism: Escarpia spicata; assembly: GCA_963995525.1. NCBI lineage: Eukaryota > Metazoa > Annelida > Polychaeta > Sabellida > Siboglinidae > Escarpia > Escarpia spicata. Next base: position 41,847,495 of record OZ023212.1, on the reverse strand, counting down.
TTAAGTCCGTACTTAGGTGTGCACATCTACAAGTTCCAGTCAGTAGTTTTCTTCCAGTAGCGAATGTAGAATATAGTCTTGGAAAGAGACATTTAGCCACCCATTAGTTTTTTGGGGTAAATGTAACGGTACAGCAGGTTATGTAGAAAATTTAAGGAAAAAAGGAGTGACCATGGCCAGTTCGCCCCCTAAATATGTCACCGGTTTTTCCCCAGGGAGTCTTGCCGTATGAATGTATACATGTATGTGTACATGTATATATGCGGCTACGAATGAATGTAACAAAGATAATTAGTTACACCTTCTTGTGTCCAATTAGAACTGGGAAATGACAGAACTGACCTCAGAAATGGTAATTGAAAGTTAGTGTTGTGTGTGGACAAACACACAGGCCGTATGTTGTTCATTATACAAATGAACTTACTGGGCATGGCACAGTCAGAGCAGGCCTTAACACCGCAGTCTTGTTACCAGTTGGTTACAAAGTCGCCTTGCTCTGAATCCATTGGTTGGTGCCGCTGTCACTTTAAATATTTATTAAGCTGTCAAGATATCTCTCAGCTAGACTTGCCTGGGCTGTCTGGGCTAAGCTCTAAGGTATACATGATCGATAGCATTATGAAGTCTGCAGACGTACAGGAGTGGAGTATATATCTACATTGTTTCGTCAACTGTCTTGCCAAATGCTGTGTTAACTAGTGTTTTATCCGGGATACTGGTTTGTATGTGTGTGTATGGAGACTGTATGTGTGCGTGCATGTATATGTACATCAGAATGTTTGGTTGGATATATACAGCTGTATGTTGAAATTACATTAACTTTTGTTACAAATCCTGGTTAAATGTGTAAGTCTTGTGTACATGTAATGTCTGCAGAGTTGGTGTGTGTTGTTAGTGCCGGATGTGTTTAGATTTACTGTGTGTTTTATTTACTATAAAAACAGATGGACGTTTGTAGGATTGTTGACATTTCATCTGACAAGTTAACTACTGTTATTCGAGACACACAGCTGATGTTGTGCAGATGGGGGCGGATATCATCTTGGGTTTATTTTAATGACTCATCAGTTCTGTGACCTCAAAGTTTACCCAGTAAACTATACTCTATCCTGATTTTTGTCTGTCTGTCTGTGTTTGTTTATTTACTAAGTAACCTTCCCTAGATAACCAAAGTGACTGATGATTTGTTGATTAAGTGACATGTTGCTGTTAGTGTTGGTGTTAGTAAGACGATATCTTGTCATGTTGATTGGTTTTCTTCTTTTAGACTGATACGTCCACATTGAAGTCAAGCCCCACAAGAGAATCACACACAAGCTCCACTACTACCAACTGATTGTGGAAATGAGCAGCATGAGCACATGAATGCTGTCATTAGATCCACGGATATAATGACAGATCCCACCAGTGACACTGATTCAGGATCTTGACCAAGTCAGCACCATGACAACGGCTGCCTTGCCTGGTAGGTCGGACAACTTCTCTTTTTGTTGCTGTGTCATTCCGGTCTTTGTTATTACATTATACGATTCTGCCTTCATTTAAAAATTTACCTTTATAACCTTGCTAAATCCACCATTGCTGCCGGGCGTATCTATCCATCTATTGACAATTTGAATACTGTTTATCTTGAGATTGACCAACCCTTTTGTCTTGATGCACCTCTGAGCTTGGTTTCCAAGGATTTAGACACAAAGGAAGTTACCTTATTCAGTGTTCGCGTCAGGGTTTTAAAAAATGGGAACCTGGGACCCCATGGGCCTGAAAAAACGAGGTCACAAAAATGGGGTCCAACGATGTGGACTATTAAGTGGACTAAATTAATGTGTGGCCTCAATCTCTTTTTGGCTTCTTAACCGCTGGCGATGCCATGATGTCAAAAACGCCACACTAAAGTCGTTCTGCCTAGTTTCTGAATTAGTCATTAGGCAGTACTGACGCGCATTAGTGGGACCTACTATACAGTGTTCCATTTTTCACAGTTCGATCGCTAGGTGACTGCACCATCCATTCCGTTGTGAAACGAAAGTGCAGTTATCGAAACACAATTTAGATATCTGTCGTATTTCTTTGTAAGCGACCTGTCTAATGTGGGACTAGAAATAACTTTGAAGAACCATAGAATTGCATCGAAGGGACGCAGCGAAATGTGAAAAACAGTTTCCATGGTACACGGTGAAACTTGATAAATTGCGTCCCGCCTCGAAAAATCGCGTATTATCGCCCCAAAACGGCGTCAGCGCGAACACTGTTTATTATTATTATTTGTCCCTGAAATCTGCAATAATAATAATCTAAATTTTTTCCCGTCACTTCATTGCCATCTCAACAACCCGTCTCCAGTTCCCCCTCCCTCACTCTTTTTCTCCAATCCCGCCAAATCACTCTAATAGTAATACACTCTACTCTGAAGGCATCCACTCTCGTCTTCTTATGGAAACGATTCTTCTTTGATAAATTTACGATGATTCACTGATAGTGTATTGTACCATGCCAGGTCCAGATAACAGTGGGGTCAATCAAGAAAAAACTGTCAACCAAATCAAGTCGACTTCATAAATGGTATTTTATTGTAATCATTATAAATAGTAAGAATAATAATAGACCTCTTCAGCACCTGTATCTTCAGGAAACTCGGCACAAAGGTGCAACTATTTGCAGTTTCTTCAATAATACATTCATAACGATAAAACATGAAGCAATAACACTTTAATTTCCTTGTCAGTTATTACAGATCCTGTGGGGTTCCACAGCATGGCTGAATGCTTCCTTATTGATATTTCATTGAACTGATCTTTCAGGGATTGAGGTGTAAAGCACTCTGAATGGTCCTAAGACGTTACTTTTTCTTTATGCTTTGGCCAGTTAGCACAGTGACTTATTTGGCCAGGCCCTATCTGGGGGCTGCAACTCCCACTGACAATCCCTTTTATCTTCTCCGATTCTTCCGTTCAACCTCTTCAACTTGTGGCCTTTCCTGTGCATGCTGCGAATACATTATTGCATGCACCAAAGAAAAAACATTTCTAGTTAAGATGTTTGATATGTTATTTCCTTAATTAGTGGAATTAATTGATGTTACATTATTTACAGAACCACATATTTTCCCATTGGGGACACATCTACATATTTGGCATAAATTTATATATTTCCTCATAGAAATGTCCTTTTTGTAGGACTGTTGCTAAACTATGCAACTGGTGAACTAACTTTATGTAAAACATATATTGCATCTCAGCATTTGTGCAAATTTCCAAACATCTAGCAAACTTGCTGTTAGGTGAACTCTCTAATGACTTCAAAGAAAACCAGTCATAGCAGTTAAAGTTATTTGGTGCAGTTTGAGGACAAAATGGAAGCATCTTCAAAGTGTCTGCGGTGGCGTGTATTCATGTGCAGAGACCAGAGCCTACTAACCATCTCACAGTATTGTTACATTGCACTTCTTTTGTGGCATAACGATCAGCAATTTCACAATTTTCTGCTATTGCTGTAATAAAAACAGCGTTAAAGTGAGTGTTTATTCCCATCCTCTGCATTCATGTGGGCGACCACCTCTAGTTCAAGGAATCATTTGTGACATGCATTTTGTGTCTAGAGTAATTGTGGAATAATTCTACCAACTTTGTTGAGTACAGTGAACATTAGAATGTGTGCATAGCCAACGGCTGTTTGTATTTGGGCACTCTATGTTTTCGGACACCCAAAAAATTTACAACATTTATTATTTGGTGTTTCGTAATAAAATAATGTTATATTGTTCCTACATAATCGGACACTGACATAGCAGATAACTGTAATACAGTTACAAAGGCCTGGTAATACTAGGGTAATAAAAACGGGGGGTGACATGACGTCAACATTCATGTTTTCAGACAGGTGATACTTTAATTATTTTAAGTGTTTGAATCAAGGCAGTCATTACGGTCAATGTTTTTATGAGACCTTAGTTATGAGAAACACATATTTAAATTAATGTGGTTTAACAATTCTACAAACAAGGAGATTAAGAAAGGATCAGATGGGAGAATTTTAGATTTGGATGGTTATGAAAATACTGATAGAAGTGTTTTATGTCGCATAAGAAAGATAAAAAGGACTAGCAGACACAACGTAGCACTAGTAAAGGAATATGCAGTTATTAGAAAGTATTAGTTCTAACACAGGATGAGAAATTAATGTAACAAACTGATTACTAAATGTGTAAATGCTGGCAGTGTATGTTTAAAAACAAATTTTACAAATTTCTATCGCAGTGGGGGGGTTAAGCAAAGACACAACAAAATTGTTATATGTTACAATCTTGTTATTAAAGGAAGAGAATGTCTTTGTATTTATATCTCCACTGCATCTAATCCATTTTGATGCATTTGACATGTTTTTCCAAATACCTGAGGCTCCATGAAAATGACATGAAACACCCTATATGTATTATGGGACAACAACGGGACGGAATATTATATAGTAACATTCTCAGTAAGAGTGTGCGCTATCTAATCGACAGACATATATCCGCAGATTAACCTTAGTGTTCTTGCCAGTTTCTTTCTCAGAGCTTTGAAATGTTTCATCACAACAGGGATTCTCACTTATTTCACGGTCGAAATATTTCACGCTACACCACATCCCTCAGAAACATACAACTCCTCTCTGCCTATTCATAAAATGAGGATGAAAAAGAAATTCAGTCAACGGCGTCAGTATTTAATAAATCATTAATGTGTGTGTTTACCTGTTTCAGGCCCCAGAATTGATGCCAATGACACAGTGCTGAAGTGGTCTGCCTTCAGTAAGCATAAGGATGGCGGGTAAGTTACTGTCTAAATCTTTCCTACACCTTCACATGTTCTCATAACTCAGTCGGCCATGCTATGTGTGTGGGAAATTTGAATTCTCACAGATCCTGTGGGAAAAACGAGCGTCCATATATTCTGTTCAAGTACATGGAGACGTCCTGTTGGTTTTGTTAAACAGTGCTGTGGCAATGTCGGTATGATGAATACCGCGTGTAGTTATGCTACAAAATTAGCCGATGATTTATTGTTGTTTTTAATATTGAACTATGAACTTTCTTTCTACTTTGTAGTCAAAACACTCTTGTTATTTATCATTTGTCAGCTTTGTAATATTAGTTACAAGCTGACAAAAAGGTAGGTTAATTGTCCACTAGTCTGTTGGGCTCTTTGAGGCTGACATCAAACTAATAAAGTTAATCTAAGTCTGCCTGTAACATGACCTAAATATGCAGGGTAACAGGAAAGTACTTATATAAGTAACAAGAGGGTAGTTTCCATGGGAAACAGGGAATCTAACATGTGTTTCTGTACCTACTGGGGTATGTTCTAATTCATACTATATTGCAAATCAATCATATGATCACAATAACTAAATTAAGGAATTTTCACACAAGTATTTTTTTTTATATATATTAATTTTATGTTTATTTTAATTACTTATTTGAATAATTTATTAATTTAATATATATGTTTACTTGTCTTTTAAACATATTTTTATTTTAACTTTTCTAGTTATTTAAAATTTACTTTGTTTTATTTTATTAGCGGTTAACGCCTCTGAGGTTTTAACCCGGATACATTGCACATTACAACTGTCCACTGATAATAAATAACACAAGCTGGTGGCGTGTCTCATGTAATGAATACTACCCAGTATTTTGTCACACAGCCAATGTTGATTGTTAGTAGACCGCAACTGAAGTCAGACGTTATAGAAATGTTACTCAACAAAATTTGATAATATGATTTCAAGAATGAGGAACGAATCAGCCATTCATACAGTACAGTGCATTAGTAATATCTGGCGGATATCCAGGGCAATCAATTAATGAAGATGGTGTGATACTGATGGTAGATGACCCACTGAAGTGTTCTAGTAGGGATTGGCTGATTTAGTTTGCTAAAGGTTGTGCAACAGTATATACACGACCTTTGCTGGTTAACACGAACAACTAAGTTGAGTCACCAAAGTTTGAGTTATCTGACACTGACAAGGGTAAATAAAAACAAAACATCTAGTGGTAGTTGTCATGTAGCTCACTGCAAATGTAATACTCAGATTATTTATTTTGTCTCTGTAGTAGTTTTGCTGTAAAAAAAGGTTGGCCAATGTTACAATAAGTATAGAATTATTTTAAATAGTTACTATGTACATGTATAAACAGAAGAGCCAAACAATAGTACACTTTCAGTCAAAGTATAAACAAATTAGTTGCACTTAGCAATCATCAATTCTCTGTTAGTGCAAAGTTGTAAAGATCTCCTTTTATTTCATCTAAAGTATAGAAAATTTGTAATTCGTTGTTATTCTACTGATTAATTTCTTCTTAGTCAATTTGATGAAAATCTATTTTTAATTTCACTTGTGGCGAAAACAAATGTTATCGTTCTCATTAACGTCCTCCTAGTTGAAGGTCGACTGTAGTTTCTCCTGTGGCAAAAGACAACTGTTTCTTTTATGATATACGTCCGTATACTACTGGGTACTGATTAATTTTCTGTTGATCAATAGAATTGATGAAGGTCACCTTTGTCTATGGCAACCAATGCTGGGCTGTATTTAGTTTATGCATACTTGTGCTACTGAGTACTGATTAATTTCCTCTTGATCAAAAATGTATTATATTGATGAAAACCACCTTTAATTTAATCTATGGCATAGCTCAACTTGTACAGCTGATTAATGTTCTTCTTGGTCAGTCAAATTGATGATAATCAGTTTTTCATTTCACCTTCAGCCAACTTCAAATATAAATTATTTCACCTCTGGCAAAAGGCAGATTAATTTTATTATACTACTGATTAAATGGATAATTCAGCTCTAATTTATGGCATTTTTGGCATAAGACGAATGCATAGTGTGAACTTAGGCACACCGTGATCATTACTGTAACTTGTGGATTTATGCGAGTTGCAGTTTTTACTCTCACATTATATATTCAGGACATGTTCATAGGATGTTGGTTGGGGTAAAGTACTTGCTGGCACCACGTGTTGATTGACTGCTGTGTAAACTGCCTGAACAGTGGAACTTGTGTTTCAGTGTCAGACTCGTGAACAAATGTCACGTCAAATCCATCTGCCAATTTGCAGTTTGTTTTGTTGTTGGCAATAAGAGCCTGTTTTGATCATTGTGCACACGATTTTGTTTGAAGATCTTTAAAGTGTAAATTTATATTTTGTTAGAGTACTGGTAGTTGTGATGGTTGTTTGTGTTGATACAAGTGTTGATGACATATCCTCACTTCCATTAATGCTTCTATTAATCTGAGTTTCAATCATGTGCTCATATGAAGTACAGTCGAACCTCACTTTATGGTCACCTCACTAGTACAGCCATCTTACAACTAAGGTCACCCTAGGAACATCCCAAATTAGACCCAAGTACAAGCATATATCTGTTGATGATTCAATTGTCGGTGCACCAACTCTTTCGAATATGCATCCTCTTAGTGTTAGATCAGTTGAAAATATTTAAAAATTCTGTCGTCATTTAAAAACTTATCTTTATAACCTTGCTTATCCACCATAGCTCCCTAGTGCCTTGACCATCTGTTGACAAATGAAACACTGCTAATAGATTTTGAGATTGACCAATCCTTTTGTTTTGATGCGCCTCTGAGCTTGGTTTCCAAGGATTTAGGTGCAGTAGAAGTTATCTTATTATTATTATTGCGTGGTTTGCTGTCGCTATCTGTTCTCGATCTGAGTCGGTGGCTACGGTCGATTTCTTGTTTCTTAAGAGGCAGATCGAAGTGCATATGATCATTGATAATGATCAGTACCACCTTGTCGGTGTCCTCTCCTGTTGCACTTTCTGGAATTCCTTGGAACCGCAGGTTGGCCCTTCGAGAGTATTGTTCTGCTCCATCACCAGCCTCCTCCAGTTTACTAACTTGATCTTCCAGTGCTGCTATCTGAGCATCCTTGTCTTTGAGTTGGTTTGTCAGCGTGTATATTTTGGACAAAACAGTGTCTATCATATCAGTTAGTTCCTTAGGAAAAAGTACCTCTTTCATCTTTTTAGAACTATGTCGTCATTCCAAAGTTCTAGATAATGAAGCAGTATCACTGTTATCATTGGTACTACCTGGTACTTCGAGTGCGTCCATTTTTTTGTGGCACAGTGTTTGTTGATTGAAGTTAGCGTTTGAAGTTTATTGACATTGCCATGCACTCCTTTCGACCGTTATCCACCATCTCATGTTGGCGCAGTGACGATTAGCAGGTGATGCAACTTCTTCGACACGCATGGTACAGAGTCTTTGGTGTGGCTGGTGTGTGGCCATGCGTGTCCAATGGCGTGACAACATAATTGGTTTTCCAGGTTTCAAGTGAGCATATTGTAGGGTTTGTTTGTTTCCGACACATAACTCCGATTCTGCACCTCAAAGAATCATTATGAATACATATGTGTCACAACAATGTCTAGCGCTGCATACCTCTATTGTTTGTTGTACGGACAGAAACAAGTGTCACACTCAACTCACAACTTTAGGATTGTACGAACACAACACGACCTACATCGCAACAGTCAACTCTTTCACAGTGGGAGCCCAGCTTGGCTCCCGCGAAAAAATGAAATGTCATGGCCATATCTAACGCAGGTCCAAAAATGGTGCTTGTGGAACAGTGTGAACAACTGAGGTCTTTTTTGAGGATAAGCACCCTGACTGTAGTGCCATTTGGAGAATGGCCGGGGTAGTGTGTACACATGGCTCACTGGTGCTGATATAGGGTGATTCCCTAATATACATAACAACATATGATACAATTGTACAAACATTGTTAATTGGCCAATGTGGTCTAGCTGAGCCGAATCTATGTATATTGTGAAACAGTGATTTTATATGATGTTTTACATATTTATTTTAATTTTTTTTAAACTTATTTATTAACTTTATTTAATTTATTACCTTATTTTATTTTAATTTTTATATATTTATCTCCTTTTAAAAAGCTATGTATTTTTATTTCTATGTACCTATTTTATATGTTTTTTTGCCTGAAATATATGTATTCGTATTCATATAATGTTGTCATCCTCAGAAGTTTTAGTATTTTTTTACACTGAATCATCATGACAGTCAGCCAGTTTGGCCTGAATGATGCAGCTGGGTGTCAGATATCATGGACACATCTGGTGCTTAATAGGAGAAATATTACACATATCGCTTACAGTGATCAAAAGTCCTTCAATAGTGTAGTAATATTTGTTATCTGTGTAATCATAACAAGAAATAAAGTTATCCCCACCGAGAATATCCCAAAGCTATTGGATTGATATAGTGTTATCATCTGAAGGTTTTGGGTTGTTGTTGCCATTATGTAATGTTTCGAGGCCAGTGGTTCAGTTGAACACCAAATGAATGACTTTGTAATTCAAGGCCAGTGCAGATAGGTCAAGGTGTGTGTCTTTGTATATGAAGGTCTCAAGTTGTTCATGAATTGACATGACTGGTGTTATATTTCAGATCTGCAACACCGACTGATGAAAATAGTAGCTCTTCAGTGATGGAGGATGACATGATACTGGGAGCAGAAGGTAATATTGGTCACTGAATTCATTTGATTTTAAAATATCTTGTAATAGAAATGGTAAAGTTGCTGGTCTTTTGTGAAACCAGTGTTCTTGAAGTCCAAGTCTGGGTGTATTAAAAAAAATAAGCAAATTCAGATTAATTATTTTCGTGAAAATGTTCAGCAAGTTGGAAGAATAATAAAATAAGCAAATTTCTTAATTCATAACTATATAAATTTGACTCACTTCGAAGTGAGTCGAATGTATATAGTTGTGAATTAAGAAATTTGCTTATTTATTTATTTATTCAGATTAATTATTGTTACCAGATAATAACTGTGAATTTTTTAGAGATATTAAAAATAATTATAAATTCACATTAAATCTACATGTCACTAGCATGGGAGCTAAAAAAGTTGAAAAACATAGAAAGAACTTGCACATTTCGCCAAGAAAAACAAACAACTCTAAGTCAAGTAAGACGGTGGTAATTCCAGAGTTGGTGCAACCACTGTGAAAGCCCTAGTTCCAATTGTTTGTAGCAATGTTAGGAACAAAAGAAGTTCAGAACTTAGTAGATAATCAAAGCTACCCAGACATTGCAGGAGTGAGTCATTGGGTTTGCTTATCCATTTCCGGACATTGCAGCCTTGATGGATTGTCTATAGAAAGCTCTTTCGTTTGCCAGTCTCCCCACTAGCCAGAGTGAGTAGTGAACATAAATATATCTGCTACCTTGAAAGTGCCTGATAAATATTACACATTAAGGAAGAGTGAACAAAGATACCTGTTGATATACCTAATAATAATAATAGATTTTATTTGTATAGTGCCATATATCTGCATATAAAAACCTATTCAAAGGCGCTTAAAATACAACATTGTTAAAACATGATTGCTACAATATAATAAGTATTTTACATATAAAAAATATAATAAGAACCTAATGTGACATTTTAATGTATAACAAAGTATTGGCTAAATATTGACTACCTGGTAGACTTAACTACATATCTAAACATTAAACTGTTTGCTGTTTTAAAATCAGTCAAGCAATTAAATTAAATAAATACTTAAAATGCAGTATAAAATAAATCATGTCATGATGTCAGAATGAAAATATTTTATAAATAATCTTGAAATGCATTCTTGAAAAAATGTGTCTTTAACTAAGACTTCAAAAGTTTGATAGATCTGAGCACAGAATATCTATATTAAGAGCTGTTCTGTGGATACCGATTGTGTCTACTCTGTTGTGAATAACTCGTGTAATTAGGTCCAACATCAAGACCAAATCAGTTACCCTAGAAAAGTGTGTTTTTAATAGTATAGCTTCGTGGTGCAGTGGCTAGAGCTTCGGACTTTCAACCAAGAGAACCCAGGTTCGAATCCTGTGCGGCGGTATCGAACCTTGGGCAAGTTCGTTCACTATACGTTGCTCCAGTTCACTCAGCTGTATGAATGAGTACCTGGCTATAGACAGTGGTGGATATTTGTGTACAAATAGTCTTCGCGCATTAATTGCAGTGTTGCTGGATGCTTCCCAGAGAAGTCGAGATGGTGTTCGATTGAACAGGTCTGCCAGGGAGTAAAATGTAAAGCGCTTTGAGCAGTCCTGAGGACTGGATACTGCGCTATATAAGAACTTACCTTTACTTTTTTTTACTTTTATGTGATGTTTTCATTCAAATTAATGCGATCAGACAAGATTACATTTTCAGACTCGGTCAGTGTAAGACTCTTGCCTTATAAATTAAACCGCTTTGTTTTGGAGGTATAAATAGTAGGCACGTCATAACTTATGTGTCAATCGTATGTGTTATCAGAACGATAAAATCTGCAACACTTCTCAGAAATCCACTGAAATTGATATGTCACCATTACAACTGATATTGAAGTCTATGTTTAACATATATCAATGCATCAGTATTGTTTTCGAACAATGCACTGAAAACTGAATGTGTAGGTGTCGTATTTCACAATATCCATTCCTGCTAATTGTTTCAAAGCTGGATTGTAAAGCTACAACAACGAAGAATCACTAAAAAAAGGTTTACCATTTACCAAAGGTTACACGTGTTTAGGTCAAGTTGGTTTCTCATTCTTCAGCAATCTGACAATGCAGGTAGTGGAATTCAGGTACTATCACTCATATCACAACAGGACAATCTCGTGTTCTTTCAGCGGGACACCTCGATGAAGGAAGACTGAAGACGCTCTCGCAGTGCATCTGGTTAGTACTGACGCAGTCATTTATCACTTTACTTCGCTGTCGTTAAATAATTCACCACAATCGCCTTTGTAAGCCATTGCCGTTCCCTTCAATCACCCACAACGCACCGCTCCAGTTACCTGGGCCTGTGATCTTATGCTGGATTAGTTTTTTCACCCTGAATTATGTATCTATGCCAATGACATTTTATGTGGCCTCATTTATGGCACAGCCTTTCTATTTACCTGTAGTGTGGCGGAACATTAATGTGGCATCATTTATAAATTATTTAATTAATTGAGACACAACTGTGCCTTTGTAAAGAGTTTTCCATAATATTTCTCCAATTAATCAAACAGTTAATTCATTTGAAGCTTCTGACAATCCTACAAACTGTGAAGCGTTTATATATCTGCAGTATTTTCAACACAGGTATTTCCAGTGAAGCCACTCTAAGTGAGAGTGATAGTGTAGTGGTTTGCATGCCAGCGCTCAGTTCAAAACCTGAATAGGGTAGGCATGGTAGATTTGGTATAAAAACCTGGCTCTCAAGTCAACATTGGGGTCTATATATCCCTTGTGACTCGGAGATCACATTAATATTGGTCCAGTCTCAAATTTTTATGTAAAAGAAACACTGAGGATGTCAGGCACCCTGACAGTGACCCCCTTCAGTGCCATCATAGGAAGGTCGGTTTGGCAATAATGTTCTGAAAAAAGCTCACTAGTTGAATGAAACCTCATAAGACCATAACATTGTAACCACAATATACTGCCTAGCTAGTTAAAAGAATGTTGCCGAGTGCTGGAAACAACTAGAACTAGAGTTTGTGTTGTTGTATCATGGTTGTACATCATCAATCATGCCCTCTGAGCAAAGCTATTCATACTTTGATGTCTGCAGTGCCGTCTACTCTCTTTTTGTGCCTCATGACTTTTTATCAGGAATACATCTTTTCACGTATAAAAATGCCAAACAGCCCCTGGAGGAATATGTGTCTTTGCAGATTTTATCTGTCTGTGTAGCCTTCCATTTCGTAGTAATTTGACACATATGCTAGATCGATCGGGACTCTTTCTAGCACCTATAATTATCTAGAATGGTTTCAGAATAAATATTTTTTTAATACTTATTAAACGCATGATTGACATAGCTAACTTGGGTTACTAGTGTAGACCTCTTGGGTTACTAGTGTAGACCTCTTGGGTTACTAGTGTGGACCTCTTGGGTTACTAGTGTAGACCTCTTGGGTTACTAGTGTAGACCTCTTAAAGAAAGTTTCCTGCGCACAGCATTCATGTATATTATTTATATATCTAGATATAAATATTTAGATAAAAGTAGTTGGTATATTTAATCATCAGTTAAATCACATAACATCAGCAACAAAGCCACCTAATGTTTTGGATGATCTAAACACTACTACTACAGTTCAGCTTCGATTACCCAGGGTAGGTGACTCGCTGTCGGGTTTAGTTCATATTTCATTATATTTTTGGATAAGATATGAGAAATGGTTGCAGAATTGTTGAACGTTAGATTTCAAATTGTACAAGTAGACAAAACTTTCTTTATTTCATGACAAACTGAAATCCATGGTATCTGCCTCTGTTGTTTTAAGAACATATTGAATATATCTGTTTCAGATTTATATTGTAATAAATGTAATTTATGAATACTCAGTGAAACCATCTTCTGTGTAGCACTGCCTGGACGATGGGCAGTTTTGCTAGTACAAGTCAATGAGATAGACAAGCTTCTTACAAGATTAGCACAATATACCCCAAACTAATTGGTTACTGCTGTCACCACACTGAAGAACCACTGTCAAGATTCATCTTGTGTTCATCCACTAAGACATTACAATTTAAAAACAGGAAAACAAAGAAAACACAAACAACTAATCTTGTCAAACCTTCATATTGAAGTGACTTTCCCATACTAATGAAGAATCGACTCTTGAAAATGGCTCGTTAATGCTCCGGGCCCAGCTGACCAATGATGACGAAGTTGGTGTCGAAAGTCATGTCATCAGACGACACAGCGACATGACCTTGGGTGATGAACCACTATGTGCCTGGTGACACCAATAGAAAAACTGTCAGCTAACACACCGTTATGCAATTCCACATTAATTATTTTGAAAATTTTTGTCGGTAAATTGTTGAAAAATTGCACCATTGAGGTAAAGATAGGATAGATTTTGTACAGTCCATTGTGTCAGTGATGTGTCACCATACACTCTGTACTGTGGAGTAATAAAAATGATGAACGTTGTTTATTTAATAATAATAATAATAAGATATCTTTTATTGTGTCTAAATCCTTTGAAACCAAGCTCAGAGGCACATAAAAACAAATGGATTGGTCAATCTCAAAATCCATAAGCAGTATTCCAGTTGTCAACAGATGGGTCAAGGCGCTAGGGAGCTACGGTGGATAAGCAAGGTTGTAAAGATAAGTTTTTAAATGATGACAACCTTTTGTAATATTTTCAATTGATCTAACACTAAGAGGGAGCATATACCAAAGAGTAAAATACAGCATAGCCTAAAATTAAATCATGACATAAGAGTCTAAAATTATGTGAATGTAAGATAAATCATTATGTAATTTTGATGTTAAAATGATCTGTCTAAAATTATAAATGATTATGTAAGAGCCTAAAATTGGGTGAGTCCAATATTATAAGTCATGTGAGAACCAAAAACTATGAGTCTAACATTAAATTATTAATTATATATAAATATAATAATGCTGTTCTTCCTCATTTTTCTCTGCTGTACTGGGGTGAGGGTCAGCTACTGTCAAACCACTCATTCTCTTCTTTCTATATTTTCCTATCCACAGCCTCCCTCGCTATCTTTCATCCTCCCCTGATCTTTTCATGTCCCTCCTCACGCAGTCCTCCCGTCTCAGCTGTGGCCTTCCCCTTTTCCTGCGTCCTTTTATCTGCCTCTGCTCTCTTTGCAAGTGTGCCTGCATATATCCTTACCAAGTGGCCTGCTCGTCTCATCCGGTTTCTCACCAATCTTCCTGTTAGGCTGCAGTGCATCCGAACCTGTTTCCTCAGACCGTTCATCCTTCTTCTGTCCACCATCTTTGTTCTTGTGATTCTTCGAACCCAGTTGTTCTCACAAACTTGCAGCGTCTATTGCTGTTGTTCTGTCATCACCACTGTCTCCAGACAGGCATGTCAGTGTAATTCATCCTCTCAGGTCTTTCCCTTTCAGGTTTTCAGAAATATTTCTGTCCATCAAGACACCATCTACTTTTCTCCAAACATTTGCTCCTGCTTGTATCCAACGTTGCAACTCTACTTCTTTATACCCATCCTCCGTAACCATTCCAACCAATATATAACAAGAATATTTAACATATACAGCAATTTTTTTATGTTATTAAAAATATTGGTTACTTTTATTAAGTTGTATAGAAACGTGTGTGTATGACGTCTTGTTTTGTTGCAGTAAGGGCAAGATAACACACATGGACAGTGTCAGTTCTGACGGATCACGGTACAGGTAAGACATCAAATCAACAAACTAGAGTTACTCAAGTCACCAGGTCTTCATTTTTCACTTATAACCACATACCAATGTATATACTGTAAAACTAAATGTGTGTGTCTCTGTATTATATATGTATGTATGTATGTATGTATGTATGTATGTATGTATGTATGTATGTATGTATGTATGTATGTGTGTGTGTGTGTGTGTATGTATGTATGTATGTATACATTATGTTCTATTATATCTCTGTCAGTTTCATACCTATGCAGCAGAACTTGTGTGCACATACTCAAGAGCCCATGGGGATGGTTCTTATGTTTTTAATTTTGTTAATTCTCCCCGGGACGGTGGTCAGTTCGTTCACATTGTGAGACAAACCATGTTTTCTCACTGCAGCATTGATCAGTTGCTGCAGGACCGTAAGCCAGACCCAGAGGAGATGCTGCGGAACCTTGGCTTTACAGCCGGATCCAAGACAAAGTCTCGACGTTGCGTACCGGCGCGCTTCCTACAGAATCCATCGCGGGCCAAGGGCATCTGTCTCGAGCAACTCATCAGGACAAACCCTCAGCTGAAGGAATGCATCGAGGCGTCGAGTGAGTTGATGATGCCACAAGGAAGTGGTGAGTGGCCTGCAGGTCTTTATGCAGGAGCAATGTTTTACCAGTCCAAAAATGTCCTGGTAAATACACGTGTCTGCACATGCATGTACACACATTCCAATCTAGACATGCATGTATTTATAAGTGTACAATAATAGTAATACATGCATACACAAATGTTACACACTTTTTCAAAGCGTAATGAACATTAAAATTGTATTGCACTAAACATTGGTAAAAACACTCATCACACAATACTATATAGATGGTTTGCTGTAAACAGTGGGAATAAATTATTCCTTAAAAAGGTTTTTAGTCCTTTGGGCTGAAGGTCCAACAGACTAATGTCATCACTCTGCGTCCGCCGTGTGCCATTACCTGCCATATCTCAGAAACCGTTCAGCAACTTTTTCTCTAATTTTGCGCAGACATATCTTAGGGTATTGCCATTATGCAAGAGAAGTCTGTATTTGATTAAGTCATTCTAAGGGCCCCTGAAACTGATAAATTTTTACATTTTGCCTATTTTTTTTTAAACTTCAGTAACTTTTTCTCTGATTTTGCATAGACATTTCATGTGGTAGTGCCACTATACACAAGAAATCTGTATTTGATTGAATCATTCTAAGGGCACCTCAGGGCCCCAAAAATGCTAAATTTTCCTTCTAATTTCCTACTGCTGTAAGCCTCCTGCACTGGTCTCTATTTATAATTGGATAGTGGACTTTGCCCTATCTCTGATCACTAGGGTGGCTTGAATGGAGTGGCCTGGGTGTCAGAGATTATACTGGAAGCCTCTGTATTGGACTGGCCTCTGGCTCACTGCCTGCCATTGTCCCAGTGTCAAACAATGCTTCCATGTGGGCTGTAATTATAATGTGTAATGGGGATCCCTACTGCACTGGCAGAACCTAAGAAACTTTAAAACAGCAATAGACATCATTATCAATGCAGTATAAGGATATCTAGGATTAAAATAACTTAGGTATACTCAAAAAGGTTAAATCATATTTAGCCAAAATTAAAAGAAATATTATTCAGATGTTTTACTATACATGTTCCAGTCATTACTTAACTCCAATTCCATCAGTATTATGTCATTAATTGCTACTGTTTTCAAGTCAGAATGCATGCTATGTATATGTACCTTGTGAACAAATAAAGTTTGACCATGTTCATCTCTTTCTTCTTTCCATTCTGGAGGAGGGTAGTAGGGGCAATATTAAACAACCTTTAACTGTGCTACATGCGAGATTGCAGCTCACCAATTCTCCTGCTAGGTTTCTACAACCACTGGATATCGGCCTAAATAGCAGAATATCGGGACAAAATTCTACAGTATTTTTAATAACACATTAACTAATATATACAATCTGCACAAAACAGTCTACTCGAATATTTTATTACCAGGTGTATCTTCACTGACATGCATATAGTCTCCACTAAATATGTCAACATTTTACTTCCATCATAACCCTTAATGATCTGTAACTATGATTCACCAAAAAACATTTCATTAATAATTACAAACTTACAATATAGTCCAAAAGACTTCAGGGCCTCTTGGCCCATTTTTTCTTTCTAACGGAACTTTTAAATGTCTGGACAGCTGTCTTTGATCACAACCAATCAATTTACTAACTGTGTTGACAATACAGGCAAGCTTTATTTTATTCTTGCTAGTGACATTGCCATACTATGTTATTACGTTAAATTATAAAATGCTTTCTATGACATGTTGCGTTGTCATTTCAGGTGGCCATACGACAGCGATTTCCTTCAAGACTGTCACCAAAACAATGCGCATGCTCACGCGATTCTCACAGATGCACAAAACAGCACCGCAAGAGACCAGCGCTCCAAAGAACCACATCGAACCCGTCCAGATAACCTCCCCCGACGGTTACAAGTACATGACGATACTCGACCCTGAGAATGCACGCTACCTCGACAGGCAGGGCCATTACAAGTTGTCGCGGCGACAGCGCTGTAATAAGCTGCCAGATATTCCAAGTCCCACATCGTCGCCAGACCAGAAATTGCTTCGCGAGGTTGACAAGACACCGCTGAAGCCGGCAGCCATTTGTAACGAGAAGGACGGAAAGCACGAGAGCAATGATGGGAAGGGTGGAGGAGAGAAGGCTGTCACACTGAGGAGACAGCTGGATCTTGTTGAGTCAAACAAGGAAAACATCAACTTGAACGTTGACCTCAACGCCAACTTGCAACCGCAGCCAGTTCCCCAGTCGCCATGGCAACCAGCAGGATTCCTTACGCGACCAATAGCACAAAACCATGGTGCGGTTCTCATACACTTTCTGCAACGAAGCTTGTCTCTGAAGCATGACCAATCAGAACACACGAATACTGATGCTGCTTCTGCGCAAATTAATTCAACAGATGGAGACCATTCTCTAACGGAGCAACAATGTTGTGACATTGATCGAAATATTGCTACAGAAAGACTAGATACCAATGGTGCATCATTGGAAATCAGAATGGGTGAACAGCCAAGCGCTGACCACTCAAACGATTACTTGTCAGATGACAGTGTAGGCGAACATGGAACTGATGAGCAACGTTTAAGGTGGGCATCGATCGAGGGTGATGGTTCCGATTCATCAAACGCAGACATTGATCAGAGTGATGTATTTCACAGGGAAGATGACGCTGTCACGCGACGGGGTGCTGGTGTTGGCAGTAGTAAACATTCAGTTGAAGCAACAAGCGTCCCGAAAGAGGGAAGGGAGATTCCTAGGGAGGGGAGTGGAAGCACCGTCACTAGTGATGACACCAAAGAGAAACAGTTGCAGTATCGACGGGCAAAATGGCACAGATCTACCAATTTCACTATCCAGGTGGAACCTGAGGAGGCGGTGGCAGGCGAAGGGTTAAACCCACTCGCCACTTATTCACCAGACCAGGATGACACGAGAAGGGTGCCATTGCTACATGACGACGGCTCACAACAACCGTCGTTTGAGAAGGAGGTGAGGTGGCATTCTGTCTCCGTATCAAGCACTTGTTAGGGTGGTCTATGGAAACACACAATTTTCTGTTTTTCAGGTTGATTTGCACCAAAATTGTATATCACTTGTTTGTTATATGTTCACCTTCCTGAGTTTATTTAATCCATCATGGGGTTCATTTATGTTCACCTTCCTGAGTTTATTTAATCCATCATGGGGTTCATTTATGTTCACCTTCCTGAGTTTATTTAATCCATCATGGGGTTCATTTATGTTCACCTTCCTGAGTTTATTTAATCCATCATGGGGTTCATTTATGTTCACCTTCCTGAGTTTATTTAATCCATCATGGGGTTCATTTATGTTCACCTTCCTGAGTTTATTTAATCCATCATGGGGTTCATTTATGTTCACCTTCCTGAGTTTATTTAATCCATCATGGGGTTCATTTATGTTCACCTTCCTGAGTTTATTTAATCCATCATGGGGTTAATTTATGTTCACCTTCCCGAGTTTATTTAATCCACCATGGGGTTCATTTATGTTCACCTTCCTGAGTTGATTCAATCCATCATGTGGTTCATTTATGTACAAATCTGTAGTATGTTAATGGTTTGATTAATATGCACTTAATTAATGTTGACATACTTTATTTAATAAGACTGTCTGTATTTTGATTTAATTGTCCTGTTGTTAAGGGAGCAGTTGAAACACCAGAATGTACCATTTAAAAACTAGTATTTAAACAAATATGACAGTACTGCATGTCACAGACCTGTAGTTGCACTTTCAGAATGTCTCTTGTTCCTCCCCTCAAACTCAGTCACATATCATTTTACCCAAGAGAAATGCCGTGTTATAGGCAAACCATGACAACCACCACCATTTTAGTTAATATCGCAATATACATCATGACTCATATATCGCAATATGTATCGCATCATGAGGGTAACGTGTATCATTACAAATGTAATTCTGTAACAACGTATTACAGGTTCAGAGTGGAGATGAGGACGTGGTCGATGAAAGTTTGCCTTTCTTCAAGCGGGCAACAAGCCAAGGTAGTGGTTCCTTCCCTATTCCTCTTGTCTTTCTGTTACTATAGTAACTGTATGTACGGGGATACGTAAAAATAATAGAATTATCAGCTATCCAAAAACATACAGATGGAGCAAATATTTTGGTGTCCGAATACACTCAGTATGTACTTTTGTTTTCGAACATCTAAATATAATGGGTGTCTAAAAATATACACTACAGACACATAATTATTCTTGTATATTTTTAGGGTGCCCAAAAACATAGAGTGTCCGAGTACGTACTGTAACATACATACATGCAGTAATTAACGCGAGATGTGTGATAATGTGACGTGGGTTGGTTTCAGTTGTAAATGCAGTTGCATACTTTATAATCAGAATTACAGTGTAACTGGTCATCATTTTAGAATAGTGTAATTGTATTTGAGGTATTATGAGGTTGTGTAATTGAGCAATGTAATTGACTATTGTAATTTACCATCGTAAATGTAATTAAAATCAACAGTGTAGTCAGGAATGCTTGAATTCAGTTTTAAACTGACGATTGAAAGAGGCGAGAGGACCTCACAGGAGAAACACTTGTAACACTCCAGAGTTAGCTTATTAATAGATAGATGTCTGCTTGTGTAGGTTCTTTGGTGCGGACAGGCAGTGGACAGTCAGACAGCAGTGGGTTCATAGAGTTCGACGAAGAATCTGAAATGACAGCATCTTTTGCAAGAATCTCCTCAAAAGACTCTGTCAAGGTAAGCTGTGTGCAGTGGTTCTATTTACTTACATTGCCTTTTCACGCCCTGACGGAGCATAGCCAATCAACGACTCTTCTCCACTGGACACAATTTTGGACATTCATTTCTAATTGTTTCCATTTATATCTACATCCTGCTGGTGCCATCTCTCTCCACCTTTCTGCACCAGGTGTTTCTTGGTCTTTCCTTTTCCTTCTGCCCTGTGGGTTCCATGTGAGTGCATGCAATATGATGTGTAGGTTGCATTAGCGTAAGACCTATCCAGCTCCACATCCTCCATCTAATTTGGTATTTGACTGGTTCTTGGTTGGTTCTTTCTATGTTGCTTCGTCACTAATTGTTTCGGGTCACCATGTCTTTAGAAATTTCCTTAGACACTGTTTTGTTTAACAAAACTTTGGATTATCTGTGGCATGGATTTTGTAGTCTGTGATCCATGCATTAGCACAACCTTTGTATTTGAGTTAGAAATGAGTAGCTTTCTTGATACTGAAATGATTCTACTTGCTCTTGTGTATTTTGTGATCGTCGCGGATCCATGTATATTGATCTCCACTCATTCCTGTTAATTGACTGATTCTCATAAGAGGAAAAATTGAGTAAAAATGTTGTGGAAATGAACATACAAGAAACAACTGAATTTTGTTTCATTCGTACTGAATTATATTACTGCATAACAACGACAAATGTTTTATAATTGGTCGAATGACATATTTTCTTATAGATAGCAATCATTGTAACTTTGTTTCATACAACTTGTATATGTTTGGCCGCGTTGCGCTGGCTACATTCAATCAGATTTGTCCTGTTACATTGTCACATGGCTAATGTTTGCTTGTAGGAAAATCACGCTGGCAGCATTGACAGTTCTTGCACAATCTGTGGGTCACTGGACCATAACATGTGGTTGTCACTGGAGCATGATGGCCGGTCTTCCCCAGAGCATGATGGACAGTATGCAGTGGAGTGCAACCAATGTTCTTTGCAGAATAGTGACCTGACACAAAATTCATCTTCTTCCTTCCTCGCTGTGCAAGATCTAGACTCCGCCAAAACTAGTAAAATAGTTGCCATGACAACCAGTGATCACCATGACAACACCACCAGAAGTAGTGCGATAATTGGCACGGAACTGCAACGAGTAACATCACATGACGGTCACGTGGAATCTAAAGGCGCTGTATCAGCGAATGTATCATCAGACAATACTTCAGAAGCATCAATAACAATCAAGGATCAACTACCTCTGTCTTCTTTGACACAGACACTTGTAACTGTCAATGACACATCACCATGTCATGAGTGTCGACAGGAACCAAAGTCATGTGTAACAGACTCTTTAGCAGTTGTTGAAGTAGATAGTGTAGAAGGCCTCAGGCTGACTCCTCATCCTTCCAGTGGTCCGGAAGCTGCAACAGTGATTCATCTCCCAGGTGTAGGTGATGGAGATAGTGTACATGGTCAAGACATGATAGAGGAGACACAGCATCTAAAAGTGGAGGTACGACAATCGCCACAGCATCTGGAAGAGGAAGCAAGGCAAGCGCAGCAGCAGCATCTGGTCGAGGAAGTGAAGCAGGTACAGCAGGCTGTAGTCCGCTACAAGTCATCTCTACAGGTGCTGGAGTCGCGCTCAACTGAAATCATGTCAACACATATCAGTGAACAATTCAGGTAAGCCAAGTCTTGTTGTCTAATAGATTTGAAACCAGTAGTTGCTCTAGATGTTTTTTTACCTTACCTTGCCTTGCCTTACCTCTCCTCTTCAAGCCTCATGGCACATGAAGCAATAGTTTGTCCTGTCTTTGGCCACTCAGTTGGCTTCAGTCCAAGTCAGCCCAGTGCTGCATGTTCAAATGTTTAT
The DNA here is from genome assembly GCA_963995525.1 of Escarpia spicata. NCBI lineage: Eukaryota > Metazoa > Annelida > Polychaeta > Sabellida > Siboglinidae > Escarpia > Escarpia spicata. Next base: position 41,825,006 of record OZ023212.1, on the reverse strand, counting down.
TCCGCCGACACTCATGACATGCATGAGAGCACATTCGCTTGCACTCATGCACTCAACATGCATGCTTACACAGCTCTAACACCAGTATAGTGAATCTGGTGCAGTTTTCTTACACAACATTCACACAGATCAGTACAACACCTTCTGCAATGGCATCCCTGGACAAGTGCGGCCATGCGTGTCCATGCCAACAACAAACATGGTAGATCTGATATGTACCGGGGGAGGGCAACCATGAATTACTGCAGCATTATACTGGGAGGTTACTCATTGCTTACCACGCATACATTCAATTTCTCAGAAACTTTTCTGAAACTCTCAATTCATTTTATTATATTAATAGCTGTTAAGATCAAAGCATTTAACTATCAGACAGTTTCATCTATGCAACATGCCAGATATGCCATTATATCAGATCTTCCAGCTGAAGATAACATGGTATCAAAAACATGCCTTATGGTGGAGCATGCACAATTTAAAGATTGCACCCTACAACGTTAACACATTAACGGTAACATAGAAAAAATAACATAAATGCATACTTTGTACCAGACAAACTTTTCTATCACGTCTTTGGATTGGAGATAACATAAGGAATGTAGTTGTGTATAGTTATGCATAAATCACAGATAACATTCCACAGTTTATTAGCGGTGTTCATTTGGACCAGTGTCACTTTGTGCGCCTGCTCCTGAAGAGGCAAAATGGCTCCTGTGAATGAACGACAGATCTAGCGCCTCGCAATATCTCAGTGCTGACACCTGTATTGCAGGGATGAACAGTGCGAACTTCAACAGCTGCGCAGTGACATCTTCCAGGAGGTGGTGAAACTAGAGCATCTACTTGCCGTGCGAATGAGACTAGTGATCGCGGGTGCTGGCATTCAGCTTCATGCTAGTCACACAAACCACGAGCATATCGTAATGCCCGTAAGTACCGCTTTATGTACAATGAGTGTACTGTGAACGTAACATCACTCATACTGTTACTGTCTAACTGTAAGTGTTGTTTATTGTTAGTTCGACCCAGGTTACAACATTTCCAGTTTAATGTAATGTAACGTAGTCATGTAATTTTAATAATTGCAAAAATCCGCAATGTCGATATTCGTAAACATATGGTGGTCAAATTGTATAAAAAGTTGTTTATTAAATCCTATTTGGGCAGGTAAGATAATAGTGTAGATTTAGTTTATTTACCATATATAATATAACATGGTCGAATGATAAAAATGAAAAGACTACATTTGTTTCATTAACCAATATTTCTAAAATACAAAATATAATTCAGACTTCTATATCATTATTAATATATATTATTTATTTTCTATATATTATTTATTTTTATATTATCGTTCATGTACAATAGATTTAATGCTTATTATAATGATACCATACCGTCGTTGTCGGTTGCAGATGATCGAACTGTTGAAAGAGCAGACATATCATCGTAGCGTCGTTGACACAACTGTGTCACAACAATCTATGACACAGTCACTCGACAGTAGTGACATAATGGTCGACACGACCGTTGATGACATGAATCTGATGCAGCATCGACAGAGTGACAATGTGCTGCCCCATCAGATGATGTTCATTCATGCCATGGATGAGGTAGAGTGTTTGGTATTCATTTTGTTTAGAAATAATTATATTAAATCCTCAAGTATCGTGAACATTTATTTATGTATCACAATCTACATAAAACATTGTGTCCTGGTTTTTAAAGGTGCAGTGTCTATTCCTCATTTATTAATATTTATTTATGCATTGTTCATAAAGCTAGGATTCCATATGTACGGATACGGCATGCGGATGCGGCATGCGGCAAAACAGTGAATATAATGCCCGGTGGAAATTAACATAAATAGTTCCAAACATGCATAGGCTGATGAGTTTTGTCATACGGCTGCGGCAAATTGAATCGCTCCGTGTAATGATTCGAATGGTATCCACACACGAATTGGATAGGAATTTCCCAGTAGTGACATCACTACAGGGGTATTCCCCACTCCGCTTGCATTTCCGTACGCGTTTCCGTACATATGGAATCGCAGCTTTATACTAGAATAAGTACGTTGACAGTATACTGCCTGAAAATTGCATTTAATATGCCCATAGCAGTGTTCGCATTTTCAAAGTTGCACCCATGAAAATGTTCAAATTGTAAACAAAACATTCAGTTTAACTGCTGCAGACATTTTACATGTGTTTTACAACAGATAGTAGCTTTCAGGAAGGATTGGGAACGTAGCCGTGTCATGTGCGATATCAGATTAACAAATAAAATGTTAAGACTGCATATGATTTTACTTTTTGTGGATAGCTACATAGTGTGACAAGCCATTTTCTGTTGAAACTATGCTTGTTTTGTTGAAATAAAGTTTGTAGCTTGACTATTCAACGGAATGTGATATTCGGTGGGGTGGGATATCATTCAAAAATATTAACCTAATTTAAAATTACCGGCTTTCATTTGTGTGATTTCTGTTTACAGCTGAAGGTGTCGCTGCTAGCTGACATACGGAACACAATTCGTTCAGAGATGGAGCCACTGAGACTTCAGATGCAGGTATGTCCACCTTCTACCCTCCCGCACCCAGTGCCAAAGTTGTACTTCTCACTTGAATCATAAGCCTACCTGACTTCTATCATCTAATTCTGATATAATTGTTGTTCCTAGGGTTAATACCAACATTTGAATTTTTATGTTGTTGTGCCGACTCTTTGGAATTTGCTCCATTTTATTATTAGATCAATTGAAAATATTACACAATCAGCCATCATATAAAAAACTTACCTTCATAACCTGGATATCTGCCTTAGATCCCTGGCGTATCCATCTATCTGTTGATAACTTGAATCCTGCTTATCGATTCTGAGATTGACCAACCCATTTGTCTCGATGTGCCTCTGAGCTTGGTTTCCAAGGATTTAGACTCATAAGAAATTGCCTTATATTATTATTACAAACATTAATTCCTGAACTTATTTATCTTTGACATTTTATCTGGTGATAGTAAAATGAAGGTCAAATTGCACATGGTTTTCACAAAATGATAACAGATAGTAATCGTTTTAACAATTCCAGGTCGTAATCCTAATGAGTCAGTTTAATAAAAAATTGCTATACTATGCTGTATTAATGGCAAGTTTGAGTGCTGTGAATGACTTACAAGAAATATGTTAAGAAATCAAAATTATGGACTTCACCGAGTTCATTCAGATCAGAACTACTTCTGTCAATGTTATGACCCCCTAGTTCGAGTGCAGTATGAATAACAAACAACAACAACAGACATACAAACACAGTTGAGGTAGTGATGTCATTATTACACTAAATAAATATCGCTTAAAAGGAGCAACAAGAACCCCAAATACTAAATAGATAAACTATACAGTTGTATACATGTGTCTATCTTCAAGTTGTAGTAGCTCAACATAATTGATGATAAATTCGCTTGTAGGAGTTCGGGGATCGTCTCAAGAAGCTGGAATCTGCCGTCACAAGTAGCCAATTGGTGGCACCACCTGCTGACACACAACATGACAACGGCGTCACATGACATGGATGAAGGTACATCCGCAGGACACAATCAGCTTTGGTCAGAGAGGTCAAAGAACACCCTCAGATATCGCCCCGGTGAACTGGTCAAGAGATCTCTGCTGAATATCACTGGACATTGCTCAATATAGTTATTGGAATTCAGTGCAACTATCTTCACAGAGCTGATGTCATGGCGACATAGACATTCCGAGGTTCAAAGTTACCTTTTCTTATCCCAAGGTAGTTTGGTGAACTAGAGAGAAATATTGTTGACGTGGATACTATTTTGATTTTGTAGTCGAAATATGGGTAAATGGTGTCACAATCTTATTGTTTTTGGTACTTGTTACCAAGTCATGCAAATATGTGTCATTCAAAAGTGAACCTAGCTATGCCAGTCACACAGGTTTTTTAGCGTTTCATTTGCGTGTTGAAATTTGCTGAAATATATGACAGGCCGCAATTGTTCGGACAATAAGATACATTTCATGAAACTAAGGAAAAAACTAAACAAGTTAGCACCAGTTTTAATAATATAGTTTTGTTATCTTGAAAAAGTATTTTGATGTATATTTTGGATTAATGGTATGTCATTTGAATCAAAAATACCTAACGTTGATGTTGTCTGTCCTAAACTTGAGTTCTTCGAGTGGGTCAGTTACCACCAAAGTGACACACACAGTTGACACTGATATCATTGTAAAACTGAAATGTTGCCCTTTAACATGACAGTAATAACTCTATACTGCCAAAATGTACCTTAAAGAACCATCATAACTCGTCACAAACCATCACAAATGTAAGTGCCACCACAACAAAATTCCTAAGAATGCACAGATTTGTGCAGTAATTTGGTCAAAGTTCACCTGTGTGGTTCTTCATTTGCAACCACCGGGATGATCAAATGTCGCTACTGATTCACAAAGTGAATTGCTTTATTTTCAAACTGTATCAGTTTGGTGAAAGGAGGAAATTCAGTTGTATGATAATAGTAGTAACCAAAGGTGTTTACAGTGTACTTACTTATTTAAGGGTAGTGGTCTGAATAAGTAAGTAGGCCAATATTTACATGACTGAGTTGGTTATTGTACCACTGTGATCTGATTATGTAATCTGTGATAACTGTAAATATTGGTGACTTGGTGTTGAGAGCAAATGTTGAACTATTTGTTTTGTGCAGGATGTGATGTGGTAATTAATATGTACATCAAAGTAACCCTGTGCAAAAAGTAAAGACCCAAGATTAATAGATATATTGAAGATTCATGTACAGAAATTTGCTTCTTTTTCATATAATTTTCATACCTGTGATGTCAAAGTTTATGAACATGGCCATTTCTGAAATATATCTTAAATGTCAGTGATTTTCAATTGCAGTGACATGCCTGGTTAAAAATGCTTCTTTGTTGTCATAACAATCTCTATATGTTGTAAAAGTACCGTATTATTATTCATCGCAAATTGTGTGTTTTCAAAAATATGAGTGGTCAAGTTTTGTGTGGATATTATTTTTGATTAACGAAGGTGCTGTTAATACATTGTACAAAAATTAACATTGTCAGAATGTCCAGAAAACAGGCATTTGGTGAACAAGTGAAACCAGCACATACCCATTTAATATATAAAGCTATGTACACCCATTTATATCTTTCCTATTTATGACGTCGCCAAAATATTTACACTATTTGCTCCTATGAAGGATGCATCCTTGCGTCTTACAAGATATATTAAATGTCATATGTATGTATGTCTACAGATGCTATATTTCTGCATAAACCCGTATTCTGGTCAGGACAGTGGAGCTTGTCATATTGTGAATGTAAAATAATGCCATGCATTGCTGTTCATGTGCACTGTGCATAACATATAAAAGTGTATTTTTATGGAAAGCTCATTTAGTATTGATGCACGACATCAGCACAGCAAGTTAACATCATTGAAAGAGTTGAGGTTACTTTACTACAGTGTGTATTAAAGTTGCACTCTGACCTAAGTTGGATTAGAAATAATTCTTCGGAATTGAAACTTCACTCAGCAGAAACAAGTTTCCTTATCTATGCATGTGTAACTTTCTAAGTTTTAGTTCAGTTTGTAAGATAGTAGGGCACATTTTTTTCAGTGTACACAGCAAATATTGTTTTATTTTAAACGTGACTAAGTGACTTGTTCGTGCTGTAAGGCAGTTGGAATGTTCCACAATATAAGTAATAAAAAGTTACGACAATTTGACTACCAGTTCTTGCATAATGCCATTGAATATTGGCTACATTTTTATTAAATACAAACTGTCACTGGCCCATTTCTGCACAGTCAGCTCGAAAATTGTTTTCTAAATTGCCTGGTAGAATAAAACAGCTACATTTCGTTCTCCTACGCACTTTTTTATGAGTCAAACTGATTTTAAGTTGGACTGAAACTTTAAATAGCAATTCTCTCACACTATAAATGTTTATGTTGTCACATTAACATCATTGTAAGAGTGAAGACAGTGTTAATGTCTTGAGTCGTGTTCATTCTGTCACCTGCACCACAGTTGCTGAGAAATCCAAAATATATTTGCCGTTTTTGTCACATTATGGGAGCAAGTGGTGTAAAAATGATCTGCGAAATGTCAGTCAGTGATTCGTCGTGGCTTCTGTCAGCACCGAGGTACTTTGCTCAATTAAATATATCATATTTTCAATGAAACCGTGTTGATTTATTTTGTCGACTGGTGTTTGTGGCAGTACTGGACTTGGACAAGAAAGTGTTTCCGGAATGTCCAGTATTCAAATATTGTTCCTCCCATGTACCAGTTTTGAAGTGAGGTATGGAGAGTCAGTGTTATTAGAAACAAATGTAAGTCACAACCTTAGAGACACACCTGATAATCCTATAAACATGCACATACATACACACGCATGCACGCATACATGCACACACCATACACACACATATACACAAAGAAACACACACACACATGTATACACAAAGGAACACACACACACCCCATACATACATATATACACAAAGAAATACACACGCAACACACACATACACAAAGAAACACACACACACACACACACACACACACACACACACACACACACACACACACACATATACACAAAGAAACACACACGCAACACACATATACATAAAAAACCACACACACACCATGCATACACAAAGAAACATGCACACACACACACACACACACACACACACACACACACACACACACACACACACCCATACACACATATATACACAAAGAAACACACTATACACACATATATACAAAAAAAAACACACACACCATACACACATATACACAAAGAAACACACACACACCACACACACACACATATACACAAAAAACACGCACACCATACATACACATATACACAAAGAAACACACACGCAACACACCATACACATACATATACACACAAAAACATGCACATACACAACACATAACCATCATATACACAAAGAAACATACACACACACACACTAAACTATCATGGCATGAGTAGACTAGATGGGTTAATATGTCCAGGCATACAGCACTTCCATAACCTTCTACTGAATTAAGCAACCACTTCACACTTCACTTGCAGACCATTCACTTGAACAACTTTTCTCAGAGCATTCAACTGTGCAGCAATTATTGCACAAAAGCTATTCGCTCATACAATCAGTCTCTGTACTCATTTATATATGAACTTCAACTGTATTATGTAGTAATAATAATGTTTGCCTGCCAAGTAGGCTTATTAGGCAGATTATAATATTATACGCACTGTAACTCCTGTTGTGTTGATTGTACAGTTGTATTGTGAAATGCTCAGTGAATACATCAACATAATTGGTGGCTAGCGTAATTATGGTTAACCAATGCGCCATCTCTGTTGCCCTGTGGTGTTTTCAGACTTGTAAACCATGTCTTAGGCAAAGGTAAAGCAACTACAATAAAAAAAGGAAATTGAACCATATTCATAGATGTGTGAATGCCAAAGAGCACAACTCATGGCTCGTCCTAAGGGCTCGTCTCATAACTGCAAAGTTCGGAAAGTCCAGAAACACATTTTGTATTGGTTCAAACCAATACCCACCGGATTCTACTGACGTGACATGGCAGCCAGTACATTCCCACCACACTGCCGTGTTCTGGTGTCAAACAATTGCCTTAATGTATATTTCACTCGAAAGGTAGCGCCACTGTAGCAATTTATTTTTCCCGCCTATGTGTTGACGTTCAACCCACCACCAAGCCATACATAATGCTTTACGTTTTGCAGCTTAATGGACCTCACTTAAACTACCAGTATGTGATTGAGCGTATTCCCCATACCTGGGTGTGGGCAGGCGGGTGTATGTAATTTCCAAATTTCTTCTTTAACAAGATTGCCGCCCAGAGAATTAACTCTAGATGGCAGGTGGACAAGGAAACCATTTGGCTTATCGAGAGTCCAACCCTTTTATTTACTTGTATCCCGCTCTTCTGAGGTATGTGTCGATTTTATTTTTAAACATATTCACGCTACTAGCACCCACACAATCAACAGATAATCTGTTCCATTCATTTACAGTCCTTTGTGAAAATGAGAACTTTCTTATATCTAATCAACACTGCTCATTTCCTAATGTAACTTCGTGTCCTCTAGTCCTTCTATCTTTCTTAACTGAGAAAAAAAAATTCTAGCAATATTTTTATAACCTTTCAATATTTTAAACACTTCTATCTGATCTCCTCTCAATCTGCTGGTCTCTAGTGTTGTTAAACCACATTCTTTTAGAACTAAGATCCCTCAGTTTTGGTATAATTTTAGTCAATAATTTTAGTATTCTTTCTAACAAATCTATATCCTTCTTGCGATATGGCCTCTACGCTTGTATACAATATTCTAAATGAGGCCTAACTAATGTTTTGTACAGCAGTATTATTAGTTCTTTAGTTCTATATTTTGCCTAATTAATCCAAGGATTTGATTTTCCTTTGAAGCTGCAATTCCACATTTCTCTGAAACCTTCATATCAGCACTAAAGGTTAACCCTAAGTCCTTTTCTTTTACAGTAGTACTTAGTACAGTACCCCCCATTGTATAATGTACATGTTCGTTCCCAAATCCTGTGTGGAGGCATTTACATTTACCAAAATTGAACAACATTTGCAACTTTTCAAACCATTTGATCAACCTGTCAAGATCATCTTGTAAATGCTGTCTATCTCCATCATTTTTAATCCTTCTAAACACGTTTGTATCATCCGCAAATTTCAACACCTTGCTTGTTATATAGTCGTCCAAATCGTTGATATATATTAAGAATAATATAGGTCCCAGTACTGATCACTGTGGTACCCCACTCAAAAACTGATTTCCAGTTTGAAGCCTCCCCATCAACAACTACCCGTTGTCTTCTATCAATCAACCATTTTTCTATCCAGTTAATCATGCCATTTCCTATGCCATGGGCCTTTGGTTTAAGCAGTAATCTTTGATGTGGCACTTTGTCGAAAGCTTTTTGCAAATCTAAGTAAATGATATCAAATGGTGATCCCTCGTCTACCCACTTAGTGATATCTTCCCAAAACATAAGATATGTTTTTGGAAGATAAGCATGACCTCGTTTTTAGAAACCCATGTTGAGATAAGTTTATTAAGTTATGTTTAACAAGAAAATCCATCATGTGATCTTTAATTAGTCTTTCTAATAATTTACAAATCACTGATGTTAAACTCACTGGTCTATTGTTCTCTTACTTGTTTCTCAAACTTTTTTTAAATAATGGTATAATGTTTGCTTCTTTCCATTCTAAAGGAACCACTCCCTATTCCAATGACAAATTGAAAACTGTTGCAAGTGGTATGTTAATTTGTTCTACAATTTCCAATAGTAGTTTGGACGGAATCCCATCCACTCCAGGTGATATATTATCCTTCATAGCTCTTATTTTCTTAGCTACCATTTCCGGGGTTACAATTAAATGTAATAAATAGTCTGATTCTGTCCCCTTGAACTTAGCCTCTGGTACTGGCAATGAACTAATATCTTCTCTGGTAAACACCGAACTAAAATACTCATTCAGTTATTCTGCCATTAAGAATCCCTCTGATATTATATTTCCAGCACAATCTACTAGAGGACCGACCTTATCCTGAACTTTCTGTTTGCTTTGAACGTATACATAAAAACTCTTGCTGTCATATTTTATATCACAAGCTAATTTGTGTTCATAGCTTCTCTTTGAATTTTTTATTTCAGCTTTAGCTTCTTCTTTATAATTGTTGTAGTCTTCATCATTTCCAGTACGTCTATATGACTTCCACATCATTTGTTTGTACTTAATTTTTTAATGGCTTCTTTCGATAAGTGTTTCTTTTTGGACTGTTTCCCTAGGATTTCCAAGGGAGCAAATTTATCGACGATACACTCAATTTCACTCTTTAAGATATTCCAGCATTCTACTGCTGTCTTATTCTTCAGTGTGTTATTCCAGTCTATCTTTGCTAAATATTTCCTCATGTCCTTATATCATTTCCCCTGTACTGCTTTTTACTATTCCTTTCTTATTTTACTTTAATGGTATAATGTATCTGGTTGTGATCACTACTCCCCAGTGGCTCATATATTTTGCCATTGTCAACTAATTCATTCTCTGTGGACAAAACTATGTCTAACACATTCTCACTCCTGGTTGGTTCTAGCACATGTTGAGAAAGGAAACTATCTTGTACTAAAACAAAAAACTTGTGGTCCTCACTCCCCATACTTTGTAGAGATTTCCATTGAATATGCCCATGGTTAAAATCCCCCATAATAACACAGTCCCTTTTGCTCACTTCCCTTATAGCGTTTTGTACTTTTTCATTCTCTTCTATGCTTATGTTTGGACTTCGATAAACTAACCCAATCGTTAACGTCCAGTTTCCTGTAACTATGTTACACCTAACAGCTTCTTCGCAATCTGTTTTGCTTTCTAATTTTATTTCATAAGCTTGGATAGATTCTTTAACATATAATAAACCCCACCTCCCCTTCTTCCTATTCTATCTTTCCTAAACATTACATATCCTGTCAGTCCCAATTCTGCATCTGATATATCGGTGATGCCCATGATTCGGTTATACTTATTATGTGAGGGTCAATATCGTCTACTATAATGTTTAGTTCATTTCTTTTGTTTACTATTCTCCTTGCATTTAAACAAACACATTTATATCCAGCTTTAGAACGGTTTTCCAGACTGTTCTTTGCCGTTTTATTTGTGCTGTCTTTATCTATGCCTCCAGTTTCAGGCTTCTCTGTGAGTCCCCGCGAATCTATTTTAAATAGATGCAACTTGTTTAAACTAGATTCGCAGGACCTCTTAAGTGCCGCTTTTTTATTTTATCTACTGCAGATTGTCACCGTGACGTCAACAGCTCTGTGCTTAATCACAGTGACGTCATATTGATTGCTTGCAATTACGTAGAAGTGACGTCACAATGTTTATTGCGCACATCACCAGCGCGTAACTGTGGGTAGACCAAAGCATGTCAATATGTACAGACGTGCTAGGTGTAGACGCTGTGTTACTGATTATGTATGCCAAAGCACGTAGATATTTGTATAATTATTGACGTACTTTGTATATACTAATAATAGTATAGTGTACAGTTATGTGGGAATTTCGTTCACGCCATGTTGCCTCAGCTGGCTGAGCTAATACAAGAGCAGATGGGAAGAGATAGTGATGGATATATACCTACTCAGAACAAATGATCATCGTGCAGCCTGCATGGCTGAAGTCGAAAGTTGCTGACGTAATGGGCCTGCCAGGAGTTTAAATGTTTGGCGCTGGATACAGCGCTAATAACTTTAACCTTGTTTACAATTATGAGTTTTAGAATTGGTGCACACGCATAGGTAGCAGCATGATGGACGCATCGAGGACGGTTCCTTCATGTTTTCCATGTATTGTTTGCATTCTATCTTGCCGCCATTACCAGACACCTGTTTCTCGGCTGGCATTTGTATACGTAGTTTCTGTTTGCTGTTCTCTATTTCGTGTTCACGTACTTAATGAGTTAACAATTCATACAAAGTTCGGCGGATGTATTCCGTTCATCTCCATCCTTCCTGCCATGATGTCTTTTCACGTCGCCGGAAGTTTTGTTCTTTCTACATTCTGTTCATAATTTTAAAAACTTACATCACAATTGGAGTGAGTAAATCAATTTATCGAATCTCATTTAATTGTTCTTCTTCCTTTTCTTTTTCTTCTTCATCCCGGCGGCCCTTGCGAGCTGGGGGATCGTGTATTGGATTTGTCAATTTCTCTCGCGTCTCCCTTCTTAGACCCCTCTTCACACAAATGTTCGACCTTAGTTACGGTCCTTCTTCATCTTCTCCTTTTAACACCAAGCCGTTATCTCACTAGATAACTGGTTGCAGCGAAGTGTTGCAATAATCATCTCTCCCAGCAGCTTGTCTTACTTCTGACATTTTAATAACCCGACAAATGCATGCTAGACATCTACAACAAACAAACGCATCTTTCACTTAACGATTTTTGTGGTTGAAAGCATTCTACATAATTAAAATTGGCGCTCTCCGGCAGATACATTTGCTTTTCTCTGCGACGTTCTTCATATTATGAGCACCGTGATCTTTTATTTGGTTTTGGACTGGTCATGGATTCAGCGATACAACACAACGATATCCATATTTCTCTGCATTTCGCTTCTTTACCATGAACAATGTCTTGATATGTCAAATTCCTGTTTTGTACAGCATCGTGTAGATATATAATGATGTTGTTTTTCATCCCGTGTTCTTCATACGCTCACTTCTACTAGTCGAAGACATCTCGCCTTTTATGACGTCAGTCAAATTACGTCATCAAAGCATCCAAGAAAAATATGTTCCTATGTCCCAAACTAGATTATTTTGGTAGTGCACCTTTTGCAAATCAACGTGGAAATCTTTGGTGTTTACGGATTCAAATAATGGCGTACAGAAATCAAACGTAGTATTCTATAGAGGGCGCGGCATACAATGCAAATTACGTGTGCTTGTTCCGTGACCGCGCTGTCTCGCGACGTGGTCTCCAGCGTGCAGCTTGAAGCGGATCTATAGCTGTGAAAGGAGGTATGTTCTAACCCATTGCCAATAATAATACTGACTTATTTTGCTAACACTCAACAGATTTTCTTTTTTTCTGTATTGATCAATTTGTTTATATGTGAATTGCTTCGTGAATCGAACTTTTAGTTCGTAAATGGAACACATAAATACTTAATTGTTGTTGTCATTGACGTGGTCTATGTTGTTGTGTCAAAACATACTTCTAATATCGGCATTGTATTAATAAATTATGGTGTATAGCACTTGATTGATACTAGTGACGTTAATTCATATATTTTCTCATTTGAACTATTACTGGGTGATCTATCTACTGCACGGACATGTTACATCTTCAATATTTTCAGGTTCCTTGTTGCAGACCGTACTACCGGTGACATGACCGTGGAAAGCAGGTAAGTGACTCAAAGAGTTGCGGTCATTACCGTACATTCGCGCCGTCACCATATTGCATATTATTCTGTGTATGTCGTAAATGTCATATCACGACACTGGCACCACGCCTAAATTGTAAACAAGGTAATCCATAAGTAGCTGGTCTTCTATGTCCAAGCTGTCGTCTTCGTTGTATGCATAAGACACCTTTCGTGGCTCCTCCGAAAAGAACTCGTTGTACGACACCTCGTTGTCGAACCCAGCATCCGCTTGCGCGGAATCTCCACGCTTGGCGCTGGCCGCAAGCGACGCCCCTTCCAGCAAGTCCATGGTCTTTTCCTCGCCCCATCCTGACACCATGTTTGGTTTCTCTAATAGGAAGTTCCCGTTTGGCCCTACAAGGCCGGGGATGAAATCGTCGTCGCTGTCTCCGGATCCTTCCCAAATGAGGTCCGAGTTCTTGCTGTACTTGGGGCTGATCCTGTTGCCGCCGCTGCTGTTGCTGTCGCTGTTGCTGTTGCTGGTAGCGGTGCTGCCGTAGGGAGGGTACACCACGCAGTCGCCGAGCTCGCACGCCCGCCGCTCTGGACTGAAGCGCCAGCCCCGTAGGCAGACCCGGCGTTGCGTGCGGTGGACGAGGCACCGGTAGAACCTCCTGCAGTGGTCTCCGTCGGCGTAGTAACCGTCGGGTCTGGCGCTGCACGGGTTTGCTGCTTCGCCTGAAATTGATGACAACTATGTGTGTATGACATGCGTGAGACATAGGCTTCCTGTAGACATTTAGTTGATTTTTGACGGGATGTTTGAAAAAATGTTTAGATGGTTGGAACATACTTACAGAAATACACGATCTTGCAAATGCAGTGGTCACAAACCATGATACAGTGTGTTCAAATATAAAGAGGCTTCATTAGATTTTGTAGAAATGTTATAATTTTAAATAAAATGCAGGAACTTTTTGAAACTATGTGTTTTATTGAATATACTATGTTCATGTTGCAGGTGAGCTTTTTATTAAACATTACTATGTACATACAATATAAAATATCAAAGGTGTGATACATTCATGCAGTGGCGTTCTTACTGAATTCTAAATAAAATGAGCAGCTTGGAACTTCTTTATCTTGAGTCAATCTATTTTGTGTAAATCACGCATTAAATAAATACGTTGATCAATCCATCCTGTTTTGTCTTTACAGTCTTTTAACGCATTCAGTTAAAAGGAAAGCTGTTATAGTTGTTTAGCAACGAAAACCGTTCTTTGTTTTCAAACTGTATTATCCTCGCGTCCCTACCAGTTTCAACGGCACTATGTAGATACAACGAGTGATCCCAGTTACGTATCTCTCAGTGCCGTAACTGGGCAATAGAAGACCAATGCCTCCTATGATTGTTTTACATCTTGATTCTAGTTAGAACGTGATCATCATGATCACCGACTAACTTCCCGACCAAGTTTTGTAAGTTCAATTTAAAAAAACTACGTCGTATTTGTCTACTATGTTTGACGAGTTTGGTTAGATTACTGCGTCTCGTCCCAGAAGTTAATCAGTACAGCTGACGCACTCACCAACGAGACTGTTAACGGACTCGGGTTGTTTCAGTCTCGGCGATATTAGGTTTCCTCTCCAAGTGTGATAGGTTGGAGCGTGGATAGTCTCCACTCTAGGCAGCGGCCTTTCTTTCCTTAAATACTGACGCATTTGGCTGAAAACACAGTTATGGCATCCTGTATCCTTTCTATTAGACTGCGTGCGCGCCTTTCAAGTTCTGTTTTGCTAGGTCGCCTGTGGTGATCGTTAGTTTTGGTAAAAGTCTCCAAGTTAGATTGTTAGCATCTAGTCATTGCACACGGCAGCAAATGAAGTTCTCCACATGACGCTAGTTGTTGTCGAAATACCACGTGTAGACGTGATGTCTTTGTCACAAAAATACATATATGTTAGTGGTGTGCTTAAACAACACAAATCGAAGGTGTAAATACTATGGATCAGAACTTTTAAGGTTCACAAAGTAGTTTCCTTTGCACAAAGTAGACGATTTAACCGTTAGCATAGTCGCAAGGACTGGACACCATGCAGAAGTTCCTACAAGAACTTAAGTTACGCCTTTTTGTTTACTATATTATGATACAAACAAAAGTGCCAGATAAGAGAGAGTATACACCTAAGACCAATTATTATTTATTAACACTTACTACATTTCATTCCCCTAAAGGTGATCTCAACGTTTCCTGCACTTGTAGAAAAAATTAGTCCTACAAATTATGAAACATCGTATCCACCGTCATTATACCTCATCTTCCCGCCTTGTCTCCTATTAGCGGCGGCCATCTTTAGGTTAGTTCTCAGGTCAGTCGCTGGGCGCACTCCTGTCGATTGCAAGGCAGCATTGATGCTGGTGAGTAGTGGGAAGGTGCCCGTACCACAAGAGTTGGAGAAATCGTCGAGGTCTAGCGCCCATACCATGATCCCACCAAAACCCTGTTCCTTGATCCATTGCACCTAGCAATAGCAACATGACAGCAACGTAATCACTGATTGTGGTACGGCCTGAGTTTAGTGTGAGAGTTGTGTGCTATTATGGAACATATCATAGGATGAATGTCGAACCTTGGGCATCGTTAATCGCGACTTGGCCTGTGTATGTCGGAAGAGAAACAAACAGTACAAACCGCTGTTTATCACTTCTTCTCTATGTATATATGGGACAAACTAAAAGTTCCCGCACAGGGGGTAAAGGTGTAACGTGTCGCAGATTTTTCAACCACAAACATTAATTAATATCTAAGCAATTACGAGCCCAGTTGCCTATGAGAAGTAGAACGAAGTCAGCGCTAGTATGCAGTAGATATCTGGTTAGTATTTTGGGTGTGGATTGCTACATTGTTTACATGGTGTTTCGCTTTTGTCAACGAAACACGTTTATGTTTTTTTTTATGTTTTCCTAGTTGGACGAGTACATTTCTGCAAGACCTCTTGGCGGCTTGCAGGAACTGTTTATCGGTGCAGTGAACACGTAGTTTACCTTCAATGCGAGACTCCTCTCGTTGTCATAGCCGATCCACTGGTCTCCGTCCACGGCGTAAGGCACCTGTTGGTTGTCCAGCCAGTGCACGCTGGCACCGCCGTGTAAGTGTTCGCAAATCTACCGGACACAACACCAAATACAATCGAACCTCGAGTTACAGTCACCACTTTATGTCACTGAAGATACACATATTTAAGAGATAATTATGGTGTTGTTCTGTTTCTTCCTGAAGTTCGGGTGAGGTTGGTTTCGATGAGGGGTCTTCGATCTTTTCACTTCTTCTCCCATCACTGAACCTACATTGCCATCTCCACCAGTCGCTTCACCTCACCCAGGTATATAAGCTGTATCGTTGTATTAATGCAGTAAATTAGGACAATATGTCCTTTTCGATAGCGGCAACCTATTCATTATATCATGGTATCATTATATCATGGTTTTGCAATTTGAAATACCACGACGCCGTACCTCATAGTAAGCCATGTAGCCGGGCTCGGCTGTGAAGCGCCCAGCCCTGCCGGCGCCGCTGACGGGGGAGCCAACGGCCGAGCGAGCGGGATCGGACAGCGTGAAGGTGCGGCCGTAGAGAGCGAGGCCAATGTTGAGGGACGATGGCGGTACACCTTTCTTCACCCAATAGGTTGCCGCAAACGCCTGCACGGGAAATACAGCACGCAGAATAAAAAAAAAATTGTTAGGTGAATGCGAAGTTTCAAGGTTTGACCCAGGCGCCTTATGGTACCTGTTGATATGTTGAACCTATACCATAATGCGTAATTCCTGTGTCTTACTTTTCTTAGCCCTATTGTGGACAATGGGACAATATTTTGTTTAACCAAACCCGCTACTGTCCTGCAGCTTCAGTGCATATATAAGTGGATTTCTGTAAGTCCTAGGTTCCAGCTGTTTCTAATATGTAATGCTTAAAACTGTCTTAAACCTATTTATTATTTAACACATGTCATTAATCAACCAATTAGGCTAACGACAATCGCCATCCGTAGGCCACATTTGATTGCGCATGTCATGCAGTGGCGCCACCTACCAGATTGAGGAAGCGGTTGTCGCCCCTATCGGAGTCGTGAGCAAACAGTGGACTGTTGTGGCCTGTCTTCTTCTCCCACTTCCCGTGGAAGTCGTACGACATCAGATTAATGAAGTCCAAATATCTATAAATAAACACCGTACGTGTGCAACCACTTACTAACTGTTTTGTTGTTGATTATGTACCTGCTTTCATAGATCCTAACTTTCAGTTCCTGCTGATGGATTCCTCAATGTTTCCCCGAGTTACTTTGATAATAATGTTTAAACTGTATAACTTTACCTAGAAATATATGTACACAAAGACAGATCAATATTTCGACGATGATCGGATTAACTTTTTAAAAATAAAGTGCTCTATCCCGGTGTCTATATTAAAATAAATAGACACATATAATTAATGTTATGCTTGGGTAAACTAGTAAGGCAACGTACAGGAATAACTCAAGTTTTTAAAAAGCTGTGATCATTTCGAAATACAATCATCTTACTGATAAGTCATGTTTACCTGATATTACTGCTTGTAAAAAAAATCCTGACACTGAGATGCCTCACTCTCTTGTTAACTTCACTCACTTGCCAATGGCGGGAACATCGTAGCCACTGTCGATCTTAGACTTCCCGGCAGACACTGCAGCCGTCAACAACAACTTATCGCGACCGGAATCAAATGATTCTTCGTGAAATGCCGTCTGCATTTCCTGTCGACATATAGTAGCATTAAACCCAGCTTGTTGGTGCAGCTGCACCATCGGTGATGATATGGAAAAACAGTACCGCAAGCCAATAACTTAGTAACATTAACACCTAATAATTGTGTTCCAGTAATTATTACATTACGTTGTTTTCTGTCATGAGTTATGAAACGTCGAACAAAACATATGGCGCATGCAGTATAGTAATTGTATAATTATTTGCGAGAAGGAACAGCTGCAACGGCAAATATACCAACATGTGTGAACATGGGGACAAACGCACAAGATCGTAGTCAGTAAAGTGCATTGGGAAAGTCCGCAGTAGAACACACGCGCGCGCGCGCACGCGAACACGAACACACACACGCACATACAGACACACATACACACACCACACACTTTATATGGGTTGTCAAACCTGTACACATTAATGTGTTGTTTTGATAGTCATCTGTATATTTTACAATTCATTCAGTAGATTGAGCATATTTTTTACAATCGATATGTAATACCTGTACTAATAGGGCATATCTTTCCTTGTCCTCCGGTGGACTTCCCCTGGATGCCGGGTATTCAAAGTCAAGATCGAGGCCGTCGAAGCCTCGCTTTCGCAGAAACAAAATGGCCGTCGAAATGAACAAGTGTCGATTCGAATTCGATGCCAACATGGCTGTCATGCGTGATGTGCCAAATGTCCAGCCACCGACTCCGAGTAGTGTCTTCAATCCAGGCTGATTGTTTTTCAACGCGTTGAAGCGTGTGTACCTGGAGAGAGGTCAGCAGTAAGGCAGACTCATAACAATGTGCATGCTTCGATTGGACGACGTCAACCACAAAAGAGGTTATAAATTTGAAAGTATATTATTAATATGCTAACTCTTAACTATTGTAAGTGTATCTCCTCTAAGGCGCCGATGGCATCTTGCCTCTATTTACCTTTATTTGCTTCCTTGAAGAATTGGTTTTATATCTACTAATTGGCGATGAATATATAAAAAAATATACAATGCCATTTATTTAAGTTATTTCCTTTTTTCAGTGGACACATTTAGTGGTAAGTGGTTTTCTTTTGAGTGGGAAAATTTAGTGGTCAGCTACTCCCAAGGGACAGGCGTCTAGTTACATCCAATTTATCGGGAAATTATCTGGTGCAAACAATGCGGAAATCGGCGACATCGGAACGAATTTAAGAAATAATGGAAATGAAATAAATAATGACAACTGTCATGGTGATAACTGATGTCGTTGGTTTGATGCTCCACACACACACACACACACACACACACACACACACACACACACACACACACACACACACACACACACACACACATATATATATATATATATGGGAAAATGGGAAATCGTTAAACATCAAAAGATATTGCTGTTACCTCGGCATTATTGCCAATAAAACTTGTTTTGAAACTGGATGCTTTGTTTACTATTTGAACATGCCTCGGGGTCGTATCTTCCAAATTGCGAAACATTTTACGGGCTTACTAACGATTGGGCGGGCAACATAATTAGTATAATCTAAAGAGCATTATATTAATTAATAATTGAAAACAACAGACCGCCTCCTTTAAAAAAAATTGTTGCCGAAGAAAATCGAGACACAATCGTGCCATATATGAGACAGGTTCTTACATTCCCTTCCTCCAGGGCGTGTCCTCGTCGTTCCACTCAAAGGGGGCCAGATGGTGGCCCTCCATCGAGGCGAAGGCGAAGACGACGTGAGAGCATAGAGACGACGGCACATTCTCCGGCAGGAACTTGCCTCGTCCGTGGCGGTATTGCGACCAGTTTGTGTAGTAGCACACGCGACGATACGCCGAACTCGCCACTGAAGCACGGGAACATAGGATACACGATAAGGGTGGGATTGTATGTTCGCAGAGAAAAACACGTGAAGGGTTTCACATTGGTTCAACCCAACAACCACCAGTACGTTGTGTGGAACTTAAGATTCTGTGCGATTCAAAATAGCTTCCGGAACCACAACCACAACCGGATTCAACTGACATGACATGGTGGCCAACACATCACCCACCATGCTATCCGGTGTACAGTTCCGAGAGTAATCCCGTGCAAGAAAGCTAATTTCGACGTTGCCAAAAAGTAAGTTTCTAAGGGGATTTGTGCTAGTCATACACTTATGTTTAAATTTGAGAATACATAATATAAACAGAAATGTAATAACTTGTGCAATGACCTTCTGGTAAATAATAAAACAAGAATAAAACATATAAACTAAAAGAAGCACGCAATTATCAAATAGATGGAACCACACATACAGGTCTTTATAGTGTAGCTTATCCCCGGATAGTTACGATTGGGGACCACGACATAATCGGCATTTTGCGAGCGGTTGGGGTCTAGAGGGCTATACTAAGATGTATGTTTGTTGTGATGGCCAAGTAGTAAAACTATGTGTGTGATTGAGGAATATATTTCGCACACACTTCCTCCAATTCAAACGGCATTTCCATCGCTGTTCAGCACAACTTGTGTGGTTGTGTGCTTTATGTGTGAATGAATGAACCTCCTGCTAAATGTCAAACAACTCTGCGGCATTGCAAACACGAACACCTACCGGAATGTAGAGATACCACGAGTGATGTCAGTAAGAAATGGGAAGTGACTTTCATCGCTGGGATCTGAACACCAGCCACAAAGTCAACTGAAATGTGTCATTCTTGTCACACGGCTGGACAGCGGGTATAAATCGTTGACATGAACTAAAACATTTAAAGGTGGTGCTAGTAACAGCACGTGTAAACAGATGACATACCTAACATCACATAATTATCATTTGTATTTTTTCTAACCATGTTCTCTCCACCAAAACGTTCCAGTAATAGCATACTGAGCAAGGCGAATTAGTAACAAATAAAGTGTAAACGTCGTTGGATGTGCACCGTAAAATATCACCTACGCAGTATCTTGGGACAATATTACAATTTCGATCTATCGCAAACTAAATATAACTATCGATAGTTACGGCCAATTGTGCACACTCCCGGTACACACCAGAATTGTACAATTCTGGTATCCCAGTAGATAATTCTGGTGTACAATGGCAAATAGATCAGCGGGGCTACTTGTGTCTTACAAAAACAATGTTTTTTAAACATGCCTTTTCAATTTCATTTTGTAATTTTTAAACTTTATTTTGTAATTCGTTTTATTTACTGACCTAAGCCAACAATCGTCGTCTATTATAGCAGCGTCATTCATATTTTCATAATTTTGGGAATCAACGGCTTACATTTTGGTTTGGGACTGTTTTTCCTACATATGTATCTGCCAGTCTAACATGCTATCGCATTACTATCGCAATAGTTTGTTTAATATTTTGGTTATAAATTTATCTTATTCAGCTACAGAATGATTAAAATCTTACTCACCTATTCAGTCATTCCATAACAGTTCCACCCACAATCTATGATGACAGTTGTATCATTAGTTTCTCGTTACTAACATTAATACAACGACTTGCATCAACTCCACTGCACGTGTGACTGGACGCAAGGCACACTGTGGTGACAGACCGACGACAGGTTGCAACGTCTAGCGCCTGCGGTTGTGTCAAATTGTCTTATTGCTAATTAGCCAAGTGTCAATTAATGCAATGTGTTGTTTATGGCCTGAGGCTGTCTAGTCGACTAGACTCTAGGCGCCAAGTGCAGAAAGGGCTAATGGTCAAGAAGAAACGTGGCGTCTCGCAAAGGTGATAAAAACAAATCAAAATTAAACGTTTGTTGCGCAACTTTGTTTTATAATTAAATGGGATCTCATTATGACTATGTTAATTACGCTAATAATTTTATCTGAGTAGTGGTGATTATTGCTAATTATTTATATATATATATATATATATATAATCTACATTCGACACACTGTATTTTAGCACAATTTAACAAGACTGCCAGCCAACGCCAGATGGCATGAGGACATGAAAGCATGTGGCTTAACGAGAATCCTATAGTGTACATTTGTATGCATCGCTGATTTCTGTTTATATAGATCGGTGGTTGGGTACAAAAATGGTTGTTTACATATTATGTGCGTTACATAAGAGGGGCAGCATTAAAACTGCTAAAACAATCTTTCCCGCATGCAGTTTCACGTAGACCTCGCCCTATGGTTTCGTTGCAAAGAAAATCACTTGGAGCCAAACTTTCAACAAAATATTATATGGAATATCAGAAAGCTGCACTAGCATGGGTTATTTCATTCGTCTTGGAAATTAGTGAACTTGAAAATGTTACCTGTAGGTGTCCTGTTGCCTCGGTTTACCCCTAATCGGGATTGTGATCATGATTGGTTCTCAGGCTAACTATAAAATAAAACATGTAAAAAGGCTAAACGTTTATCAGTTAATACTAAGTTTTCGTAAATATTGAAAAAGTGGAATGCTGGTCGACTCCTTCACTGTCTCGGTTCCAGTGATAACCTGAAATTCTTTGCATGTTGATAGAATAAGTGTTCCAGCTATGGTGCGTGTATTTAATTGTTGCAGGTATTAACTGGCAACTGTAATTGGCTTCTTAAGCCCTGTATGAATAGTTCACGTTTTCATAAGGGATCTGTTCTTCGCGTTCTGCTCTTGCTCTTGCAATACACCAGAATTGTCCTACAAACACAACCTATACAAGGGCAAAACTAAATCGGCACAAATATAATAAAAAACATTGTGTTGATATGGAAAACCTGACATTTTATTGGCCGTAATCCGACATTAGATCAGTTGGAAGACAGTGACTACTGCGCATGACAGCCATGAGCCACCGCTTCTGTAAACCTACACTTCAATGTTGTACATGGCTGCGATACAGGCAACGCATCTGCGTCGAATGCTTTGAACCAGCTGCAGAGTGGTCTGCTGTGTGATTCCGTCCCTCTCGTGTGCTCACGGACGAGTTCCCGTCAGTTGGTCTCTCAGCCCTTTGGTAAACACGCCTCTGAAGCTTAGTGCAGAAAAGCCGTGGTGGCTGGGGCTGCATGGAGACGAGCGTTGTCTTGCTGGAATGTCGCGACGTCGGAATGAACTTGAAAGAATGGTATCATACCAGGTCTGAGGATTTCGTCGATGTGTGCTGTGGTTCCCACCTATCATCACGTGTGGAGTTGTGTGGTGTCCAAACATGCCACACATTCGGACCACTCCACCGGTTCGCCAGACCCCTATGTGGAGGTAGGGAGTCTCAAAATGTCCACATGTAGTTTCACATACTTAATGGATGGTTCCATATATACAATAACAATCAAGTTCAACTTGATCAATCAATCAACGTTCGGTTGCTCAATAAGACAGCAAGAAACAAAGCATGGCGACACCTATCCGTACAGAAATGACAAATGTTGGCACTGAAATGTCCGATTATATTTCTTTAGGCAATTCTACGTCCGCCTTCGGTAGATCCGTTTCACTTTTACACTAGTACACACAATTCATATTCTAACATATTGACCGACCGCCACAAAGTTATTCTACAGCTCTACAACAATTTTAAGAATAACTTGATATGTATCTGGTCATTTATAATAACGGCATGCAATGTAACAATATTATTGCCGAAATATTCAAGTTCAAATTATATTAGAACAAATTGGGATTCAATAAACTCCGTTTGGACGGTCAATATGTTAGTAAATGATAAGTGCTTTTTTTCCTTTTTGCAAGACGTTCACTTTGTCGTCATTTATTGGCTGTTTTCCTCGCGTCAACCATCATTGTACCAATGGCGCCCAGGTAGCCACCGTGACGAAGAAACTGGATATCCGGCGCATTCTGCAACACCAATATAATTACGATAATTGCGTGGTTTATTTGTAGTTGTCAAATCTACAAAGTCTGGTCGTTTTTATCTAAAATAATGTGATCATTATTAGTTTTTACTTCACTGTTCCGCCCCTAATACATCCTGTAGTTATCATAATAACTAAATGGCAAAGTGGTATATACTGGTGAGTGCGTGCAAGCGTGTATGTGAGTGTGTGTGTCTGAGAGTGTATGGGTGTGTGTGTGTGTGTGTGTGTGTGTGTGTGTGTGTGTGTGTGTGTGTGTGTGTGTGTGTGTGTGTGAGTGTGTGTGTGTGAGTGTGTGTGTGTGTGTGTGTGTGTGTGTGTGTGTGTGTGTGTGTGTGTGTGTGTGTGTGTGTGTGCGTGCGTGCGTGCGTGTGTGCGTGTGTGCGTGCTTGTGTGCGGCGTGTATGCGTGTGTACGTACGTGTGTCAAGCATATTTCTATGCGCGCACGTATTGTCAGATTGTCTTTTCTGACTCCGTAACCTTTCAAGTTCTTCTCAGGAATTGTACACAAACACTGTTATTGTATTCGAATATATCACAGTGTCTTAATCCGACAAATGTCGAATCAGAAGAAGCAGTACCTGTTGCTTGGATAACAGCTTGCTAACAATTATGTCCCGAGTCATGATTCTTCTGACGTGGTCGTCGCTGACGAAGTTGCCGGCTAAGTAGACGTTCTCAAGCCCATTGACTTGGGCGTTTAGGCGAGTTCCTCGGATGAGTTCCGTGCAGATCGTATCGAGTAGGCTGGCCATTAGGTCCGCGTCTTTGAAGTCGCCTGTTTTGGTGCATACAGAAACATTTTGGTGAATCTCGTAACGCCATGCTTCCAATGGATTAATTGTTTGCATGTTGCGTCTTTCGAGCGGAGCATTCGTGGAAGCATCTGCCAATAGCTAGTAACCGCCAACGTAGTTTCGGTCTAGGTGGCTGTCTTATACCTGTGTCATTGAAGGCATGACATTATTCGTACGTTTAAGTTCTCCATCGGGATTCCATCAATATATATTGCCGATCATTATTTGTTTCTGTCTATCCAAGGACCACAACGGAAACAAGTGCGTGCACTTTCTTGTGTCATCCTTATCTATGGTGTACTCTGTATTTATGTTTTATCTATTTACATGTTTACATCTTTATCTTGACCAAATTAAAAAAAAACCGAATTATACAGATTATTGTAACGACGCTATCGTGACGTAATGAGTGTCCCACATTTATCAAAATCGTTCCGCTCGTTAGCTATGTCTATATATTCTATGTTCTGTGTTGTGACAGAACGACAACAGGAGCTTAGTAATTGGACGTACGTGAGATATATCCACAAACTACGAGACTCGCAGTTGAACATTCGACCCATTAGGTAACGCACATTCCTACGAAACAAGTATTCCACTAACCTTCGAGATTAACCAAAGCTTTACCAAAATGGCATATAGAAACATCGCTGGCGATTGCTGAATAAACATCGCCTTGGTCGGTGTCCGGTTTCAAGTCGTTGCCACATATGTCGACCTTTCTAGGGTCGCCTTGCTTCGCCAACTCTATCAGTTCCAAGAACGTCTGCAAACAATCACAAATGTGTGTGTATGTGTGTGTGTGCGTGCGTGTGTGCGTGCGTGCGTGCGAGCGCGCGAGCGAGCGTGTGTGTGTGTGCGTGCGTGCGTGCGTGTGTGTGTGAATGCGCGTGAGGTTACAACAAGCATATTACAAAGTATTTATTATAGACGATTCAACATGACTGTCAGTGTCGAGGAAGGCCCCAAAGTTGCTTCGTGGCTTCCTGATTTATCGATATCCTCTCTACACTTGGACTGGATAATCTAGTCGAAAGCATGACTTAGGATGTGTATGTGTGTGTGTGTGTGTGTGTGTGTGTGTGAGTGTGTGTGTGTGTGTGAGTGTGTGTGTGTGTGTGTGTGTGTGTGTGTGTGTGTGTGTGTGTGTGTGTGTGTGTGTGTGTGTGTGTGTGTGTGTGTGTGTGTGTGTGTGTGTGTGTGTGTGTGTGTGTGTGTGTGTGTGTGTGTGTGTGTGTGTGTGTGTGTGTGTGTGTGTGTGTGTGTGTGTGTGTGTGTGTGTGTGTGTGTGTGTGTGAATGCGCGTGAGGTTACAAAAAGCATATTATAAAGTATTTATTCTACACGATTCAATATTACTGCCAGTGTCCAGGTAGGCACCAAAGTAAGTTGCTTCGTGGCTTCCTCATTTACCGATATTCTCTCTACACTTGGACTGGATAATCTATACGAACGCATGATTTAGGAAGGAAGTACCTTGTTGCTGCGGGTGAGAAGACGTCCCAGACCAACGAATGTGGCGCCAGCAGTAGCGGACATGTCCAGGGCGTGGGTCAAGCCAGGTCCCCCCACCTGGAACACACCATGACAACTTGTAGCGGCGTTCTTATTACAACTAAAGGCCGGGATACATTGGCACCTTTCGTCCGACTAGACCAGACAAGACCAGAGCAGACCAGACCTGACCAAACCACGTCAGACCATGTCAGATTGCGTCAGACTGCTGTGTACCCATTGTATACCGACCAGCACCGTTTGTGCCATAGTTTTGAAGCCGGCGTGACGGCATTATCACGGAAACTTGACAAATATTCCACTTCGTCGATTGTAGTCGTTGTCGGTCTGACGTATTCGAAAGTTTTCAAGTCACGCCTTCTTCAAGTAAGACAGAATAGGTGCCGGTCTGCTGTGGTCTAATTAATCTGTCGTCGTTTGGTGTGGTCTGGTCGGACAACAAATATTACTGTTTTCCGGCCTTTAGGTGTCAAAAAGAGAACGTTGGATATGTTCTGCTAAAAAAATAACAAAAAACGGTGCCGTATTAATACAAACATGTATCAAACGATAAGGACGAGTTATTCTCCATTGAGCATGAACACAGTTGTGCACTGAATACAGAGGTACTCGATTCGTTATCACTAGCAGAGAGCTAGCAGTTACTATTATTATGTCAAAGTATATTTTGCTGGCTGCCTTTTCGTCATTCTTTTAGATTTTAGATGGTTTCGCACTCGGATTGTTATGTCATATTGCAACATTCATGCATACACGCTATCATAACGGCGTTTGAACCGAGGAATGGGAACCCCCAATATTTGGGCGAGAGAGTTCGTATAGGCTTAGCCCCCAATATTTCGGCAAGTGGTGTGCAATTAAACGTTTTTGGTGCGCCTCTATGCGGGTGCAGTTGGAGTTTTGGCGAACGTCAAGACGGGTGCAATGTTTTAAGGAGCCTCAGGTCCCCGAATATTCACCACTTTCCGATGTCTATGTATATCGAAGAACAGTTGTATCTTAACAGGACTGAGAAGACAACAGTATGTTTATAGTAACCGATGTTTGGGAATGTGTCTTCAGTGCGTATGAGAAAACTGCACAGCGCAGTGACAATATAGAAAATCGTGTGCAAGCGAACCCCAATCCGTACATGTCCGAAACTTATATTTTGTCTACATGGATTGAGACTGAAGAAGCAGTCATGTTTAGTACAGACCTGCAACCAACCGGTGCTTGAACCAATCATGGCTAACAAACACGCGGTTTCTGTTGGTTTCTCCTTATCAACGACTTCTGTAGAGAAACCATCGGGTGAAGACCCGGTTTCTTTATCCTTTCCATTGGAAGTCGGACCTATGTTTCCAATTTTCACATTGGAGAATTTCTCTAGATTGGCCTTGAGCTTCATGAACATGGTTACTCTTTCCATTGCGTCTGCTTGACCTGCAGATAAATAACATGAATGTCAACCGTATGCACGCTAAATGATGCAGACATTACTTGGACGAGGTCGCTCGACGCTGGAGCTTTGCGGGAATGATGAGGTAAAACAGTAATACAATAGTACTGTGTTGGATGCAGAAGCATTAGCAGGTACGCATAGCCTGGGGCAGCGCGGCTCACCTAAGGTAAACGTTCTGATTGCACTGAATGCGGGTGACCTACTGTGTGAAACTTCTTCTTCTTCATCAACTGTGCATCTTCAAGCGTTCATCTACGAGACGTAAACACTGCGGCGGCCGCAAAACACATCGGAACAATAACCCACTACGCAAGGGTACCGACGTTGTCACACCATTAAGCTATGCTAAGATTTAATGTATTCATATTGTATACAACTATATGTTTACCCATATGGAAACTATTTTCATTAAATACACAAACTGGATTAGTTACATGTGAAAAAATAATATGACTACCCAAAAATGCCATGAGGCAAGACCTGTGGCAATATGGTCTAACATTATCTGTGCGATTTTCGCTTCTACTAACGAATAATTTTTTGGAAATATAATGTATATATTCAAACAGTAATATATTAAGCTATTCTAGTTGTTAATTTTATTTTATCTTTTGCACATCACACAACACGTGTTGTAAATGTTATACATTACGGCCGTGTATATACAAGGGAGGATGATAGGGGGCCGTCTTACCCCACATGCACAATGT
The DNA here is from genome assembly GCA_963995525.1 of Escarpia spicata. Taxonomy (NCBI): domain Eukaryota; kingdom Metazoa; phylum Annelida; class Polychaeta; order Sabellida; family Siboglinidae; genus Escarpia; species Escarpia spicata. Next base: position 41,796,923 of record OZ023212.1, on the reverse strand, counting down.
GTGTCTTAACACGAAGTGTACAAAATACAGCCTAATTTCCCCAGGTTTCATTGTTTGACTTGCAAGTTCAATGATGATGTCACGATGTCGCCAATTAGTATGTCGCCAATTACGTTCGTGATTTGCACAATCACAAAACGTGAAAAACTGCATAAAATAGTTTTTAAATACATTGATTTAATTACATGTTTCATGTTGTTGTGCATTCTGGATGGCTATTCAATATGACAACATCATTTTGCACTCGACTTTGCGACATTCAGAGGTTTTATTTTGTGTACGTGATGGGTGGCCATGTTACCACAATGGGCCGCGCTGGCCCAGTCTACCTAAAGACAAATGCTGTCCTTGTTATCCAGGGAAAGTTGCGGTGATAAAATGGAGGTATATTTATACAATAATAATGATGAAGTCTGACAGACGAAGTACAACAAAAGGTTTTCTCACCCGTAGCGCTCGTCTCGAGACACAGTGACTGTAGTGGGTCGTTCTTTTGCAGAAAGAGCAGCCCTGCCGCGAAGCCATCCCACTCAGGTATCTGTTGAATCCTGGCAGAAACACACGGTTATTTCCTTAGTTGTTTCTTATTATCTTATGAATTACATCAGCTGGAAAAACGCAAATACACACGCACGAGCGCGCGAGCGGACTCATCCATACACACGCGCACGCCACGCACACGCACACACACACACACACACACACTGTGAACTGCAAGCTGCAAGATGTGCGCATTGAGAATGTTTACGCTGGAGAGTAAAACTAAGTCGTGGCTAGGTATTCAAAACGATTAGAGAAAAAGAAAGACGAAATGACGTGGACAATGTAAACAAACTCGTTTAGACGTTTCACAGCACGTGAAGAACATATGAAGTTGGTAATCGAAGGGAGAACACAAGAAAGATCTATGAAAGATACATTAAGAAACTTACAGAAGAAAAAAAACATCGGCCAGGATGGACGTAATATTAAGATAGAACACTTGGAAGATTCATACAAAGGAAGGGATTAAGAACAAGTATAATAGAAGAATCAAAGCCTCTGCTAACTTGATGTTCAGTGCCTGTTCCAGCTGCCGACCGTAGATGCTGCTGCCACAGCCGGTCGCCGGGACAGAGCTGTGAGTCGAGCCTACTTCCGGTCGGTCGACGTTGTCCTGTATGAACTGTATCAGCACTTTCGGGTCGAATCGCGGCATCAGAGCCAGTCGCAGCCGGCCGACATTCGTATCTCCCTAAGCAATGGGCATTTTAAATGCATTTTAAATTAATTATAAGCAGTAGTTTCGTGTATGACTTTAGTGCAACAATTGAGAGCATTTTTCATAATGACTTTCTTGATCAGAGCACAATTTCCACAAATTAGTGTGATTTTGACGAAGTAATTTCATGTTGTAGCTACGTGGTTGTTTTATTTGATGTACAACCGTTTTGGGCTTACAACCTTTTTAGGTTACATTTTCAATATCCTATCAATGCTCCCTGCTGTGCGACGGAATATAACCTAAACTGGTAAAAACGTACTATATTAACCAGTGGCGCGCGAGTTCAAAATACATTTACAAAGTGTCCGTCAATTTAAGCAGCGCCCCAACTCATGTTGACAAACGCAAATGTTTTATAAATAGCACATCACAACCATGAACAGGGTAGAGACTCGTTACGTTTGTGCGTGATAAACCTCATTTAGATTTCAAAGGGACTACCTGTGCAAAAATGGGTTTTCCGTCTTTGTAGTCTTTCTTCGAGCGATACACAACTTTGGCTAACGACGCACCTACAACAAAGACATAACGTATTAGTTTTCCTTAACATAATGACATTTAATGCTATTGCATAAGTAAATTCAACCATATGGAATACCCTATGATGCATATACACATGATAGGTTATTCCATAGGACTTCTGCGGATGGCTTTCTCTACAATATTTTCTATAGAATTTTGTAAAATTTTATATAAATTAATATGGCCGTAACTGTTATATAAAACTCTGTATAAATGTGTAGTATATCACATATAATTTCACAGATATTGAAGTAACCATGAACTTATATCGATTTTATACAATTCTATAGATTATTCTATAGAATTATATAGAAAATTGAAGTTGAGACAACACTTCTACATAATTCTATATATTTCTTTATATTTTTAGATTTTGCATACATTTTTAAATAGAACAGACCAACCTTTCTGACTGGATACAATTACGTCTTAACAAATACGATCTCTGACAGCTGCTCATTTTCAACGTTTTAGGCATCACATTTACATTCTTCTTTTACATGTGATATGAAAGCCTTGCTTACCTATGTCGAGGGCAAAACTTGATACATGCTGCGCAAGTTCTGCTTCTACCAGCAAAATACTGCCCTGTTCTTCGTGAGCCATAGTTGCTGGAGCAGCAGCTAAGAACAGAGAACGCGGTGACGTACGATCACTGACACTCCAAGTGCAACGTACAACATGCGTACATATACATCCTATGAGGTAATCTGTTGTGTCTCCCATGCAAATCGTCCTCTTGCTATTCTCGTGGCCTTACCACGAGAATAGCAAAGTTTGTCGATCTAACCACGACAGTGTGATTGTTGACAAAGACACTAACTAGAATTGTATAATATATATATATATATACATACATATCACCACAGACATATATACTAATATAGTAGAGGCCTACGTGTATGTGACGTAACCATACTCCCTGTACAGCCCAGGCCCCAGAATGGTTATCTATTCAACAGGACGGTGACAGTACTATGTACATCAACATCAACAAGGGCCGACTCTCGTAAAGCGTCAAACATTACATGTCGCGTTAAAATAACGAGACCCAGGTCACACGAACCGGGGCGATAACTATGTACACATCTGCTCCATAGCAGTCTTCAGATAGGAATAATGGGCCTATAAATCACAATTATCTTTAAAAACGCACAAAATTAACCGGCGTAATACCAACTAGACGTTAACGCTTTGCGCGTCTTTATCTGCCTGTACGCATTCAGTGCATTGACCTGATATGCAACCTAGTATGCATTGAGTGCATTGACCTGAATATGCAACCTGCCCTAGATCGTCAGCAGTCACACGTGATTACTGTGTGCGCCCAAGTGGTACAAATGAGGCTGACAGTTGACACCTACGATTCCCGAAACATTAATCTACACAAACGTCTCAAAAAGGTATTCGAAGTCGCCATAATTTAACAATCAAGACGCTCCATTCAGAAAGTATGTTGGCCATGTACCAGTCTAACTGAGACACGCCCTCTCTGTGGAGTTTCTCGAAAGCGTCGCACTGTTTCTATAACATGTCAGTAAACATGTTGATTAGCCTAGCCTCCGGTTATGCGAAACGTCTACGAGGTCTTTCTATAACATGTCAATAAACATGTTGGTTAGCCTAGCCTCCTGTTATGCGAAACGTCTACGAGGTCTTTCTCTAACATGTCAGTAAACATGTTGGTCAGCCTAGCCTCCTGTTATGCGAAACGTCTACGAGGTCTTTCTCTAACATGTCAGTAAACATGTTGGTCAGCCTAGCCTCCTGTTATGCGAAACGTCTACGAGGTCTTTCTATAACATGTCAGTAAACATGTTGGTCAGCCTAGCCTCCTGTTATGCAAAACGTCTACGAGGTCTTTATATAACATGTCAGTAAACATGTTGGTCAGCCTAGCCTCCTGTTATGCGAAACGTCTACGAGGTCTTTCTATAACATGTCAGTAAACATGTTGGTCAGCCTAGCCTCCTGTTATGCGAAACGTCTACGAGGTCTTTCTATAACATGTCAGTAAACATGTTGGTTAGCCTAGCCTCCTGTTATGCGAAACGTCTATGAGGTCTTTCTATAACATGTCAGTAAACATGTTGGTTAGCCTAGCCTCCTGTTATGCGAAACGTCTACGAGGTCTTTCTATAACATGTCAGTAAACATGTTGTTCTGCCTAGCCTCCTGTTATGCGAAACGTCTACGATGTCTTTCTATAACATGTCAGTGAACATTTTGGTTAGCCTAGCCTCCTGTTATGCGAAACGTCTACGAGGTCTTTCTATAACATGTCAGTAAACATGTTGGTTAGCTTAGCCTCCTGTTATGCGAAACGTCTACGAGGTCTAGCAACCCTCGTAATGCGTCGAACCTACCGCGTGTTAGACGAGGCTGAAGTCTTACGAACAAAGGCGACAACTACACACAGCCGCTGTCTTGCCGTCTGCTGACACGAATGTAATGCTGCGTTCCAAACTTCCAATCACCTCGTGTATGTATACCGTGATTATATGAATATACCACTTCCTTTTTATAAGACTTCGTAACTCCTACTTGACTAAGTTGCATAAATTTACAAGTGGTAAACTCGAGGAGCCCGTGAACTTTCCAGTTCGCCAAGTCGCGTTTACGATATAAAGGAGCCCATTGCAACGCAGCACAAACCCTAGCTGACCGCCCTACACAACAAACATAAACTGTCAGCCTGCCCTCGCGACCAAAGTGCAGGTGTAGGCCCTATCGTTTGTCACGGACTTGCGTGAGAACAAGTGTTGTGTACATCACTCCTTTTAAAGGCCCACACTAAAAGGCGGACCGCGAACGGGCGGTCAGGGCGGACCGGGCGGACCACATTCACAAGGATGCGCGCGATCTTTGTTCCTTCTTTACAAGCGTTGTTGTTGTTGTTTGCGCGCGCGTTCGTAAACACTGGAGTGTCTTTTATTATTGTATTATTACACAATATTAACAATTCTAAACATAATACCTGAATGGTGTAACTTGCATTTAGAAAATCTTAACATAATAATAAATTAACAGTTTTCTTACTATAAAAGAACACTCTGAATATCCCACGCAGAGTCAGTTTATTTAAATCGTTTGATGTAACAACTCGTCTAACGGTACACGTTTTCACGGGACACTATCATTGTATCACCTGTTATTGAACGCTGACCTTATTGAAACAATTATAATAGACCCAGTTGAGGAATTCTGAGGCTCCAGCAGTCTTTGGATTTTGCTTGATCTATTGTACAGAGCCAGGCATATTTGATTTGATTTCAGTTGGATTGCACTGCTAGCTCTATGTGTGTTAGTGAGTGTGTGAGTAGTTCACGTTATTTGAATGTTCTTGTTAACTGAGATCGTGGACAGCATTGCTGTGACTAGCTGTCCCAGACACATTCACAACTTTGTTTTATAGGCCTAATTAATGCATTTATTAAATTCACACTCATTTTGTAATTATATAATAAATACCCAATTTAAATTAACTTAATATAAATTATAACATAGATATGGCCTACAGTTATATTAATATTTCTAATATAAATCTTAGCATGTAAATTATTGCAAACTTTTTATGTATGAATATCTGTACATGATGTTTGTAACAGTTGAGATTGACATATGGAACAATTATTTGAATATATTTAATTAGTTCATATACAGTAGGCCTATAATTGGCATATCGTATTTGTTTTAACTGTTGTTGGAATGTAATATTTAGGTATTACTAAATTTAGTTATGCAACTAGGGCAACTCTACATATAATAAGATTACTGAACTCAAAAGTAAAATGAAAAATTGTATATACAAAAAAACAATTAATAGTAGGTCAGCTGTTTCATAGATGATAAAAGAATACAAGGACTAACAACAAAGGTGGGGAACAGGCCATATGCAACCTATTCATTTTCCATGTCTTTGTATTATAATTTGGTTGTGTGACTTTGTAACATTCATTTGTTCATTGTTCCATTGTTAGCTGAGCAGTTGAGTAGATGTTCCACATTCGTTGATAGCTACTCGTGGCTACTCGTGTTTTGCAAGTTACTACAAACAATAGCTTTCTAGAAGAGGTATAACTCCAGAGGTGTGCGTTTGATGCAGTCCTTCTGACTCAGTTTAAAGGAACAAAATTGTACTACATTAAATTTTTGAGGTGTGCATGTAGGTATTTAAAGGCATAGATAATGTTTGGTGGACATTGCCTCAATGACCAGTTTGTGTTGTTAACATCACTGCTGTTGTGGCTCTTCAATGCATGTGTATTCTGATTACATTTTTAAATACTTACCACATTTTGTGGACACAAATCTTGGTTGTGTGGAATTTAGTTATGTATTTAACTTTCTTAGGGTGTCATCAGAATTGTTGTCACTGATTCTGAAAATAAATACAAACAAACAACACATCTAAGAATTGTTATATTATTAATTGCGCTGTTGTGTTCATTTTATAAAAGCATTAATTTCTTCTCCTATTTCCACGCATAGTATTAATGAAAGACATCTCATTGTTTATAAACGAACGCACAAGTGCGCACTCGAAGGAACAACGCACGTAAACATGGAACGTAGAGATGGTGCGCATCCTTGTGAATGTGGTCCGCCCGGTCCGCCCGGTCCGCCCGGTCCGCCCGGTCCGCCCGGTCCGCCCGGTCCGCTCGGTCCGCCCTTCCCTCGGTCCGCCCTTCCCTCGGTCCGCCCGGTCCGCCCAGTCCGCCCGGTCCGCCCGGTCCGCCCGGTCCGCCCGGTCCGCCCGGTCCGCCCGGTCCGCCCGGTCCGCCCGTTCGCGGTCCGCCTTTTAGTGTGGGCCATTTTAAAACACTTGCACATTTAGGGTTTGCAAGATGAACAGTTCTAGGTTACCATATAACTAGCCACAATAATCTATTTTCAGTTGCTTTTAGGAAGCCAATCATAAAAACATTAAAGCAACAACGGTTATTTACATCACCGTGTTGGGAAAATAGACTGTGCTACTTGTTGATTTCTTTTACTTAAAAACATTTTAGTGCTTGTGCACCTGGGCAATGGAATAAAAATGAAATGAAACTGTCTACCATTGAAGAATATAAATAATAAAACAAAATTCATACGAATTGTACATAAATTTGCATTATCAAACCAACAGATGTAATGTAGAGGGGGTGACCAGTAGTAATGATAACGCTTAAGCCTCTGATTACAGATTGTTTGTGATGTTAATCCTCTTGATTCTTCCATCAAGTCCACGATTGTTTGGGATCACAACATTTCCTACAGGCATGGTCATAGTCCACAAAGTCTTTCTTTTTCTGTCCATCTACCAAACACACCTGTACCGCGACCCAATCTCTCCTCGATTGTATTAGTAGTAGACCGATCACGTGGTAGGGTAAAGTCGGGATATCTCGCAGGTCCAACTCAGGCCTGACCAATCGAGTGCAGCCACTAATGTTGCTAGGTGGCATCACTGTTGTGCTAGAAAAATACTTGCTCATAGGCGCCAGAACCGGTGGGGCTTAAGTCGACCACACCCCTTATATACACTGTATATATTTAAGGGGATGGATTTTTTGGTGCAGTTTGATATTTTTGTGAGCCTGAAGGTGTTTTGGCGAACCTCAATGGGGTGCCAATCGACGATTTTGGAGAGCATGAAGGTGAGATGTACGGATGTGCACATTGGCCATACTCACAAATATAGAAGTGCACTAGAATCACAAAACAGCAGTTCACCCGGGACTATTCATGGGTGAATCACATAAAACAGCGAAGGTGGCATTTAGTGGTCGTGTACCCCGCGTTGGCCTTTCGTTGGAATGCCGTGATGCTTCATAAACTGTCAACTTGTTTGCCGCAAATGTAAATAGGTGATACTTTCAACCGCCATTTATGCAATTCGCGTCAACTTCGACCGTTTCAGATAGTTTTGATGTGCTAATTTATGAATACCTTATTGTTGAGACGTTACAAATATATTAGTAACAACAACAACAACAACAACAACAATAACGATAATAGTCAATACCTTCTTGTTAAGATAGTGAGTAATATCATCTCCATAAAGATAATAATAATCTACGCATAATCGAGCTAGCATATGTATGCGGGTAGGTTAATGTTTTCCTCTAACATGGCTTGAACTTTGCACGTTTAAGAGGGAAAAACGGTACGTACAATGTAATGTACGCGTAATACACACAACGTAACAATCAGAGGAACCACACGCGCGTGGCAAATATTTCGGGAAAACGGCCCCTTCGTCATAGACTTGGCAACATGGAATAGACGCTAACATAATAACGCTTAAATAATGCTTATGCCTACCCTCATATAAATAGCACAGCAATACGATTACTCACAAATACAGGAGTGCACTAAAATCATCTAGCAACAGTTCACCTTTTACTGAAGACTATTTGTGGATGAATCAACCCGCGTTGGCCTTTCGTTGGTGTGTCGTGATTCTTCACAAACCGTCAACTTGTTTGCCGCAAATGCTATTAGGTCACGATACTTTCTACCGCCATTTATACAATACGAGTGAATTTCGACCATTTCATAGAGTTTAGATGTGTATATTTACGAGTACCTTACTGTTGAGTCGCTAATATATTATAATAATAATAAAGACAGTGGCTCAATATCGAATTGTTGAGATAATGTGTAATACGTTAGCTCCAAGTGTCCTTCTGGTTTTCCTGGATTTACCTGCTGCGTTCGACACAATTGGTGCTTCTATTCTACACAAAAACTGCATAGGCACCTTTGAATATCTGGCGCCGCCTTAACGTGATTCAGTTTGTATATGTCGGATCGTAACCAGAGCGACCGGACTGAGACAGATACACCTAAAGAAGGTCTTCTGAAGTATTCAGTATGAACTTGGCTGATTTACTGGAGACTCATGGTTTTGTACAACATGTGCAAAGTGCAACACATGAGCGCGGCAACATCCTGGACCTGGTTATCACGTCGGGAACATATCACGTCATAGCCACAACAGTTGAGCCAAAAACTCTTCTCACTGATCACCGTGTTATTGAATGTGGATTACGCCAACCTAAACCAGAGCGTATGACGCGACGCGTCCAATACCGCAAGTACTCAGCCATTGACGGCAGCCGTTTTACCGCAGATCTCGCGGCATCACATCTTAACGTTCCTGAACAAAATCCTGAAGTTATCCTCACTCGATACGATGGATGCATACGTAGCATCGTTAACGCTCATGCCCCAGTAATCTCGCGGACTATCACGGCTAGGCCGAAGACACCGTGGCATACAAGCGAGTTAACTGACGAGAAGCGGGCATTACGTCGTGCTGAGCGAAACTGGCGACAAACTGGACTGACTGTACATCGTCAAATATACACCGGTTTGCGCAACGCGTTCCGAAAATCACTTAGGACTGCACGATCGCATTACTACCGTACTGAGATGACAAGTGCCGGTGGCAACATCCGACGTGTCTACCAGATCGCAAACACACTACTTGGTCGAGCTGGAGACCGACCGCTACCCGAGGATGCCACACAAGCTACTGTTGCAGCGAAATTCCAGAAGAGTTTCTCCGAGAAGATCGATGCGTTGCGCCGCAATATGACTCAATCATCAACCGAAGACGTAGTGACGAATGTGGCTGCACGTTTAGTATGTTTCGAAGCTACTTCACCGGCAGACGTGAAGAACATAATTTTAGCATCTGCTACCAAGTCATGCGAACTGGACCCGCTGCCAACGTCACTCCTTCAACAGAACATTAAAGTGCTGTGTCCAGTTATTACACGCTTAATTAATGCGGCGCTCTCCACTGCCTTAGTCCCACAGTTGATGAAACACGCCATTGTAACGCCTGTACTGAAAAAACGAGGTGCTGATGTCAATGTGCTTTCTAACTTCCGCCCAATATCGAACATTTCGTTTGTGGCGAAGACAATGGAGCGCTTCGTCTCAAGACAACTGCAACGCTTCCTGAACGAGAATGGCATACTGGGCGTCTACCAGAGTGCCTTCCGACCACGCCACAGTGCGGAGACAGCACTCTTACGCATTCACAGTGATGTGGCGCAAGCGATTGATGCTCGTCGTGGAGTACTTCTTGTGCTTCTCGATTTAACAGCAGCCTTCGACACAATAAATCACGATATCTTACTACGGAGACTATTTGGCTATGGCATATGCGGCGAAGCGCATGCGTGGTTGGCGTCATACCTATATGGTCGTACCTCAGCCGTGCGTGTCGGGAAAGAAGTGTCTGGGTGTACCGTGATGAGATCCGGAGTACCACAGGGGTCGGTTCTTGGGCCGGTGCTCTTCAACGCCTACATTGCGCCTCTAACGAATTTACTCAACCGACACGACGTACACCACCATCTGTACGCCGATGATACGCAGTTATACGTCGATTTTCCACCGTTTAAGCATACAAATGCTCTCATCAGAATGGAGGCTTGCATCAGTGAAGTTAAAACGTGGCTCTATGACAACGGACTGGTTCTCAACGAGAGCAAAACGGAAGCAATTGTTATACGTTCATCGAGCTTGCGCAGACCAATACTCATTGATCATGTCGACATATGCGGACAATATGTAGCGACATCGACCATCGTCCGTGACCTTGGTGTTGCAATCGATGCTGATTTATCGATGGCGACGCAGGTTGCAAATGTATGTCGAAGTGCTTACTACCATCTCTCGAGAATTGCTCGTGTACGAGGGGCAATGACGACCAGTGTCTGCAAATGTCTTGTCCATGCACTTGTGACATCCAGAATTGATTATGGAAATGCGATGCTGTTTGGTATACCTGACCGTCTGCTGCACCGTCTAGAGAGAGTCCAACGGTCAACCGCTCGTGTTGTGATGCAACTTCGACGAGGTGACCGGCGATCTATCACTGCGGTCCTATAACAGCTACACTGGCTCCCAGTGAGAAAGCGCATCGAGTACAAGTTACTCATGGTTGTACACACGGCACTGTATGCAGGCACGCCAGTGTATCTCGCGTCACTGCTACATCGTTACGCACCACGCAGGACCCTACGCTCTGGCGGTGGTCTGCTTTTGAATGTTCCACGCGTAACCCTAGAACGTTATGGTCCCCGGGCATTTGCATGTGCTGGGCCGACATTGTGGAACTCTCTGCCTCTGGAACTACGCGCGATTGAGAACACTAGACAGTTTGGAAAATTATTAAAGACATTTCTGTTCTCAAACTAATATAACCAGACATCATTTAACCTTTGCTTTATTCATGCATATAGTTTTAATACATTTTTAGTCTTATCTATCTCAGAATCACATTTTAGTATCTAATCAAATTATTTAATGTAAATTAGGCTTTTATTTTATTTATTTTGTATTTATTTATATATATTTTTTTATTATATATATATTTTTTTCAGTAGGTTCAGCTGTTCAGCACTTTTGCTAATCGTTTATTTTATCATTGCATTTACCCGTAATTTTACTATACTTAGGCTTATATATATATATATATATGCATACATTATATACTAGGATATTGTTTGCTAATTTAATTTATTTTCTTATTTATTCTCTTAAGTGTTTTTATGCTTCTTAGATGATTGGCAATTTGTAAACACCCGTGAACGGGGGTCATTAGTCCTGGATTTGATGGTGTATAAATAAAGTTTATTATTATTATTTGATTTCACTGGTGCAATCACAGAATCTCTGAACAGCGCACTCCAGGTCACCAGGTAGTAGAATGGTAGATGGATATATTTAAAGATTAACTGCAAACTTATGGATCATGTATGCCTTGTTAGACCCGTTGCTATTCACGGTGTGTAGAGTACCAATGCAGGATAAAATGTGCAAACGGGTCGCTGTTTGAAATACCGTAAGTTCGAAGATGCTCTACAAATCTACAAAAGTGCAAAGCGCTACGAGCAGGACTGGATACTGCGCTATATATATACATATTCTACTACCTAGGCGTGACTGTCCAGAGATTCTGTGGTTATACATCAATGATATAAAATGCGGAATGGTTCTGTACGACAATAGACTGAATTAATGGTGGCACTCAGCCTTTATCGCCTGAGGAAATGCGTAATTCGCCCTATGGTTTCGTTGCTCCCTCCCTCCCGAATAATACGAAGTCTTTGCATTGGCTTTTCTGTCCGATAATGTATAATTTTTAAGATATGTACCATTACATATCAGGCAGTGTCATGTCAGCAACCATCCATATTTACATTCATTGCTTACTCCTGTAAGAAGACGTATCCAGCGTCGATCATGTAGTTCTGAGTTACTTTTTGTTCCTATCATCAGCACTAACATTGGAATTAGGGCTTTTTTTGTTGCTGCACCAACTCTTTGGAATATGTTCCCTCTTAGTGCTAGATCAGGTTGAAAATATTACACAGTTCCGTCGTCTTTAAAAAAAACTTACCTTTATAACTTTGCTTATCCGCCATCTGTTGACATTTTGAATACTATTTATCGATTTTTAGATTGACTAAACCTTTTTTGTCTTGATGCGCCTCTGAGCTTGTTTTCCAAGGATTTAGGCACAATTGAAGTTATCTTGTTATTATTAACAGGGTTGGCGCGAGACAATTGCAGCGTCAGGCGATGCGTCAGCGATGCAGAACTTCAACAATGCGTCAGCAGAAGAAAGCGATGTGAAACGGCGACAGGTCGCTAGTCGATGCACATGTGCGATAAAGAGACGAGTATTAAATTGTGTATTGAATTGTGTGTCGTATTGACCCGATAGCACTGAGCAAGAAGTCGCACCGGATATAGTTCATGGACAGACTTTGTATTATTCCGATGTTTAATGTCTCATAGCGATATTTATATGTTTATGGTTTATTAAATTGTGTTCTGTTAATTCATATTATTTCGGCTATTATACAGTCTAGCAAAATCACCCCTGGGTGACAAGAACCAGTCTTCAATCTTATCGTAGTAGATGTCCCGAGGCATGATCGTTTGAAAGGTTGCAGGTTAGTAATACAAGCCTGCATACACATATAAATACACCAGAATTGTCCAACAAACATAACCTATACAAGGGCAGAGCTAAATCGGCACAAATATAATTTAAAAAACATTGTATTGATATGGAAAACCTTACATTTTATTGGCCGTAATCCGACATTAGATCAATTGTAAGACAGTGACTACTGCGCATGACAGCCATGAGCCACCGCTTCTGTAAACCTACACTTCAATGTTGTACATGGCTGCGATACAGGCAACGCATCTGCGTCGAATGCTTTGCACCAGCTGCAGAGTGGTCTGCTGTGTGATTCCGTCCCTTTCGTGTGCTCACGGACGAGTTCCCGTCAGTTGGTCTCTCAGCCCTTCGTTAAACACGCCTCTGAAGCATAGTGCAGAAAAGCCGTGGTGGCTGGGGCTGCATGGAGACGAGCGTTGTCTTGCTGGAATGTCGCGACGCCGGAATGAACTTGAAAGAATGGTAATATACCAGGTCTGAGGATTTCGTCGATCTGTGCTGTGGTTCCCACCTATCGTCACGAGTGGAGTTGTGTGGTGTCCAAACATGCCACACATTCGGACCACTCCACCGTTTCGCCAGACCCCTATGTGGAGGTAGGGAGTCTCAAAATGTCCACATGTAGTGTCACATACTTAATGGATGGTTCCATATATACAATAACAATCAAGTTCAACTTGATCAATCAATCAACGTTCGGTTGCTCAATAAGACAGCAAGAAAGAAAGCATGGCGACACCTATCCGTACAGAAATGACAAATGTTGGCACTGAAATGTCCGATTATATTTCTTTAGGCAATTCTACGTCCGCTTTCGGTAGACCCGTTTCACTTTTACACTAGTACACACAATTCATATTCTAACATATTGACCGACCGCCACAAAGTTATTCTACAGATCTACAACAATGTTAAGAACAACTTGAAATGAATCTGGTCATTTATAATAACGGCATGCAATGTAACAATATTATTGCCGAAATATTCACACACAGTGAACTCTAAGCTGCAAGATGTGGGCATTGAGAATGTGTACGCTGGAGAGTAAAACTAAGTCGTGATTAGGTACTCAAAACGATTAGAGAAAAAGAAAGACGAAATGACGTGGACAGTGTAAACAAACTCGTTTAGACGTTTCATAACACATGAAGAACATATGAAGCTGGTAATCGAAGGGAGAACACAAGAAAGATCTATGAAAGATACATTAAGAAACTTATGAAAACTTACAGAAAAAACAAACCATCGGCCAGGGTGGACGTAATATTTCAAATTATATTAGAACAAATTGGGATTCAAAAAACTCCGTTTGGACGGTCAATATGTTGGTAAGTGATAAGGGCTTTTATTCGTTTGTGCAAGACGTTCACTCTCTCGTCATTTATTGGCTGTTTTCCTCGCGTCGACCATCATTGTACCAATGGCGCCCAGATAGCCACCGTGACGAAGAAACTGGATATCCGGCGCATTCTGCAACAACAATATTTAACAAGATTTAACAAGATTTAACAAGATTGCCACCCAGAGAATTAACTCTAGGTAGCAGGTGGAGAAGGAAGCCCTTGGCTTATCGAGAGTCCGACCTTTTTATCTATGTGTATCCCGCCCGTCTGAGGTATGTGTCGATTTTATTTTTAAACATATTCACGCTACTAGCACCCACACAATCAGCAGGTAATCTGTTCCATTCATTTACCGTCCTTTGTGAAAATGAAAACTTTCTTATATCCAATCTACTCTGCTCCTTTGCTAATGCAAGATCATGTCCTCTAGTCCTTCTATCTTTCTTAACTGAGAAAAACATATTTCTATCAATATTTTCATAACCCTTCAATATTTTAAACACTTCTATCTGATCTCCTCTCAATCTCCTGGTCTCTAGTGTTGTTAAACCGCATTTTTTTAGGCGTATTTCATAACTAAGATCCCTCAGATTTTGTATCATTTTAGTTGCTCTCCTCTGCACTCTTTCTAGCATATCTATGTCCTTCCTGCGATATGGCCTCCATGCTTGAATACAATATTCTAAATGAGGCCTAACTATTGTTTTGTACAGTGATATTATTAGCTCTTTTTCCTTATACGTTATGTTTCGCCTAATTAATCCAAGGATTTGATTTCCCTTTGAAGCTGCAATTCCGCACTGCTCTGAAATCTTCATATCAGCACTAACGGTTAACCCTAAGTCCTTTTCTTTTACAGTAGTACTTAGTACAGTACCCCCCATTGTATATTCTACCTCTTCGTTCCCATGTCCTATGTGGAGGCATTTACATTTCCCAAAATTGAACATCATTTGCCACTTTTCAGACCATTTGATCAACCTGTCAAGATCATCTTGTAAATGCTGTCTATCTCCATCACTTTTAATCCTTCTAAACACTTTTGTATCATCCGCAAATTTCAACACCTTGCTTGTTATTTCATCATCCAAATCGTTGATGTATAAAGTGTATAATTACGATAATCGCGTGGTTTATTTGTAGTTGTCAAATCTACAAAGTCTGGTCGTTTTTATCTAAAATAATGTGATCATTATTAGTTTTTACTTCACTGTTCCGCCCCTAATACATTCTGTAGTTATCATAATAACTAAATGGCAAAGTGGTATATACTGGTGAGTGCGTGCAAGCGTGTATGTGAGTGTGTGTGTGCCTGAGAGTGTATGTGTGTGTGTGTGTGTGTGTGTGTGTGTGAGTGTGTGCGAGTGTGTGTGAGTGTGTGTGTGCGTGCGTGCTTGTGTGCGTGTGTACGTACGTGTGTCAAACATATTTGTATGCGCACACGTATTGTCATATTGTCTTTTCTGACTCCGTAACCTTTCAAGTTCTTCTCAGGAATTGTACAGAAACACTTTTATCGTATTCGAATATATCACGGTGTCTTAATCCGACAAATGTCGAATCAGAAGAAGAAGTACCTGTTGCTTGGATAACAGCTTGCTAACAATTATGTCCCGAGTCATGATTCTTCTGACGTGGTCGTCGCTGACGAAGTTGCCGGCTAAGTAGACGTTCTCAAGCCCATTGACTTGGGCGTTTAGGCGAGTTCCTCGGATGAGTTCCGTGCAGATCGTATCGAGTAGGCTGGCCATTAGGTCCGCGTCTTTGAAGTCTCCTGTTTTGGTGCATACAGAAACATTTTGGTGAATCTCGTAACACCATGCTTCCAATGGATTAATTGTTTGCAGGTAGCGTCTTTCGAGCGGAGCATTCGTGGAAGCATCTGCCAATAGCTAGTAACTGCCAACGTAGTTTCGGTCTAGGTGGCTGTCGTATGCCTGTGTCATTGAAGACATGACATTATTCGTATGTTTAAGTTCTTCATCGGGATACCATTAATGTATATTGCCGGTCATTATTTGTTTCTGTCTGTTCAAGGACCACAACAGAAACTTGTGTCATCCTTATATATGGTGTACTCTGTATTTATATTTTATGTATTTACACGTTTGCATCTTCATATTGAACAAATCAATCAAAAAACTAAATTATACAGATTATTGTACCAACACTACCGTGACTTATTGAGTGACCCACATTTATCAGAATCGTTCCGCTTGTTAATTATATCTATATATTCTATGTTCTGTGTTGTGACAGAATGACAACACTAGCTTAGTAATTGGACGTACGTGAGATATATCCATAAACTACGAGACTCGCAGTTGAACATTCGACCCATTAGGTAACGCACATTCTTAAGAAACAAGTCTTCCACTAACCTTCGGGATTAACCAAAGCTTTACCAAAATGGCATACAGAAACATCGTAGGCGACTGCTGAATAAACATCGCCTTGGTCGGTGTCCGGTTTCAAGTCGTTGCCACATATGTCGACCTTTTTAGGGTCGCCTTGCTTCGCCAACTCTATCAGTTCTAAGAACGTCTGCAAACAACCACAAGTGTGTGTGTGTGTGTGTGTGTGTGTGTGTGTGTGTGTGTGTGTGTGTGTGTGTGTGTGTGTGTGTGTGTGTGTGAGTGTGTGTGTGTGAGTGTGTGTGTGTGTGTGTGTGTGTGTGTGTGTGTGTGTGTGTGTGTGTGTGTGTGTGTGTGTGTGTGTGTGTGTGTGTGTGTGTGTGTGTGTGTGTGTGTGTGTGTGTGTGTGTGTGTGTGTGTGTGTGTGTGTGTGTGTGTGTGTGTGTGTGTGTGTGTGTGTGTGTGTGTGTGTGTGTGTGTGTGTGTGTGTGTGTGTGTGTGTGTGTGTGTGTGTGTGAATGCGCGTGAAGTTACAAAAAGCATATTATAAAGTATTTATTCTAGGCGATTCAATATGACCAAAGTAAGTTGCTTCGTAGCTTCCTCATTTATCGATATTCTCTCTACACTTGGACTGGATAATCTATACGAACGCATGATTTAGGAAGGAAGTACCTTGTTGCTGCGGGTGAGAAGACGTCCCAGACCAACGAATGTGCCGCCAGCCGTAGCAGACATGTCCAGGGCGTGGGTCAAGCCAGGTCCCCCCACCTGGAACACACCATGACAACTTGTAGCGGCGTTCTTATTACAACTAAAGGCCGGGATACATTGGCACCTTTCGTCCGACTAGACCAGACCAGACCAGAGCAGACCAGACCTGGCCAAACCACGTCAGACCATGTCAGATTACGTCAGACTGCTGTGTACGCACTGTATACCGACCAGCACCGTTTGTGCCATAGTTTTGAAGCCGGCGTGACGGCATTATCACGGAAACTTGACAAATATTCCACTTCGTCGATTGTAGTCGTTGTCGGTCTGACGTATTCGAAAGTTTTCAAGTCACGCCTTCTTCAAGTAAGGCAAAATAGGTGCCGGTCTGCTGTGGTCTAATTGATATGTCGTCGTCTGGTCTGGTCGGACGAAACGCATTACTGTTTTCCGGCCTTCAGGCACCAAAAAAGGAACGTTGGATAGGTTCTGCTAAAAAAAACTCATCGAAAACGGTGTCGTATTCATACAAACATGTATCAAACGATAAGGACGAGTTATTCTCCATTGAGCGTGAACACAGTTGTGCAATGAATACAGAGGTACGCAATTCGTCATCAGTAGCAGCAAGCTAACAGTTACTATTATTATGTGAAAGTATATTTTGCTGGCTGCCTTTTCGTCATTCTACTAGATTTTAGATAGTTTCGCTCTCGGATTTGTATGTCATATTGCAATATTCATGCAAACACGCTATGATAACGTCATAGGCGTTTGAACCGGGGAATGGGAACCCCAATAGTTTGGTGAGGGAGCTGGGGATAGGCTTAGCCCCCAATATTTCGGCAAGTGGGGTGCAACTAAACGTTTTTTGGTGCGCCTCTATGCGGGTGCAGTTGGAGTTTTGGCAAACGTCAAGACGGGTGTTTTATGAGGAGCCTCAGGCCCCCGAATATTCACCACGTTCCGATGTCTAAGTATATCGAAGTACAGTTGTATCTTAACAGGACTGAGAAGACAATAGTAATTTTATAGTAACCGATGTTTAGGAATGCGTCTTCAGTGCGTATGAGATAACTGCACAGCGCAGTGACAATACAGAAAATCCCAATCCGTACATGTCCGAAACTTATATTTTGTCTACATGGAGTGAGACTGAAGAAGCAGTCATGTTTAGTACAGACCTGCAACCAACCGGTGCTTGAACCAATCATGGCTAACAGACACGCGGTTTCTGTTGGTTTCTCCTTATCAACGGCTTTTGTAGAGGAACCATCGGGTGAAGACGCGGTTTCTTCATCCTTTCTATTGGAAGCCGGACCTACGTTTCCCATTTTCACATCGGAGAATTGATCTAGAGTGGCCATGACCTTCATCAACATGGTTACTCTTTCCATTGCGTCTGCTTGACCTGCAGATAAATAACATGAATGTCAACCGTATGCACGCTAAATGATGCAGACATTACTTAGACGAGGTCGCTCGACGCTGGAGCTTTGCGGGAATGATGAGGTAAAACAGTAATACAATAGTACTGTGTTGGATGCAGAAGCATTAGCAGGTACGCATAGGGCACATAGGGTAGCCTGGGGCAGCGCGGCTCACATAAGGTAAACATTCTGATTGCACTGAATGCGGGTGACCTACTGTGTGAAACTTCTTCTTCTTCATCAACTGTGCATCTTCAAGCGTTCATCTACGAGACGTAAACACTGCGGCGGACGCAAAACACATCGGAACAATAATCCACTACGCAAGGGTACCGACGTTGTCACACCATTAAGCTATGCTAAGATTTAATGTATTCATATTGTATACAACTATATGTTTACCCATATGGAAACTATTTTCAATAAATTCACAAACAGGATTAGTTTAAAAAATAATACGACTATACAAAAATGCCATGAGGCAAGGCGGCCCCCACCTGTGGCAATATGATCTAACATTACCTGTGCGATGTTCGCTTCTACTAACGAATAATTGTTTGGAAATATAATGTATATATTCAAACAGTAATATATTAAGCTACTCTAGTCGTTAATTTTATTTTATATTTTGTACATCACACAACACGTGTTGTAAATGTTATACATTAGCTAAGCAAATGTATTACCAATCCAGTTTTGAAAAGCATAAGCATAGTGTTAAAAAGACGTGGTGTTTAATTAAAGAAATTATTCAGAAAAGTCAAAAGAAAGAACAATTTCCAGATTTGTTCAAAGTTGATGGCGAAATTATTAGTGACAAATGCATTATTGCAAACAAATTTAACACGTTTTTTACTAATGCTGGTCCTACTCTAGCCTCTAAAACAACTACTAGTTGAGATAAATCATACAAAGATTGCCTGAAAAATCCGATATTTCACACTTTCAGATTTAATCCGATTGACATGGAAACTACTGTTAATACAATTGATCGTTTAACTCCAAAATCAAGTTGTGGAAAAGACGGTATTTCAACACAATTACTCAAATTAATAAAAAAAATGATATCAGCAAAGCAGTCACTCTAATTATTAATCAATCAATAATAACTGGTATATTTCTAGACAAATAAAAAATTGCAAAAGTCATACCCCTTTTCAAGAAAGGTGATGTTTCTGACTTTAACAATTACCGTCCTATTTCTATCCTGCCAGTGATTTCAAATTTTTTTGAAAGGGTTGTGTTTGATCAAATCCACGATTACTTCCATTCTAAAGCGTTATACTACAATAGCCAATATGGGCACAGAAAGAAACATTCTACCGAGCTTGCTACACTCGAAATCATAGACAGAATTATACAAGAACTTGATAAATCGGTTACTCCAATAAATATATGCCTTGATTTATCAAAAGCATTTGACACAATTGATCATAATATATTGGTACAGAAGTTAAATTACTATGGATTAAATGACAAGGCTCTGGACCTTTGTAAGAGTTATTTACAAAATCGTAAGCAGTAAGTAGAAATTGAAAATGTTAAGTCTAAGGAAATAGTCATCAACACTGGTGTCCCTCAAGGTTCAATTTTAGGGCTGCTCTTATTTATTATATATATAAATGATATAGCACTTTCTAGTGACCTTTTCAAATTCATAACATATGCTGACGACACCACCCTTACTAGTACACTAAAAACATTTAATAATTCAAAAGGCCAAATGCGAAGTGAAAATATTAACAAAGAACTAACAAAGATTAGTAATTGGTTAAAAGGTAAAAACTGTCACTAAATGCCAAAAAGACTAAATTCATGATTTTTCATATGCCTCCAAAGAAAATAGAATACCCTGTGTTACAAATAGATGGGACACACATTGAATGTGTAAATGATTTCAATTTTTTAGGCATCACAATAAATAATAATTTAAACTGGCAGAGTCATACAAACAAAATAGCAAATAAAATCTCTAAAACAATAGGCATACTAAATAAACTTAAACATTTTTTACCACCTAATACATTATATATTATGTACAATGCTCTTCTTCTCCCTCATATTAATTATGGCTTACTTTTATGGGGTCATCAGGCACATCGAGTTTTTAAATTACAGAAAAAAGCAATACGAATAATATCCTTAAGTAAATATAATGCTCACACAAGTCCTATTTTTAAGACTTCAGTTGCTAAAGTTGGATGACATTTATAAAATCCAACAATTAAAATTTTACTTAAAATTAATTAACAATCTTTTACCCTACTACTTCAATGTTTTTCCAAAAACACACATCTATAATATTCATCAGCACTGCACACGTGAAGAAATAATCTGTATATGTCCAGATTCAAACATGAATTTGCAAAAAAAATGCATTAGACACAACATAGTTGAGACAGTTAACAATACACCAAGTATTATCATTAATACAATTTACACCCACAGTCTGTATGGTTTTTCAACATACACAACAAACTTTCTTATTTTAAATTATGAATCCTGTTGTCGTATTCATAATTGCTTTATAGGTAATTCGTAATATGTTTTGAAATGTATACCTAAGTGTCCATATGTACGTCAATTTGTACAAGAGTACATTTAATCTCCTTGTATTATGTATGTATGTTGATACACTGAGTAATTATCAACTGTAAAACAAGGCATATGCTATTCTGATTTGTGACATGTAAATGTTGATGTTGATTATATTTATGGGGTGGCTCCTGTGCTAGCGATATTGTATATCTTAATGGGAGTCTCCCGACCTTATCTAATATTCATGTTATTCATTGTGTATATATCGTATATATAGGTCAAATAAACTGATTCTGAGTTCTGAGTACATTACGTGTATATACAAGGTAGGACGATAGGGGGCCGTCTTACCCCACATGCACAATGTGTGTCTTAACACGAAGTATACAAAATACAGCCTAATTTCCCCAGGTTTCATTGTTTGACTTGCAAGTTCAATGATGATGTCACGATGTCGCCAATTAGTATGTCGCCAATTACGTTCGTGATTTGCACAATCACAAAACGTGAAAAACTGCATAAAATAGTTTTTAAATACATTGATTTAATTACATGTTTCATGTTGTTGTGCATTCTGGATGGCTATTCAATATGACAGCATCATTTTGCACTCGACTTTGCGATATTCAGAGGTTTTATGTTGTGTACGTGATGGGTGGCCATTTTACCACAAGGGGCCGCGCTAGCCCAGTATACCTAAAGACAAATGCTGTCCTTGTTATCCAGGGAAAGTTGCGGTGATAAAATGGAGCTATATTTAAACAATAGTAATGATGAAGTCTGACAGACGAAGTACAACAAAAGGTTTTCTCACCCGTAGCGCTCGTCTCGAGACACAGTGACTGTAATGGGTCGTTCTTTTGCAGAAAGTGCAGCCCTGCCGCGAAGCCATCCCACTCAGGTATCTGTTGAATCCTGGCAGAAACACACGGTTATTTTCTTACTTGTTTCATATTATCTTATGAATTACATCAGCTGGAAAAACGCAAATACACACGCACGAGCGCGCGAGCGGGCACATACATACAAACGCGCACGCCACGCACACGCAAACACACACACACACAGTGAACTGCAAGCTGCAAGATGTGGGCATTGATAATGTTTATGCTGGAGAGTAAAACTAAGTCGTGGCTAGGTACTCAAAACGATTAGAGAAAAAGAAAGACGAAATGACGTGGACAATGTAAACAAACTCGTTTAGACGTTTCACAGCACGTGAAGAACATATGAAGTTGGTAATCGAAGGGAGAACACAAGAAAGATCTATGAAAGAAACATTAAGAAACTTACAGAAAAAAAAACATCGGCCAGGATGGACGTAATATTAAGATAGAACACTTGGAAGATTCATACAAAGGACGGGATTAAGAACAAGTATAACAGAAGAATCAAAGCCTCTGCTAACTTGATGTTCAGTGCCTGTTCCAGCTGCCGACCGTAGATGCTGCTGCCACAGCCGGTCGCCGGGACAGAGCTGGGAGTCGAGCCTACTTCCGGTCGGTCGACGTTGTCCTGTATGAACTGTATCAGCACTTTCGGGTCGAATCGCGGCATCAGAGCCAGTCGCAGCCGTCCGACATTCGTATCTCCCTAAGCAATGGGCATTTGAAATGCATTTTAAATTAATTATAAGCAGTAGTTTCGTGTATGAATTTAGTGCAACACTTGAGAGCATTTTTCATAATGACTTTCTTGATCAGAGTAATTTCATGTTGTAGCTACGTGGTTGTTGTATTTGATGTACAACCGTTTTGGGCTTACAACCTTTTTAAGTTACATTTTCAATATCCTATCAATGCTCCCTGCTGTGCGACGAAATAAAATATAAACTGGTAAAAACTTACTATATTAACCAGTGGCACGCGAGTTCAAAATACGTTTACAAAGTGTCCGTCAATTTAAGCAGCGCCCCAACTCATTTTGACAAACGGAAATGTTTTATATAATAGCATATCACAACCATGAACAGGGTAGAGACTCGTTACGTTTGTGCGTGATAAACCTCATTTAGATTTCAAAGGGAATACCTGTGCAAAAATGGGTTTTCCGTCTTTGTAGTCTTTCTTCGAGCGATACACAACTTTGGCTAACGACGTACCTACAACAAAACCATAACGTATTAGTTTTCCTTAACATAATGACATTTCATGCTATTGCATAAGTAAATTCAACCATATGGAATACCCTTTGATGCATACACACGTGATAGGTTATTCGATAGGACTTCTGCGGATGGCTTTCTCTACAATATTTTCTATAGAATTTTTTTTCATTGTATATAAATTGATATGGCCGTAACAGTTATATAAAACTCTGTAGAAATATGTAGTATATCACATATAATTTCATATATATTGAAGTAACCATTAACTTATATCGATTTTATACAATTGTGTAGATTATTCTATAGAATTATATAGAAAATTGAAGTTGAGACAACACTTCTGTATAATTTTTTATATTTTTAGATTTTACATACATTTATATATAGAACAGTCCAACCTTTCTGATTGGATACAATTACGTCTTTACAAATACGATCTCTGACAGCTGCTTATGTTCAAAGTTTTAGGCATCACATTTACATTCTTCTTTTACATGTGATATGAAAGCCGTGCTTACCTATGTCGAGGGCAAAACTTGATACATGCTGCGCAAGTTCTGCTTCTACCAGCAACATATTGTCCTGTTCTTCCTGAGCCATAGTTGCTGGAGCAGCAGCTAAGAACAGGGAACACGGTGACGTACGATCACTGACACTCCAAGTACAACATTCAACATGTGTACATATACCCCCTACATCCTATGAGGTAATCTCTTGTGTATCCCATGCAAATCGTCCTCTTGCTATCCTCGTGGCCTTTACCCTTTCTCGGGACACTATGTCAAACAGTTGGTCAATGTGACCAGGACAGCCTGATTGTTGACAAAGACACTGACTAAAATGGTATAATATATATTATATATATATATATATAATATATATATATATTATAACATTTTACTCCGTGTATTTGTCAACAATCACGTCAATATATATATATATATATATATATATATATGTATATATATATATATATATATATATATATATATATATATACATACATATCACCACAGACATATATATTATTATAGTAGAGGCCTACGTATGCGATGTAACCATACTCCCTGTATAGCCCAGGCCCCAGAATGGTTATCTATTCAACAGGACGGTGACAGTACTATGTACATCAACATCAACAAGGGCCGACTCTCGTAAAGCGTCAAACATTACAGCATGTCGCGTTAAAATGACGAGACCCAGGTCACACGAACCGGGGCGATAATTATATGTACACATCCGCTGCATAGCAGTCTTCAGATAGGAATAATCATAATGGGACTATAAATCACAATTATCTTTAAAACGTACAAAATTAACCGGCGTAATACCAGCTAGACGTTAACGCTTTGCGCGTCTTTATCTGCCTGTACGCATTTAGTGCATTGACCTGAATATGCATACATGCAACCTGCCCTAGATCGTCAGTCACACGTGTTTACTGTGCACGTCCAAGTGGTACAAATCAGGCTGACAGTTGACACCTGAAAGTGTGTTGGCCATGTTCCAGTATAACTGAGACACGCCCCCTGTGTGGAGTTTCTCGAAAGCATCGCACCGTTTCCATAACATGTCAGTAAACATGTTGGTTAGCCTAGCCTCCTGTTATGCAAAACATCTAAGAGGTTTTTCTATAACATGTCAGTAAACATGTTGGTTAGCCGAGCCTCCTGTTATGCGAAACGTCTACGAGGTCTTTCTATAACATGTCAGTAAACATGTTGGTTAACCTAGCCTCCTGTTATGCAAAACGTCTACGAGGTTTTTCTATAACATGTCAGTAAACATGTTGGTTACCCGAGCCTCCTGTTATGCGAAACGTCTACGAGGTCTTTCTATAACATGTCAGTAAACAGGTTGGTTAACCGAGCCTCCTGTTATGCGAAACGTCTACGAGGTCAAGCAACCTTCGTAATGCGTCAAACCTACCGTTTTAGACGAGGCTGAAGTCTCACGAACAAAAGCGACAACTATACACATCCGCTGTGTTGCCGTCTGCTGACACGAATGTAATGCTGCGTTCTAAAGGTTCACAGTGATCTCGACCTTTCGCAATCACGGCCCGAGTGATCTCGGTCTGTTTCCGAGTGATCTCGGCCTGTTTGGGGAGTGATCATGGCCTGTTCGGGGAGTGATCTCTGCCTGTTCGAGGAGTGATCTCGGCCTTTTTATGTGAGTGATGCTAACCAGAAATAATGAAGTTGCATACTTCTGTATGTTACAATATGCAATGCAATAAAGATGTTTTGACGATCTGTCATGATCTTATTCTTACTTCCTACCTTACCGCAAGTGCTTATCCCATGAACGGTCAATAGTTGTCCAAGTTTGAGGTCAGTAGTTGCTCAAGTTTGAGCATTGAGGCTGTCTCAAGTTGTAGTTTTCTGTAGTTGTCTTTCCAATTTCTAATTATTGTTTATGAAAACCATTTTTATGCTATTGTTGTTATTGCTAAATTCACAATTACGTAACCAATTTATTATTATAATACACAAGAATCAGCTTTAAAATATTACATGTACGTTAGAAAGGGTAGGTGTCATGGTAATTTGCTTCATAATCTCCCTTAGTTATCTTTTCATGTTAACCCTATCTTTGATTTGTGTCCGTTAAGAAAGTGTGAAAGTGTGAAAGTGTAATTGGCTTGCTACTCCTGCATTGCTTCATTGAGCAGATCTTTCCATGTTGTTTGTCTTTGATTTGTGTGCTGTGAGAATGTGTTGAGGCCGTAATGTAATCATTGCATGCAAGGTCGACTTGTTTACTAGTCACCGCCTATTACCAAAAATATAGATCAGAAAATTTAGTTGGAAACAGAAAACATGTATGACATATACGGTACCACACACATATATATATATATATATATATATATATATATATATATATATATATATATATATATATATATGTCCTAGTGAGTTCCAAGCACGAATATAACATTGTCCTCGCAAAACTTCTGAAATATTACAAGAAATTATAATTATGTCATCATTCAACCTACAAGTGCACTGGCGTAAAATACGCAAGCAATACGAATGGTCAACTTCACACAGATGTCTAATGCTCAAGTTTAGGAGTTCTATGACAGAAAGTATCACATTATAGGAACACATCTAAATTTACCTCACAAAAAGGTTACCTGATAAATATATTTTATGGGTCTATATATATTAATAGTGTTGTCTTAACACAGCCAATGGTACGCTACCATTTAAAAAAACATGCTAAAATATACTAAATTTCAAATACTGAGATATCATGGTAATAACTGGCAATTGCTCGAGAACACAAAATACCAACTGCGTAGTCTTTGTTCTATACAATGATTTCATGGGCATAACAGCCTACATAGTTGCGACCGCTGTTGGGTATAGGGAGCATCCCTTTGAGGTTGGCGAGTACCTACAAAAGAAATCAGTGAGGCGTGATCGGTTTCTTACGTCCTTGTGGGTGTCTATGTAGTTCACTAATCTATTCAGAAGGGCCGATATGGGGGTCCACGTGGTCCATAAAGATGATTGGTAAGAATAGGCTACGAGCCAGGTTACTGGGGATATTAGACAACCGGACCAATCAGAAAAAGGGGTAATTACGATTGGTCTGAATGTTCTGCACCACCCAGCTTTATAAAGAGGGGAGTGTCAAGGACTAAACATTACCGGTTCCATTACAAGCGCCAAAGTATGACATTTGAATTTATTTTTTGAAAGTGCGACAGTAATAGTTTACGAGTACAAGACTGTAATTGCTTGCTTGCGGCTTTGCTTTCCCGACATGGATCGCGAGTCTTACGCGTGTCTCCACTGCCATAACGTCGTGCGTGAGCGTCAAGAGGCTCTCTTTTGCAACGGATGCAATTTATGGCAACACCGAGTGTGCGGGACAGGTATGTTGCATGCGTTATACCACACTTTTCACTGTTGATACTGTAAAGAATATGATTATGCAAGACAACACATCATTCAACTTTTGTTTGTAACATGACCAAGTGCTACTTGAAAATATATATTATTGGTGTACAGTTTTTGCTAGTAATTATTGGCAGGTGCTTAAATATACGTGACTGGCGCGACACAAAAAGGACATGTAGGTATTTGTTTGAATGTTGTGACAACGCGCTCCTATAACTTAACATTCAACATCAAATGACTTTTGCTTTAGAAAAATACCATTGACAACTTGATAGTCTCCCGCAGCTACCAGAAAAATTGCTACCAAAGTTAATATAATATTACAAACAATTGAATGGAAATTAGATACTACTTATAGGTTTGTACACATATTGAATGACACACCTATTTGAAACCCTTTGTCATGTTTAAGTTGGCGTCGGGCAATGTTGTTGTAAAGTTGTACACTATTGGCTATTGTTACATTTTATTTTCATCTCTTATGCATGTACGAACTTGTCCTAGTCAGAACCGGACACCAATACTATCATAAATAACATCAGTTTTATATTAGAATACACTGTTCGTATTAATTTGCAGGTGTCAGTAGAGCCTTCTACAGGCAGATGGTGAAGGGTTCCGTTGACTTGCCTCAATGGAGGTGCAGCAATTGTACACCAAAGGTAATTGTGGACGGACAACAATACTGAAATTGTATGTCATGTATCATGTAAACCCAGTAATTTAAAATAGAGTCTTTGTATTAATGTCAAAATATTATTTTTTAAATATGTTACCGTTCTAATACCAGCTAATATCGTATGGCGAAAATTGGACACATATAGTATATATCGTAAATATTTGTTTTAATACAACCGGTGAATGTCTTTTTGACATGTGTAGCACACACATATACAATCGCCGCCACCATCTCCACCGCCTCCATCACCACCGCCACCTGCATCTGCCCAGGCGAACACCTCAGCTGGATGTTTCGATTTGCGATTAAGTTGTTTCTGAGTGATGACACGCAACCTGATACATCAAGGGTAATTTGTTATTTGTTGTCACTCAGTATTGCAGAGTTGCATACAAAATACGCCATCATTTGTATTTTATCTGATAGTAACTCTTGTGTTTTATATACATATGTTCTAGTGACAACTCTTGCTTGTCCCTGTTAACGACCTTGGAGGGCTAGACCACAACACAGCCACTGCAAGCGTTAGGTATTGTCACAATCTCTATTTGCAGTGTTTTTTTTCTTATTTGAAATAATCTATTGCTTGATCAATTGCTTGTTATGACAACCATAGTTATATTTATTTTTTATAGCGCCATATCCAATAATGCTCGCTAATAGATATAACACCGATAGAGAACATTTCAGATATAGAACATTTCAGAATAACATTATACTGATAGGAATCCTCAGATGTATGGGCATACCATGTATTTAATTATATTATTATGTTTAGTTGCTTACATCCAAGAGACTTGGGTTGGAAGTCGCGTGTGGTCCCCGACCAGCTGGTCAGTCTTCGGGCAGAGCGTCCGCACCAACAACGACGTGGAAGGGTGGCACCACGGATTCAACGCCAGGGCCAAGCAGCAAATGCCGTTCTACGAGTTGACCACTCAACTGTACGAAGAAGCCTCACAGGTGAGCAATTCCACGCTATAAATGTGTCCGCCGGTGACAAGCTCTGCAATAGTCTGCGGTGGTCACTTTTTTATGCTGATATTAAATATGTACAAGGACTACCACATAACAAGGCACCATATTTTTGCCAAAAATTTTCAGCTTATGAAATAAATCGAAAATAAATCAAAATCTTCAATGACTAAAATCACTCGCTTGGAACCTAGTCTCGAAAAAGACATGGCGATGTGCAATGCTCTTGTTTGCCGATTTAGGTATCAAACAAAATAAGTTTTTCAGTTTGTCTTATAAATGAGTAGGTTTCTGTCACCACAAATGCATAATTATATAGTACGTATTGAACTATATGGCATAAATGGACTGCGTCATTTCCCCTTTAAACTTAATATAATGTTGCCATGTATTACATGTGACCTGGATATTTCTCAGATCGAAATCACCCTGCGACTGGTGTCCGAGGGGAAGCTACGAAGGCACCAAAAAAGGATACCGAGACCTCCATGGAAAGGTTGCCCAGCAATGGGACCTATACAGAGCTGGAGATAAGACAGCAATGCAATTGCTGAAGACGTTTGCCAGACTGTACGGGCCGGTGATGCACTGAGAACGCATCCTACAACGCACCAGCAAGCTAGCCGGCAACACACACGCACGCAGGCCTGCACGCACACACGCACACACGCACCTACCCTCACCCACGCACACTCACACACATTCATATTTTAGATTGAACTTTGGTTTATATAGGTATTGTGTTCATTGTTATGTGCACTACATTGATGCATTGATTTTTATTTATGCATTGTATCGTGGGGAATTGTTGCATGTGCTTAATAAAATACAAACTGTCTACATTATGCCTTATGTCTTCTACAAACTAGCCCCGAATCATAGTCGGAACATTATGCCACATGATAGGCGTCGGAACGTTATTAATATTTGGAAGCTCACCAAAACCCAAAACAATACCCCCTATAGTGCCAACAAATAGCATGTTATCGGTGACTAGACCAAGAAATCCTTAGAAACGAAGCTCAGAGGCGCATCAAGACAAAAGGATTGGTCAATGTCAAAATCCATAAGTAGTATTCCAGTTGTCAACAGATGGTAAAAGGCGCGATGTTAGCATACTGATCTTACCTACTACGCTACATTAAAGCATATAAATCCTGTTATTATGCAAGGCGTAGCCTATGTGTGAATTTCAACTGCACTTTGCAAGTCGCAGAGAGCCTATTCGCAGAAGTCACGACTGGCAGAAATAAGGGAAACTATTCGACTGATGTCGGCGCAAAACAAACAATGTCAATGCCTCGCACCACATTTACTGTTCCCAAAGATTTGACAATACTCACACAAACAAGTGACAGTTATCACCGCGTTAATATAGTTTACCGTTGCTCTAATTTGTTGAACTTAAATACGTTTAATGAAATGTTATTGACGGGCGGAACGCCATATGGCGACGTAGTTCAGAAAAAGGCAAACGTCTTATCTCCAGCTCTATACAAGTCCCATTGCTGTCTTATCTCCAGCTCTATACAAGTCCCATTGCTGTCTTATCTCCAGCTCTATACAAGTCCCATTGCTGTCTTATCTCCAGCTCTATACAAGTCCCATTGCTGGGCAACCTTTCCCTGGAGGTCTCGGTATCTTTTTTTTTGGTGCCTTCGTAGCTTCCCCTCGGACACCAGTCGCAGGGTGATTTCGATCTGAGAAATATCCAGGTCGCATGTAATATGTGTATGTGTACATGGCAACATTATATCAAACATCTTGTATGCTCTCTCCCTTGAAATCAAACGGCTAATGTAATTTTTAATCGGTTCCGAATTCTGCCATCCTTTTCAATTTCAACTTCCAATGAATTCCAATTCCATAATACATTCAAATATTTATTATTGAATTATATATATATATATATAAGACCTGGGGCCGAGTACATTTTTATGAATACAAGTACGAGTACGAGTACTTTGACGATGGATACATTGTTAAAAGCTGAGTACGAGTACAAGTACGAGTACATTCTCACGAGTACGAGTAAAAGTAACTGGGGCTGATGAGGCTGGAATGCTGAGATGGTGAGGGACCAACTCAGCCAGAGTTGGAAAACTCAGAACTGCAGTGGGTCTCTGTGACAATCTGTACGTGGCTGACTGAGATATTCGTTCACCTCACGTTCATCTGCTGACGTTATAAGTTTGCAATTTATATTTTATGATAGTAGACTACTAGTTGTTGAGACGGTTAGCACATGTCCACATAACAGGCTCAGCATCCCCTTTGGACTTTTTAGCCAGGCTGCTGGCATGGGATTATACTAGTGTAGGAGACAGTCTGACTTGAGCCACCTTACTTCTACAAAGGAAGACTGGCAGTTCTTGTTCTTAGCAGTTAGCACTGTCAGCCAGTGCCAAGTGGCATGGTCTCCATACTACATCAAAGGCATTTCCTGTCTAACTGATGGGTTAACTGCTAATTGACTCTTTGTTGCTTAATTAAACAAACAAGTTTATGGCCTGAACTGCTACCCTACAATTATTGTTTGCTTAACAGGGTGTTTCTGACTGGGAAAAGATGCTGCATGTTGCTATGTTTGGGTATCATAGTCATTGTTATCAGAGAATGAGGATGTACTGGGATGTGTAGGGATGGTAAGGTTGTATACTATCAGAAATAACAAAGTATTTTAAAAATAGTTGAACATTTAAATATTAAAGGAAAGTTTCATTTTATAACCAAATATATTGATTTTACCCAGTATATATTGAGAAAGTACTCAGATGTACTCGTAATGTACTCGTAAAATATGAGTACAATGAGTACGAGTACGAGTCCACGACCCATAAGTAGTATGAGTACGAGTACGAGTACTTCAAAAATGTACTCGAAATCATACATGATTACCGAGTACTTCGGCCCCAGGTCTGATATATATATTTATATATATATATATAATTTATATATAATGATGTTTATACATTTATTATATTATATATGGATAAGTCTATATTTCAATAAGCAATTCCAAAGCATACTATTCCAATTCCATTTATATATAATTAAACAATTCAAGTAATAGTAAACAAATGTCATTGTTTTGCTATTGAATACAGGCAGGGATTTTCAGTCATTTCAGTTTATTTCCTAATGCAATGCTGGATTTCTAAAGTGTGCAGCTTTGTCAAGCAACTGATACATTATTTTGTAACATCAAATGTTAACACTATTAATATCACAAACCTTACCTGTGTATTTGTGTTGTGGTCAATGGTGGCCAAGTGGAGTCGGGCTATGATGCCTAGACGGCTGAGCTTCTTCCACTTGGGTGCATACTTGAAGAAGAGGGTGTGTAAGCTCTCCAGTTCACCAGTGTGAACACACTTCGTAATACTCTCTATATCAAACAGTAGGCGACAATCCAGTATAACCTTCTGGACAGTGAAGGCTTCTGTACCTTCAGTGAGCCACGGTGTTGTTTTCACGTCTTGTTGTTTATACATTGCATGACTGCACTTCCGGTACAACTCTGCGCCCGCTGTCCATGAATGGGAATTCCTGATGTGATGGAGGAGCGAGATCCACATCTCCTTCATCAAGTGGGGGTCACCACCACAAGCTGATGCGCAATACCACAGGTGGTTGGCAATTCCGCCTGTCGAAGGGACAACCTCAATTTTCTTGGCAGACAACAACCTTTATTTCTTGGTAGTCCTCTAACAGAGTCTAATGCTGGGATGTCTGTCAGTGGCAAGTGTGATGATCTTCACCCCATGGTCAGTCAGGTTGTCTAAGCAGCGTTTCAGGCCCTCCACTTCCATCCAGTAACTGTTCTTGACCTCTGTGACTTGAGCAGTTTCTTGAGCAATGATCAGTTGGCTGTAAGTGTCCATGGTAAATGCCAAATGTAGCGTTGCATCGCCTGATGCGAAAACGCCCTGTCCGGCCAGAGCTGACATGGTGGTCTCTGAATGGCATGTCCACATGTCCTCTATCTCTGGCAGTATGTGTGCCCGCTGTATGTTGTAGCACTGGCGGGGTGACAAGGCGCATAGGTTCAAATTGTACACAGTGAATGAATGTCCAGTCGGGAAGAGGATGCTTGGTGTCAACAAGTTACTCTTATAAATGTTACCAATCTTGGGTTGCGAGTGCCACATGAACGAGTGGTCATCAACACATTCTGTGGTCACAACCACTGCAAACCCAGTCACTGTGATGCTAGGCTTTGATACAAGTGGTTTATTGCAGTTTGGTGTTTTAGCAGGTGCAGAAAAGTGAAATGATTTTTTTTTCACAACTGACAAACTTTCTCTCTTTCCCATTAGTGTAAGAACCGCTTGAGTCATCATCAGTGATATCGCTGTCACATGCTACAACATATTCTGTATCACTCGCTTCAATGTTTCTCTTCTCACTGTTGCAGACAGAATCGTCTGAAGATGGCGGTAGTGAGACTGGGACATCCGAAGGGTCGTCTACAGTGACAGAACTGCCATGGTCAGTCGGAGAAGGCGTGCTGGACTGTGATGGCAACTTTGCATACCCATGGTCATGGTGAATGTTCAATGGAACAACAATATTGTCTTTATTAACTACTGCATCGACAAAGTGTCGCACTGGCGACGTGACCACTGGCTTCCAAGTTTCGACACTACAAGTCGATCGCGTGGCAGCACTACAAGTGACATTTGTATTACTATGAGGGACAATGTCATCTCACGTGCTAAATCCTTCGCTGGATCCTTCGAAGCTTGTGCTCGGTATTAGGCCCTATGGTTGTTTGGATACTTCCGTCATATATTATGAACAAAATGACACAATCTTGCAAATATTCATTAAAATTGGAGCACAAGTGCGATTTATAAGTGACTGTTTCAACGTTTTCTTTTTAATGGATATATGTGTTATCTTTAATTTTCATGATTAAAATGCATGTGCACTCAAATGTGTTTAACATTTGAGCTTTGTAAAAAAAAAGTATATATTTATTAATCTTTGTGGCTTTTTCCTGTGACGTTATTTCCTTTCTTGTTGTTAGGCTTACATTCAAAAGTCAATAAATTATATATAATGTCCTAGTTATTAAAAGCATACATTGGTGTTTGCAGTCATGTAATCTATATTACGAAAACACTTGGTATGATAACATGCTTGCTAAATTGTCGCATCAATTCGGGGTCCATTGTTACAAGCCAATATTTGAGACACATAAATTAGTATTAGGCCTGCTTTAGTTGACTGATGTGAACCTACTTACTATGCCAGTAACTAATTATATCAGATGTGACTATAGTTTTTGTTGTATGCTATTGACTGTATCGTAAAACAAGTATTTTTCAGGATTGAAATACTTGTAATGTCATTTATTTAAATGAGGTTACATTTTATAATATTTGAGCAGTCCAACTTCAATAATATTTGTATTTAACTATTTCTTTTAAATTAATACATTCCAATGGCAACGCCAACAATACATGATTGACAGGGCTTGGTCATGACAGTGACTAATGTTGACTAATACATGACGACATTATTTCGCAAAACGTTATACTGGCTACGGTAGCTGGCATTTTTTTTTTTTTTTTTTTTTGAAAGTTATTTCCCCCACCAGCAACTATGTCGATAACATAGACTCGTAGACGTTGCGGTATTCAGACGTAGCAACACGCCGGCACGAATTGCTGTAAACTAAATCGGCGGATTACAAGCAATTATATCATAGTATTCACTCGTATTTGTACTTTATTACATTAACATTTCATATTACATTTCAATTTCGCATACGTCATATTTGTATATATGCAGACTTTGAAATAAAACTGTGGGACTTTATTGTAGTCGTGATGATACCTGACGGAACTCGTGAGTGCCGAGTCACATTGGCAACAACAAGCGCTGGTTTCGGTTTGTCATTTCCTACGCGCCGCTTTACGCCCCAAATAAGGCAATAATGTCGAGTTTCCAGGTCGATTTCGCCGACATTTATTTCATCGGTGCATAGTTATATGTAAACAAATCGACCAAAGATGGACCTGTGGCTTTAACCAAGAATTATGTTTTCACGTTCAATGTCTTTTTATGCTCGTCACTTTTGTATTTAGGCTTGCAATCGGCGTTCGAAAGTGACCACCGCAGACTTATGCCATTCTTGCCGCCGGCAAACACGTCAAATTCATCATATATTTTTTTCTCTATAGGAATCCTTTTGTGGAAGTATGTGAAAAGTTGCTTACTAACACTTATAGTATATCCAGTAGCCACGCAGCGCATTAAATTGTTCTGTTTTTATGTGTTTCTATGCGTTTCGTCGGTTTTTCTGATAGCTATGCTGCGTCGCCTATCGAATTGCTGTATACAGCTTTGAGAGACATCTCGCCAATCAAACCGGATGTACAACCACACGCCCCTGGAGCATGATGGCGGCGCCCTGTTCCGATAATAGCTACGTTTGAAAAAATATTTAAGATATACCGTGGCGCTGTACTTGTCAAATCATGGTGACATGTACTGTAAATGGTATGTTCTTATGTTTGGGTTGTGGTTGTTCAAGCACTTCATTCCCCCTTTAAAAGCCCACACTAAAAGGCAGACCGCGAACGGGCGGACAGGGCGGACAGGACGGACCACATTCACAAGGATGCGCGCGATCTTTGTTCCTTCTTTACAAGCGTTGTTGTTGTTGTTTGCGCGTGCGTTCGTAAATATTGGAATGTCTTTTATTATTGTATTATTACACAATTATTAACAAATATAAACATAATACCTGAATGGTGTAACTTGCATTTAGAAAATCTTAACACTCTGAATATCCCACGCAGAGTCAGTTTATTTTAATCGTTTGATGTAACAACTCGTCTAACGGTACATGTTTTCACGGGACACTATCAGTGTATCACCTGTTATTGAACGCTGATCTTATTGAAACAATTATAATAGACCCAGTTGAGGAATTCTGAGGCTCCAGCAGTCTTTGGATTTTGCTTGATCTATTGTTCAGGGCCAGGCATATTTGGTTAGATTTCAGTTGGATTGCACTGCTATCTCCATGTGTGTTAGTGAGTGTGTGAGTAGTTCACGTTATTTGAATGTTCTTGTTAACTGAGATCGTGGACAGCATCGCTGTGACTAGCTGTCCCAGACAGATTCACAACTTTGTTTTTCAGGCCTAATTAATACATTTATTAAATTCACACTCATTTTGTAATTATATAATAAATACCCAATTTAAATTAGCTTAATCTAAATTATAACATAGATATGGCCTACAGTTATATTGATATTTTTAACATAAATCTTAGCATGTAAATTATTGAAAACTTTTTGTGTATGAATATCTGTACATGAATTTTGTAACAGTTGAGATTGACATATGGAACAATTATTGAATACATGAACTATAATTGGCATATCGCATTTGTTTTAACTGTTGTTGGAATGTAATATTTAGGTATTATTAAATTTAGTT
This sequence comes from Escarpia spicata, assembly GCA_963995525.1. NCBI lineage: Eukaryota > Metazoa > Annelida > Polychaeta > Sabellida > Siboglinidae > Escarpia > Escarpia spicata. The sequence goes on along the minus strand of OZ023212.1, from coordinate 41,760,643 downwards.
ATGCAACTAGGACAACTCTACCTATAATAAGATTACTGAACTCAAAAGTAAAATGAAAAATTGTATAGAAAAAAAAACAATTACTGGTAAGCCAGCTGTTTTACAGATAATAAAAGAATACAAGGACTAACAACAAAGGTGGGGAACAGGCCATATGTAACCTATTCATTTCCCATGTCTTTGTATTATAATTTGGTTGTGCGACTTTGTAACATTCATTTGTTCATTGTTCCGTTGTTAGCAGAGCAGTTGAGTAGATGTTCCACATGCTTTGATAGCTACTCGTATCTACCTGTGTTTTGCAAGTTAACTCAAACAATAGCTTTCTAGAAGAGGTATAACTCCAGAGGTGTGCGTTTGATGCAGCCCTTCTGATTCAGTTTAAAGGAACAAAATTGTACTACATTTAATTTTTGAGGTGTGCATGTAGGTATTTAAAGGTAGATGTAGATAATATTTGGTGGACATTGCCTCAATGACCAGTTTGTGTTGTTAACATCACTGCTGTCATGGCTCTTCAAGTGCCCGTGTATTCTGATTACATTTTTAAATACTTACCACATTTTGTGGACAAAAATTTTGGTTGTGTGGAATTTAGTTATGTATTTAACTTTCTTAGGGTGTCATCAGAATTGTTGTCACTGATTCATGCATAAATTCATAGCAGCTGTTTATTATATTATTTGACATGTGGTGTGTAGTTAATTGTACATATCATCAGAGCAATCGTGAAAATAAATACAAACAAACAACAAATCCAAGAATTGTTATATTATTAATTGCCCTGTTGTGTTAATTTTGTAAAATCATTAATGTCTTCTCAAATTTCCACGCATAGTATTAACGAAAGACATCTCAATGTTTATAAACGAACGCACAAGAGCGCACCCGAAGGAACAACGCACGTAAACATGAAACGTAGAGATCGTGCGCATCCTTGTGAATGTGGTCCGCCCGGTCCTCCCGGTCCTCCCGGTCCGCCCGGTCCTCCCGGTCCGCCCGGTCCGCCCGGTCCGCCCGGTCCGCCCGGTCCGCCCGGTCCGCCCGGTCCGCCCTGTCCGCCCGTTCGCGGTCCGCCTTTTAGTGTGGGCCCTTTTAAGACACTTGCACATTTAGGGTTTGCAAGATGAACAGTTCTAGGTTACCATATAACTAGCCACAATAATCTATTTTCAGTTGCTTTTAGGAAGCCAATCATCAAAACATTAAAGCAACAACGGTTATTTACATCACCGTGTTGAGAAAATAGAATCTGCTACTTGATTTTTTCACTTAAAAACATTTTAGTGCTTGTACACCTGGGCAATGAAATAAAAATGAAATGAAATTGTCTGCCATTGAAGAATATAAATAATAAAACAAAATTCATACGAACTGTCCATACATTTGCATCATCAAACCAACAGATGTAATGTAGAGGGGGTGACCAGTAGTAATGACAACGCTTAAGCCTCTGATTACAGATTGTTTGTGATGTTAATCCTCTTGATTCTTCCATCAAGTCCACGATTGTTTGGGATTACGACATTTCCTATAGGCATGGCCATAGTCCACAAAGTCTTTCTTTATCTGTTCATCTACCAAACACACCTGTACAGCGACCCAATCTCTCCTCGATTGACAAGTAGACCGATCACGTGGTAGGGTAAAGTCGGGATATCTCGCAGGTCCAACTCAGGCCTGACCAATCGAGTGCAGCCACTTATGTTGCTAGGTGGCATTACTGTTGTGCTAGAAAAATAATTGCGCATAGGCGCCATAACCGGGGGGGGGGGCTTGAACCCACCACACCCCTAATATACACTGTATACAATTATATTGAAGGGGATGCATTTTTTGGTACAGTTTGATATTTTTGTGAGCCTGAAGGTGTTTTGGCGAACCTCAATGGGGTGCAAATCGACGTTTTTGGAGAGCATGAAGGTGATATGTACGGATCTGCACATTGGCCATACTCGCAAATACCGAAGTGCACTAGAATCATATAACAGCAGTTCACCCGGGACTATTTATGGGTGAATCACATAAAACAGCGAAGGTGGCATTTAGTGGTCGTGTACCCCGCGTTGGCCTTTCGTTGAAATGCCGTGATGCTTCATAAACTGTCAACTTGTTTGCCGCAAATGTCAACAGGTTGTGATACTTTCCACCGCCATTTATGCAATTCGCGTCAATTTCGAACCTTTCAGATAGTTTTGATGTGCTAATTTACGAATACCTTATTGTTGAGACGTTACAAATATATTAGTAACATCAACAGCAACAACAACAACAATAACGATAATAGTCAATACCTTCTTGTTAAGATAGTGAGTAATATCATCTTCATTAAGATAATACTAATTTACGTATAATCGAGCTAGCATATGTATGCGGGTAGGTTAATGTTTTCCTCTAACATGGCTTGAACTTTGCACGTTTAAGAGGAACAAACGGTACGTACAATGTAATGTACGCGTAATACACAAAACGTAACAATCAGAGGAACCACACGCGCGTGGCAAATATTTCGGGAAAACGGCCCCAGCGTCATAGACTTGGCAACATGGAATAGACGCTAGCATAATAACGCTTAAATAATGCTTATGCCTACCCTAATATATAAATAGCACAGCAATGCGATTACTCACAAATACAGGAGTGCACTAAAATCATCTAGCAACAGTTCACCCTTTACTGAAGACTATTTGTGGATAAATCTCACAAAAGAGCGAAGGTGGTATTTATCGTTCGTGGCTGCGATACAGGCAACGCATCTGCGTCGAATGCTTTGCACCAGTTGCAGAGTGGTCTGCTGTGTGATTCCGTCCCTCTCGTGTGCTCACGGACGAGTTCCCGTCAGTTGGTCTCTCAGCCCTTCGCTAAACACGCCTCTGAAGCTTAGTGCAGAAAAGCCGTGGTGGCTGGGGCTGCATGGAGACGAGCGTTGTCTTGCTGGAATGTCGCGACGTCGGTATGAACTTGAAAGAATGGTAACATACCAGGTCTGAGGATTTCGTCGATGTGTGCTGTGGTTCCCACCTATCATCACGAGTGGAGTTGTTTGGTGTCCAAACATGCCACACATTCGGACCACTCCACCGTTTCGCCAGACCCCTGTGTGGAGGTAGGGAGTCTCAAAATGTCCACATGCAGTGTCAGGTACTTAATGGATGGATCCATATATACAATAACAATCAAGTTCAACTTGATCAATCAATCAACGTTCGGTTGCTCAATAAGACAGCAAGAAAGAAAGCATGGCGACATCTATCCGTACAGAAATGACATCATAAATGTTGGCACTGAAATGTCCGATTATATTTCTTTAGGTAATTCTACGTCCGCCTTCGGTAGATCCGTTTCACTTTTACACTAGTACACACAATTCATATTCTAACATATTGACCGACCGCCACAACGTTATTCTACAGATCTACAACAATTTTAAGAATAACTTGATATGTATCTGGTCATTTATAATAACGGAATGCAATTTAACAATATTATTGCCGAAATATTCACACACAGTGAACTGTAAGCTGCAAGATGTGGGCATTCAGAATGTTTACGCTGGAGAGAAAAACTAAGTCGTGATTAGGTACTCAAAACGATTAGAGAAAAAGAAAGACGAAATGACGTGGACAGTGTAAACAAACTCGTTTAGACGTGTCATAACACATGAAGAACATATGAAGCTGGTAATCAAAGGGAGAACACAAGAAAGATCTATGAAAGACACATTAAGAAACTTATGAAAACTTACAGAAAAAAACAAACCATCGGCAGGATGGACGGAATGTTTCAAATTATATTAGAACAAATTGGGATTCAATAAACTCCGTTTGGACGGTCAATATGTTAATAAGTGATAAGGGCTTTTATTTGTTTGTGCAAGACGTTCAGTCTCTCGTCATTTATTGGCTGTTTTCCTCGCGTCGACCATCATTGTACCAATGGCGCCCAGATAGCCACCGTGACGAAGAAACTGGATATCCGGCGCATTCTGCAACAACAACAGAATTACGATAATCGCGTGGTTTATTTGTAGTTGTCAAATCTACAAAGTCTGGTCGTTTTTATCTAAAATATTGTGATAATTATTAGTTTTTATTTCACTGTTCCGCCCATAATACATCCTGTAGTTATCATAATAACTAAATGGCAAAGTGGTATATACTGGTGAGTGCGTGCGTGCGTGCGTGCGTGCGTGCGTGTATGTGAGTGAATGTGTCTGAGTGTGTGTGAGTGTGTGAGTGTGTGTCTGTGTGTGTGTGTGTGTGTGTGTGTGTGTGTGTGTGTGTGTGTGTGTGTGTGTGTGTGTGTGTGTGTGTGTGTGTGTGTGTGTGTGTGTGTGTGTGTGTGTGAGTGTGTGTGAGTGTATGTGTGTGTGTGTGTGTGTGTGTGTGTGTGTGTGTGTGTGTGTGTGTGTGTGTGTGTGTGTGTGTGTGTGTGTGTGTGTGTGTGTGTGTGTGTGTGAGTGTGTGTGTGAGTGGGTGTGTGTATTTGTGTGTGTGTGTGTGTGTGTGTGTGTGTGTGTGTGTGTGTGTGTGTGTGTGTGTGTGTGTGTGTGTGTGTGTGTGTGTGTGTGTGTGTGTGTGTGTGTGTGTGCGTGCGTGCGTGCGTGCATGCTTGTGTGCGTGTATGCGTGTGTACGTACGTGTGTCAAGCATATTTGTATGCGCGCACGTATTGTCATATTGCCTTTTCTGACTCCGTAACCAAGTTCTTCTCAGGAATTGTACACAAACACTGTTATCGTATTCGAATATATCACAGTGTCTTAATCCGACAAATGTCGAATCAGAAGAAGCAGTACCTGTTGTTTGGATAACAACTTGCTAACAATTATGTCCCGAGTCATGATTCTTCTGACGTGGTCGTCGCTGACGAAGTTGCCGGCTAAGTAGACGTTCTCAAGCCCATTGACTTGGGCGTTTAGGCGAGTTCCTCGGATGAGTTCCGTGCAGATCGTATCGAGTAGGCTGGCCATTAGGTCCGCGTCTTTGAAGTCGCCTGCTTTTGTGCATACAGAAACATTTTGGTGAATCTCGTAACGCCATGCTTCCAATGGATTAATTGTTTGCATGTTGCGTCTTTGGAGCGGAGCATTCGTGGAAGCATCTGCCAATAGCTAGTAACTGCCAACATAGTTTCGGTCTAGGTGGCTGTCGTATGCCTGTGTCATTGAAGACATGACATTATTCGTTTGTTTAAGTTCTTCATCGGGATACCATCAATGTATATTGCCGGTCATTATTTGTTTCTGTCTGTTCAAGGACCACAACAGAAACTTGTGTCATCCTTATATATGGTGTAGTCTGTATTTATATTTTATGTATTTACACGTTTACATCTTCATATTGAACAAATCAATCAAAAAACTAAATTATACAGATTATTGTACCGACACTACCGTGACTTAATGAGTGACCCACATTTATCAGAATCGTTCCGCTCGTTAACTATGTCTATATATTCTATGTTCTGTGTTGTGACAGAATGACAACACTAGCTTAGTAATTGGACGTAGGTGATATATATCCATATACTACGAGACTCGCAGTTGAACATTCGACCCATTAGGTAACGCACATTCTTAAGAAACAAGTATTCCACTAACCTTCGGGATTAACCAAAGCTTTACCAAAATGGCATACAGAAACATCGCTGGCGATTGCTGAATAAACATCGCCTTGGTCGGTGTCCGGTTTCAAGTCGTTGCCACATATGTCGACCTTTCTAGGGTCGCCTTGCTTCGCCAACTCTATCAGTTCCAAGAACGTCTGCAAACAAATGTGTGTGTGTGTATGCGTGTGGGCGTGTGCGTGTGCGTGTGCGTGTGCGTGTGCGCGTGTGTCTGTGTGTGTGTGTGTGTGTGTGTGTGTGTGTGTGTGTGTGTGTGTGTGTGTGTGTGTGTGTGTGTGTGTGTGAGTGTGTGAGTGTGTGTGTGTGTGTGTGTGTGTGTGTGTGTGTGTGTGTGTGTGTGTGTGTGTGTGTGTGTGTGTGTGTGTGTGTGTGTGTGTGTGTGTGTGTGTGTGTGTGTGTGTGTGTGTGTGTGTGTGTGTGTGTGTGTGTGTGTGTGTGTGTGTGTGTGTGTGTGTGTGTGTGTGTGTGTGTGTGTGTGCGAATGCGCGTGAGGTTACAAAAAGCATATTATCAAGTATTTATTCTAGACGATTCAATATTACTGCCAGTGTCCAGGTAGGCACCAAAGTAAGTTGCTTCGTGGCTTCCTCATTTACCGATATTCTCTCTACACTTGGACTGGATAATCTATACGAACGCATGATTTAGGAAGGAAGTACCTTGTTGCTGCGGGTGAGAAGACGTCCCAGACCAACGAATGTGGCGCCAGCAGTAGCAGACATGTCCAGGGCGTGGGTCAAGCCAGGTCCCCCCACCTGGAACACACCATGACAACTTGTAGCGGCGTTCTTATTACAACTAAAGGCCGGGATACATTGGCACCTTTCGTCCGACTAGACCAGACAAGACCAGAGCAGACCAGACCTGGCCAAACCACTTCAGACCATGTCAGATTACGTCAGACTGCTGTGTACCCATTGTATACCGACCAGCACCGTTTGTGCCATAGTTTTGAAGCCGGCGTGACGGCATTATCACGGAAACTTGACAAATATTCCACTTCGTCGATTGTAGTCGTTGTCGGTCTGACGTATTCGAAAGTTTTCAAGTCACGCCTTCTTCAAGTAAGGCAAAATAGGTGCCGGTCTGCTGTGGTCTAATTGACCTGTCGTCATCTGGTCTGGTCGGACGAAACGCATTACTCTTTTCCAGCCTTCAGGCACCAAAAAGGGAACGTTGGATAGGTTCTGCTAAAAAAAAACTCATCGAAAACGGTGCCGTATTCATACAAACATGTATCAAACGATAAGGACGAGTTATTCTCCATTGAGCGTGAACACAGTTGTGCAATGAATACAGAGGTACGCAATTCGTCATAAGTAGCAGTAAGCTAGCAGTTACTATTATTATGTGCCTTTTCGTCATTCTACTAGATTTTAGATAGTTTCGCTCTCGAATTGTTATGTCATATTGCAATATTCATGCATACACGCTATGATAACGTCATAGGCGTTTGAACGGGGGAATGAGAACCCCAATAGTTTGGTGAGGGAGCTGGGGATAGGCTTAGCCCCCAATATTTCGGCAAGTGGCGTGCAATTAAACGTTTTTTGTGCGCCTCTATGCGGGTGCAGTTATAGTTTTGGCGAACGTCAAGACGGGTGTTTTTTTAGGAGCCTCAGGCCCCGAATATTCACCACGTTTCGATGTCTAAGTATATCGAAGTACAGTTGTATCTTAACAGGACTGAAAAGACAATAGTAACTTTATAGTAACCGATGTTTAGGAATGCATCTTCAGTGCGTATGAGATAACTGCACAGCGCAGTGACAATATAGAAAATTCCAATCCGTACATGTCCGAAACTTATATTTTGTCTACATGGATTGGGACTGAAGAAGCAGTCATGTTTAGTACAGACCTGCAACCAACCGGTGCTTGAACCAATCATGGCTAACAGACACGCGGTTTCTGTTGGTTTCTCCTTATCAACGGCATTTGTAGAGGAACCATCGGGTGAAGACGCGGTTTCTTCATCCTTTCTATTGGAAGCCGGACCTATGTTTCCCATTTTCACATCGGAGAATTTATCTAGAGTGGCCATGACCTTCATCAACATGGTTACTCTTTCCATTGCGTCTGCTTGACCTGCAGATAAATAACATGAATGTCAACCGTATGCACGCTAAATGTTGCAGACATTACTTGGACGAGGTTGCTCGACGCTGGAGTTTTGCGGGAATGATGAGGTAAAACAGTAATACAATAGTACTGTGTTTGATGCAGATGCATTAGCAGGTACGCATAGGGCACATAGGGTAGCCTGGGGCAGCGCGGCTCACATAAGGTAAACATTCTGATTGCACTGAATGCGGGTGACCTGCTGTGTGAAACTTCTTCTTCTTCATCAACTGTGCATCTTCAAGCGTTCATCTGCGAGGTGTAAACACTGCGGCGGCCGCAAAACACATCGGAACAATAATCCACTACGCAAGGGTACCGACGTTGTCACACCATTAAGCTATGCTAAGATTTAATGTATTCATATTGTATACAACTATATGTTTACCCATATGGAAACTATGTTCAATAAATTCACAAACTGGATTAGTTACATGTAAAAACAATAATACGACTATACAAAAATGCCATGAGGCAAGGCGGCCCCCACCTGTGGCAATATGATCTAACATTACCTGTGCGATGTTCGCTTCTACTAACGAATAATTGTTTGGAAATATAATGTATATATTCAAACAGTAATATATTAAGCTACTCTAGTCGTTAATTTTATTTTATATTGTGTACATCACACAACACGTGTTGTAAATGTTATACATTAGCTAAGCAAATGTATTACCAATCCAGTTTTGAAAAGCATAAGCATAGTGTTAAAAAGACGTGGTGTTTAATTAAAGAAATTATTCAGAAAAGTCAAAAGAAAGAAAAATTTCCAGATTTGTTCAAAGTTGATGGGGAAATGATTAGTGACAAATGCATTATTGCAAACAAATTTAACACGTTTTTTACTAATGCTGGTCCTACTCTAGCCTCTAAAACAACTACTAATGGAGATAAATCATACAAAGATTACCTGAAAAATCCGATATTTCACACTTTCAGATTTAATCCGATTCACATGGAAACTACTGTTAATACAACTGATCGTTTACCTCCAAAATCAAGTTGTGGAAAAGACTGTATTTCAACACAATTACACAAATTACCAAAAAAAATGATATCAGCAAAGCAGTCACTTTAATTATTAATCAATCAATAATAACTGGTATATTTCTAGACAAATTAAAAATTGCAAAAGTCTTACCCCTTTTCCAAAAAGGTGATGTTTCTGACTTTAACAATTATCGTCCTATTTCTATCCTGCCAGTGATTTCAATTTTTTTGGAAAGGGTTGTGTTTGATCAAATCCACGATTACTTCCATTCTAAAGCGTTATACTACAATAGCCAATATGGGTACAGAAAGAAATATTCTACCGAGCTTGCTACACTCGAAATCATAGACAGAATTATACAAGAACTTGATAAATCAGTTACTCCAATAAATGATTTATCAAAAGCATTTGACACAATTGATCATAATATATTGGTACAGAAGTTAAATTACTATGGATTAAATGACAAGGCTCTGGACCTTTGTAAGAGTTATTTACAAAATCGTAAGCAGTAAGTAGAAATTGAAAATGTTAAGTCTAAGGAAATAGTCATCAACACTGGTGTCCCTCAAGGTTCAATTTTAGGGCCGCTCTTATTTATTATATATATAAATGATATAGCACTTTCTAGTGACCTTTTCAAATTCATAACATATGCTGACGACACCACCCTTACTAGTACACTAAAAACATTTAATGATTCAGAAGGCCAAATGCGAAGTGAAAATATTAACAAAGAACTAACAAAGATTAGTAATTGGTTAAAAGCTAATAAACTGTCACTAAATGCCAAAAAGATTAAATTCATGATTTTTCATATGCCTCAAAAGAAAATAGAATACCCTGTGTTACAAATAGATGGGGCACACATTGAATGTGTAAATGATTTCAAATTTTTAGGCATCACAATAAATAACCATTTAAACTGGCAGAGTCATACAAACAAAATAGCAAATAAAATCTCTAAAACAATAGGCATACTAAATAAACTTAAACATTTTTTACCACCTAATACATTATATATTATGTACAATGCTCTTATTCTCCCTCATATTAATTATGGCTTACTTTTATGGGGTCATCAGGCACATCGAGTTTTCAAATTACAGAAAAAAGCAATACGAATAATATCCTTAAGTAAATATAATGCTCACACAAGTCCTATTTTTAAGACTTCAGTTGCTAAAGTTGGATGACATTTATAAAATCCAACAATTAAAATTTTACTTTAAATTAATTAACAATCATTTACCCTACTACTTCAATGTTTTTCCAAACACACACATCTATAATATTCATCAGCACTGCACACGTGAAGAAATAATCTGTATATGTCCAGATTCAAACATGAATTTGCCAAAAAATGCATTAGACACAACATAGTTGAGACAGTTAACAATACACCAAGTATTATCATTAATACAATTTACACCCACAGTCTGTATGGTTTTTCAACATACACAACAAACTTTCTTATTTTAAATTATGAATCCTGTTGTCGTATTCATAATTGCTTTATAGGTAATTCGTAATACGTCTTGAAATGTATACCTAAGTGTCCATATGTATGTCAATTTGTACAAGAGTACATTTAATCTCCTTGTATTATGTATGTATGTTGATACACTGAGTAAGTATCAACTGTAAAACAAGGCATATGCTATTCTGATTTGTGACATGTAAATTTTGATGTTGATTATATTTATGGGGTGGCTCCTGTGCTAGCGATATTGTATATCTTAATGGGAGTCTCCCGACCTTATCTAATATTCATGTTATTCATTGTGTATATATCGTATATATAGGTCAAATAAACTGATTCTGAGTTCTGAGTACATTACGTGTATATACAAGGTAGGACGATAGGGGGCCGTCTTACCCCACATGCACAATGTGTGTCTTAACACGAAGTATACAAAATACAGCCTAATTTCCCCAGGTGTCATTGTTTGACTTGCAAGTTCAATGATGATGTCACGATGTCGCCAATTAGTATGTCGCCAATTACGTTCGTGATTTGCACAATCACAAAACGTGAAAAACTGCATAAAATAGTTTTTAAATACATTGATTTAATTACATGTTTCATGTTGTTGTGCATTCTGGATGGCTATTCAATATGACAGCATCATTTTGCACTCGACTTTGGGACATTCAGAGGTTTTATTTTGTGTACGTTATGGGAGGCCATTTTACCACAAGGGGCCGCGCTGGCCCAGTTTACCTAAAGACAAATGCTGTCCTTGTTATCCAGGAAAAGTTGCGGTGATAAAATGGAGGTATATTTATACAATAATAATGATGAAGTCTGACAGACGAAGTACAACAAAAGGTTTTCTCACCCGTAGCGCTCGTCTCGAGACACAGTGACTGTAGTGGGTCGTTCTTTTGCAGAAAGAGCAGCCCTGCCACGAAGCCATCCCACTCAGGTATCTGTTGAATCCTGGCAGAAACACACGGTTATTTCCTTACTTGTTTCATATTATCTTATGAATTACACCAGCTGGAAAAACGCAAATACACACGCACGAGCGCGCGAGCGGACTCGTACATACACACGCGCACGTCACGCAAACACACACACACACAGTGAACTGTAAGCTGGAAGATGTGGGCATCGAGAATGTTTACGCTGGAGAGTAAAACTAAGTCGTGAATAGGTACTCAAAACGATTAGAGAAAAAGAAGGACGAAATGACGTGGACAAAGTAAACAAACTCGTTTAGACGTTTCATAACACGTGAAGAACATATGAAGCTGGTAATCGAAGGGAGAACACAAGAAAGATCTGTGGGAAAGAAATTACGTTAAGAAACTTATGAAAACTTACAGAAAAAAACCATCGGCCAGGATGGACGTAGAAAAAAACCATCGGCCAGGATGGACGTAACATTAAGATAGAACACTTTGGAAGATTCATACAAAGGAAGGGATTAAGAACAAGTATAATAGAAGAATCAAAGCCTCTGCTAACTTGATGTTCAGTGCCTCTTCCAGCTGCCGACCGTAGATGCTGCTGCCACAGCCGGTCGCCGGGACAGAGCTGGGTGTCGAGCCTACTTCCGATCGGTCGACGTTGTCCTGTATGAACTGTATCACCACTTCCGGGTCGAATCGCGGCAGCAGAGCCAGTCGCAGCCGGCCGACATTCGTATCTCCCTAAGCAATGGGCATTTGAAATGGATTTTTTTTAAATTAATTATAACCAGTAGTTTCGTGTATGACTTTAGTGCAACACGTGAGAACATTTTTCAGAATGACTTTTTTGATCAAAGCACAATTTCCACAAATTAGTGTGATTTTGACGAAGTAATATCATGTTGTAGCTACGTAGTTGTTTTACTTAATGTACAACCGTTTTGGGCTTACAACCTTTTTGGATTACATTTTCAATACCCTATCAATGCTCCCTGCAGTGCGACCCTATCAATGCTCCCTGCAGTGCGACCCTATCATTGCTCCTTGCAGTGCGACCCTATCAATGCTCCCTGCAGTGCGACCCTATCAATGCTCCTTGCAGTGCGACGATATAAAATATAAACTGTTAAAAACGTCCTAAAGTAACCAGTGGCGCGCGAGTTCAAAATACATTCATAAAGTGTCCGTCATTTTAAACAGCGCCCCGACTCATGTTGACAAACGCAAATGTTTTATATAAAAGCATACAGCGTAGAGACTCGTTAAGTTGGTGCGTGAAAAACCTCATTCAAATTTCAAAGGGACTACCTGTGTGAATATGGGTTTTCCGTCTTTGTAGTCTTTCTTCGAGCGATACACAACTTTGGCTAACGACGCACCTACAACAAAGACATAACGTATTAGTTTTCCTTAACATAATGACATTTAATGCTATTGCATAAGTAAATTTAACCATATGGAATACCCTATGATGCATACACACATGATAGGTTATTCCATAGGACTTCTGCGGATGGCTTTCTCTACAATATTTTCTATATAATTTTTTAAAATTCTATATAAATTGATATGGCCGTAACAATTATATAAAACTCCGTAGAAAGATGTAGTATATCACATACAATTTCATAGATATTGAAGTAAACATCAACTTATATCGATTATATACAATTCTATAGATTATTTTATAGAATTATATAGAAAATTGAAGTTGAGACAACACTTCCGTATAATTCTATAAATGTGACGAGTTCTAACGAAATGAGTCACATGTCCAAAAAAATGGGCCAAGTGGCCCTGAAGTCCTTTGGACTAATACGTCTATATGTGACCCCGGCTGACCAAATGAGTGATAAGTCGGAAAAATTGTAACATTGTTTTCTTACATCCTTGTAAAAGTTTGGTAGGGTGCTTTACACGGTTTCCAAAAATATGACTGCTACAAAAATTTGCAAAGTTATGGAGCATTGAACATGGTAGGGATGAAAAAGTGAAAATAAAGAAAACGGCTGTTCAAGTTTTACATTATATATGCAAATGGATTGCATGGAAATATTACATGCACAACATTCAAATGTGGCACACAGTATGTAATATGTATGTTATGTTGCAATGATACACTGGAAGTACACATGTGCTGCTTCAAAGACTTATCAAGTTATGCCAGATTATGTCTTCATGTGTAAAACTAAGAGGACAGATTATTTGAGAGCAAAAGGTAGACTCACTGTTTGACACAGTTTAAAACCTCAGGCAACTGCCCAGTTTAACAGGGGCCTAGTGGCTTAATGCTGTCGGTTGACACAAGCTACTGCCAGTGACCAATTACACATTAGTCACAGTTTCCATCAAACAATAGCGGGCAGAGAATCTTAGCTACACAGTTCGGTGTAATACACAACCAAAGCCACCACTGATTCATGGTCAAGTAGATTAGCTCAATGCACCAATTAAGACAATACGCAACACTGAGTGACAGTGTCCAGAGTGAGGCCTAAGCAGTGTCCTCATTGCTGAATAGATCAATTAAACCTGCCAAGTGGGTGACATTCTGCACAAGTGTTCATTAATCCTTAGTGATTATTCAGAACACCAGATTGACCACATACCTAAACGAAGCGAATTTAATAGGTGAAGAACAGGCAGTGTTCAAATAGGGGTATTGGTTGAATTGTATTTGTCTCGACGCAAAAGGCTTTATTGTGCCTTCATCGATTATAAGAAAGTATTTGATTTAATAGACCGGTCCTCCCTGTGGTCTAAGATAATTTCATGCGGTATTAATGGTATTGTGTTGAAAGTTGTATACAACATATACAAAAATGCTAAATCATGTATAAATCAGGGCCAGGCTGTGTCAGCCTTCTTCTCATGTATAGGTATGGCAAGGAGAAAACTTGTGTCCTTTGTTATTTGCTATTTACCTGAATCATTTTGAACACTGTTAGTCACAATTATAACGGACTTGACATGGCAGCTGGTGAAATTTACAACAACCTTAGTGATGATGATGTAGAAAATGTATGTTCTACTATATGCTGATGACACTAGAATGATTCAATCAAATACAGATTTCTTGCTTGTGTATAGCGGAACTATGTCAACTCTTCTAATGGTTGACATTTGGTTGTTTCAGGTGTCAACTATATTGTGAATCTGTAATTATTAGTCTGTATTGATACAATTGATTTACACAGTACAATGTCTACACAAGGCATGGCAAGCGTAAACAGAACAGTAGAATGCATTTGATATCAATAAAGTGTAGGATATTTCACTCTATAGTTGTCCAGAATATTAATTTTCTAGTCACCTACAGGTGACAGAATATTAATTTTCTATGTTTGTCACCTACAGGTTTCTACAGACAATACACCTTTAACCAATAGACACCACAGTCACACCATTTTATAATAATTAAATGAACATCAAAATAAACACAACTTGCAATTATAGAAAATCAATAGTTTTGAAGATAAAAAGTGTTAGGCAACTGTTCAGTCTAACAGGGTTCAAGTGTGTCTACTCTGCCTGGGCGCTGTGACCAATTAAAGATTAATCAAGGTCTCAATGGAACAGTTGCACTAGGCTGCAGAATTTAGTCACAGTGTTGACTTTGTGGCACATTAAACAAAATCTACTGTTCGGGGTGTCTACTCTACCCCGGGCACTGTGACCAATTAAAGATTAGTCAAGGTCTCAATGGAACAGTAGCACTAGGCTGCAGAATTTAGTAACAGTGTTGACTTTGTGGCACATTAAACAAAATCTACTGTTGGGGGTGGTCTCAAGTGCCCTTCTCAAAACCACATCACTAGATAAAGTAAAACTTTTGAACTTTGGGGGCTCCTTAGGTGCCCTTACAATGATTCAATAAAATACAGATTTCTTGTATGTAGTGGCAGCACCCTAAGATACATCTATGCAAAATTAGAAGAAAAAAAGTTGCTGAACAGTTTTCGAAAAAATACGCCAAATGTTAAATTTTTACCAGTTTTGGGATCCTTGGAGGCCCTAAGGAGCCCTTAAAATGATTCAATCAAATACAGATTTCTCGTGCATAGTGGCAGTGTCCTAAGATATGTATATGCAAAATTAGAAAAAAAGTTGCTGAACGGTTTCTGAGATACGGCGGCGGACGGCGGACGGCGGACGCAGAGTGATGGGCAATAGTCCCTTGGACCTTCGGCCAAAGGACTAATAAAAAAATGAGTTATATACATCTTTGGAAATGGTAGATATTAAGCTTTAATATGGTACATAAGTTGTGGATGTAGCTGACTCCTAGCCGAAGTTATGTTACAATGAACATGCATGGGGTAAAAATGTTCAAACCGAGAGAAAACCGTTTGAAGTTTGATTACTTTACTTTAGTTACCTTGAACAGATTTCTTTGAAATTTTGCACACTACAAGCTTATGATATTGCCTTAAGTATATGAAAATATGAACAAAATGTGTGGGATATTAAAAAGGTTATGACCAAGACTATTCTATGTATACTTCGTACTTTTACCAATCTCTGAACACACACACACAAACAATCTGGTTTGTCAGGTAAGTGTATTTATTGCTAAACTAACAACGCAACGACTAGACTAAACACTGAACCAGTGAATGTCAGTGTTTTCATTATTCACTGGCACCACCAACACGCCCCCTGGTAGCACCGCGACGCCCCCTGCCAGCACCGCCGCGACCTCTCTTCCGGTGAGGTGAGAAGGTGAGGACGAAGGCTGGCGAGGTCGACGACCTTGGACTCGTAACCCTTCTCTGTGTGTAGCCACAGCATCAAGGACAGCGGATGGCCCTGCCACGAGGGCAGAGGATGGCCCTGCCACAGGAGTAACCTCCCTCTCAGGGGGGCTGGGACACAACACGTCCCTATAACAGTCCTTCACAAAAGGCCGAATGTTCTTGTATAGATACTGCTGCCGCTCATAGCTGAGTCTCATAACTATACAGTTGTCACTTTTGGGCAAATAAAAGAATGAAGGCATTGCAATGAAAATAATTTAGTATTCAGTTTTATCTGTGAAATATGTAATGTTAGCCTTGTAGGATTGCTTAAACAAAATAATTATCACCTCTTGAGCCTTCAGTCGCTGACTCTTTTCATCTTCAGGATGATTAGCGCCCCAGTATATGAGATGATTGTTGGACTGGCAGGTCCAACAAAGATCCGTCATTGGTCTTGCGGTGATGATGCCCGGAATTAGCTTCCTCCATGTATTGCCAAAGACGGGCAGACTCATAATCCTGTGACCTGAAAATATAAGTCATCGACGACTCCTTACTGTGTTGTTTATATATTTTTTTAAGAATAACCATTATACCTGGTCACATTCGGATAATTACCATGTTGTTATATAAGATTTTGTTGTACTTTTTAATAATTTAAAATAGTGCAATTAAATAAAAAGTACTTTACGTGTACACTAGAATGATAGTTTATCATTAATAATCTCAGCAACATTTTATATTATTAAATATTTTTTAGTAATTAATTTTAACATTATGTTCAATCGCAAACACAAATCCATTAATTCAGTTTTCAGTGTATAAAAATTAATAACGTCTTCCAAGATGTATCATGGTTGTTACCTGCTTCCTCGCAGGCAGACTTGTATGCCCCGTACACCTTCATTTTCGTCTCCGACGATGGCAGTAATTTTACTGCTTCCCTCTTGCAGCCAGGTATCCTCCCGGGCAGTGCAAGAGCATGGTCCTCCGCGTAATTGGTAATGTAGGAAACACAGTGCTCGATGTCAGCAAAGCTATGCGCTCTGACGTTGAAGCGTCTGCCTCCAGCTCGCTTCTCCTTTGCGACAAGTCCATGAGTCTTCTACCATCGAAGAAGAGCAGTCAGTCGATTCTGGCTGATGCTGTAGAATAAAAATAAACAGTTCACTATCCACTGACAGAAATCTTGATAGTCAAAGTATATTAATGTTGTATGCATAATGTAGCTATGGGCAAGCGGCTGGTTATTTATTACAAGTTTGTTAGGCAAATAATGCACAAAAATTATTACAATAATGTCCCACTGGCTTCATAATTTGTTAATGATTATATAGCGGCATTACTTTGGAAAATTAGCTTCAGTAAAATTTGTTACAGTTACAAAGCAGGCATTTCAAAAATGTGTTAAGTCATTTGGTAGTTCACATTATACATGAACAATAATTATAAACAGGAACTCCCATACACAAGAAACATTACTTTAAAAAATTACTCTCGCATTAACAACAAATAAAAGCAGCAGTGCTAAACGAAAACGAATGCCAAAATATTATTTCAATGATTTAAAAACAATTATAGTTAATAATTATTATGAAGAATAAAATACGTACGCATGCACAAACTTGAAAGTCTCTCGGCACAACTGGTGACCATCCACGTAGTACAGCATGCGTTGGTGCTCACGAACTTTCTGCGCTGTCTCCTGTCGCCCAACAATTCTCTCCGACAAGTTCATCAACGTTGACAGCTTGCCAAGGAAAATCAGCATTTGCTCCCCTTTAGCACAAAGACCAAGTGTTTATTTTAAACTGGCATAATAGTTTAGTTATGAAGAAAACTACATTTTTATAGTAATCATGTCACTAATTAGTTACATATACAAGATCACAATGAAGATAATGAGATTACATTAAGCTGGATGTAAGAAAGGCAAAGGATGATGACAAGCGAAGGGAGAAGGCTGCCGATAAGGACAAGTCGTAAGAGACATCTGCCTAGCCTAGGGTTTCTATTAACTAACTTCACCCCTGTAATGGCTGTATGAAGAGAACCACAACTTACACAGCAGAACAAAATTATAATTATGTGAAAGTAATCATAGTGACAGTTGATACTGTTACAGAGTTATCATAATTTTCTCACTTGGTGTCAGCCATCTTAAGCCTCATGTCAACCATTTGCTCTGGCTGGAAGACGGTATAACAGGGTTCACCCTTGTTGTGCTTGCAGGAGCATCTGAAACAAAATGTAATAATTTTGAAATAGCATAAAACTAAAAACATTAATTAATACCACGTAAATCATGAAACTTTTTAATTCAATATTACATTAGAATATAACTACTAACAGTATTAAGTCATACTGTCATATACGTTGTTCTAAGAAAGATTAATGGGGCATACTAACCTACGAATGCCATTAACCTAATTAAGCCTAGCTTAATTTAAGCTTTGCCCTTGTGACAATATGTCGGTCTAACTCGAGTCTAAGACTAAGTGCACGAGCACTCAGAGATGTAAACAAAGCTTAAACGATTATCACAGATACGGACGCCACTCATAATCATTATTGTATGCACTCATAAACTGTAGAAATACCTTTGGACACACATACCTGAAACGATTAACTTTGGCAAGTTCCTCATCTGTAGAGTCCAAAATTATCTCATCAGCCTCTGCTGCCATGTCCATCGCATCGTCGTATCCATTTCGACGTTCGTCGATTTCGTCGTTCTCATCAGACGACTCACCATTGCAGACGTCTGAGTCGGTGTCAGTGTCGCTATTTCTCACGATCCGATTCTCCACAATTAATCAATCTCGCTATCTCCAACGCCATTATTCATTGGCATAATGGGAATTATAGTCGGAATGCCCCACTGCCTAAATGCACCACTACCTGAATGCCCCACTGCCTGAATGCACCACTACCTGAATGCACAAAACCTAGTCGCAATGCTCCAACCGCGTGGTCGCAATGCCCCAACCGCCTGGTCACAATGCTCCAATGGGGTGGTCGCAATGCACCACTTTTGGTCGCAATGCCCCACTGATTGTAATATTGTCAAATCTTTGCATATATAGATAATACAATTGTATATATTAAAATATTAAATGCATAATTAATATAGAAAAAAACGTGTTTCGTTGACTTTCTGTACATCCTTGAAAGTAAACTATGTTTTGTTTTCGCATACACGTGTATGATTGTATTACATAATCTATCATGAAATATCGATTACATTGTCCTTTGATGTGTAGAAGTCATGTAGTAATAGCCTAACAGGCATCTTGCTTAGGCGTTAAGCAGATCTTTTACGTTGGTTGTTTTGGATGTGTGCCCATACTAATTGGCTAGCTACTCTGGCATTGTTTTATTGATGTCGGTTTGTTTGAATAACGGCATTGTACCAAAAAGATTGTACAAAGTACATTGAAATAAAGCTTTGGACATCAACGACATCTAATTTATGTTGGCTTGGACAGCAGGTTGAAGGATTATATATATATATATATATATATATATATATATATTTATATATATATATATATATATACTTTTATTATGCTACGATTGATATCGTACATGTATTATATATGTGTGTGTGTGTGTGTGTGTGCGTGCGTGCGTGCGTGCGTGCGTGCGTGCGTGCGTGCGTGCGTGCGTGCGTGCGTGCGTGCGTGCGTATGTGTGTGTGACGCGACACCGGGTGTCCGGCGCACTCTGCAGCTACAATACAATTGTTACGTTTGTGACAATTGAGTCGAATATTTGTACTTGTCCAATATACAAAATCTGGTCGTCTTCTTAGTAAACTAGTTTGACTGGTCAGTTTAATTTAACTGTTTCGCCCCGAATAATACCTACATCATCTTAATTGAATGACATGATGGTGTGCGCGCGTGTGTGTGTGCGTGAGTGTATGTGTGTGCGTGCGTGCGTGTGTGTGCGTGTGTGTGTATGTGTAATACATACGATATTAAATAAAATAATAAAGGTATATATATATATATATACTATTTTCGATTATATATATATATATAGTAGTTATGTGTTTTATGTTTTAATACATATTCACATTTCGTATTATTTATTATAATTTAAAAACAAATGTTTTTCTATTTTAATTTTTCCTTTGTACATATGTTGTACGATGTAAATGATGCA
This sequence comes from Escarpia spicata, assembly GCA_963995525.1. NCBI lineage: Eukaryota > Metazoa > Annelida > Polychaeta > Sabellida > Siboglinidae > Escarpia > Escarpia spicata. Next base: position 41,740,573 of record OZ023212.1, on the reverse strand, counting down.
TGAATGGCTCGGCCATCGAAAATAGTGTAAACGAAGTTAATCAATACACGGAGTGACACTTTAATAAAATAATTACGGTATTATAGTTACTATATTGTTTCGCAGAAGTTTTCGTTTTGATTTTCTAGAAATAATTGAAGGTTTTATCTTCTTATACAAGTGTAGACAGTCGTTATTAAATTACACTGACATGATGACCTTTGAATTTTAATGTGACATTCTGACAACAACAACAGTGGCAATAGTGGCGTGTGTTTGTCAAGAATATTTAGAGGCTTGTGTAATTGGCTTCTCTACTCCTGCTTCGTTTTACTGAGCAGATTGTTGCACGTTGTCTGTTCTTTGATTTGGAGGCCATAGCAACTGGATTAATACCCTTGTATTGTTTCATCGAACATACCTTTTGTTTGAATAACGTCATTGTACAAAGTGCGTTGAAACAACGCGTCCGACATTAGCAGCATCTAGCTGATGTTGGCTTCCGTTTGACTTTGATGATGTGAAAGCCTACCAGGGTAATCCAGTTCCTACTAAGTCTTCCTTGAATGGTTTGAATAGAAGTTATGAACTGAGCATATCTTGCGTGTCAGTATATTGTCTTACGTTACATTCTGAATAACAAATATATATATATATATATATATATAAATATATATATATATATATATATATATATATAGACATATAGACAGACAGACATATATAATTGTGTAAATCATACATACAAACATAATCAAGCAAGTGTAACAGACGGTGAAATGAGATTCAATTCTGGGCTGACAGTGGAGCCAACCAAGGCTGTAACCAGTTCATTAATTTAAACGTTAAAATTATGAGACCCAGGTCACACGAACCGGGGCGATAACTATGTACACATCCGCTGCAGAGCAGTCTTCAGATAGGAATAATGGGCCTATAAATCACAATTATCTTTAAAACGCACAAAATTAACCGACGTAATACCAACTAGACGTTAACGCTTTGCCCGTCTTTATCTGCCTGTACGCATTGTGTGCATTGACCTGATATGCAACCTAGTATGCATTGAGTGCATTGACCTGAATATGCAACCTGCCCTAGATCGTCAGTCACACGTGTTTACTGTGTACGCCCAAGTGGTACAAATGAGGCTGACAGTTGACACCTACGATTCCCGAAACATCTCAAAAAGGCATTCGAAGTCCACATAATTCAACAATCAAGACGCTCCATTCAGAAAGTGTGTTCCAGTCTAACTGAGACACGCCCCCTCTGTGGAGTTTCTCGAAAGCATCGCACTGTTTCTATAACATGTCAGTAAACATGTTGGTCAGTCTAGCCTCCTGTTATGTGAAACGTCTACGAGGTCTTTCAATAACATGTCAATAAACATGTTGGTTAACAAGGCACTGAATGATCACGATAGTGCTTGCGCGCAAAGCCTTGCTATTGGCTAGATTCAAAACTGGCCACCTTCACATTACCATATTTGGAACGTAAACACGTGCAGCTTTCTGCTGATGCCAAAATGTTAAGGGATCGTCCAAAAATTACAAGTAAAACGTCGTCGGAAATGTCGCGTTTTCGGCTTTGTTTTATCGATTTCATGTGTGAAATTAGACATAGCTCTCGGAAAATGAGTCCCAAACCAGCAAATAAACTCAAATTTAATAAAAATAATGATGTTAATCGATAGTAGACATACCAAAGATACACTTTACTGAACAAAGTAAAAATTTGTTTTTTTTCGGTTTCAACATATTACGGCGATTTACGCGATTTCACATTCGCTGACATCCGACTCATAGAACTCGACACATATTTCTTTATATTTTTAGATTTTACATAATTTTTATATAGAACAGTCCAACCTTTCTGACTGGATACGATTCCGTCTTAACAAATACGATCTCTGACAGCTGCTCATTTTCAACGTTTTAGGCATCACATTTACATTCTTCTTTTACATGTGATATGAAAGCCGTGCTTACCTATGTCGAGGGCCAAACTTGATACATGCAGCGCAAGTTCTGCTTCTACCAGCAACATATTGTCCTGTTCTTCCTGAGCCATAGTTACTGGAGCAGCAGCTAAGAACAGAGAACGCGGTGACGTACGATCACTGACACTCCAAGTACAACATACAACATGTGTACATATACATCCTATGAGGTAATCTTGTGTGTCTCCCATGCAAATCGTCCTCTTGCTATTCTCGTGGCCCTACCCATGGGACACTATGTCAAAACGTTGGTCAATTTAACAACTCTTATAAAGCGTTAAACATTACAGCATGTCGTGTTAAAATGACGAGACCCAGGTCACACGAACCGGGGCGATAACTATGTACATATACTGCATAGCAGTCTTCAGATAGGAATAATGGGCCTACAAATGACAATTACCTTTAAAACGCACACAATTAACCGGCGTAATACCAGCTAGATGTTAACGATTTGCGCGTCTTTATCTGACTGTACGCATTGAGTGCATTGACCTGAATATGCATACATGCAACCTGCCCTAGATCGTCAGTCACACGTACGCCCAAGTGGTACAAACCCGGGGGCACTACCCTTACATGTGGGTAGGGGTGTGCAGCCGAAGGTCACATACCCCTACCCTTGATAAGGGCATCCACTGTCAAAAGTATACCCTTGTTATAGGGAAAACATGTGAAAAACAGACCCTTGATCTAGGGAGCCTCGGTAAAAACGACCTTTGAAGTCGGCACAGTACTGCTAGTATAGGCAGTGCCCCCGAGGCTGTGAATGCTGTGATAAAAACCTGGCCTTGTTCTAGGGAGAGTTCCTCGAAATGATACCGTTGTCTAGGGAACTTCTGTATAATGTTGGCCCTTGTTCTAGGGAGAACATGTGAAAAACGGACCCTTGATCTAGGGAGCCTTGGTAAAAAAAACGACCCTTGAAGTCGGTACATCCACAGTACTGTTAGTATAGGCAGTGCCCCCCCCCCCCCCCGGCTTTATCTGCCTGTACGCATTGTGTGCATTGACCTGATATGCAACCTAGTATGCATTGAGTGCATTGACCTGAATATGCAACCTGCCCTAGATCGTCAGTCACACGTGTTTACTGTGTACGCCCAAGTGGTACAAATGAGGCTGACAGTTGACACCTACGATTCCCGAAACATCTCAAAAAGGTATTCGAAGTCGCCATAATTCAACAATCAAGACGTTCCATTCAGAAAGTGTGTTGGCCATGTTCCAGTCTAACTGAGACACACCCCCTCTGTGGAGTATCTCGAAAGCGTCGCACTGTTTCTATAACATGTCAGTAAACATGTTGGTTAGCCTAGCCTCCTGTTATGCGAAACGTCTACGAGGTCTAGCAACCGTCGTAATGCGTCGAACCTACCGTGTTAGACAAGGCTGAAGTCTCACGAACAAAGGCGACAACTACACACATCCGCTGTCTTGCCGTCTGCTGACACGAACGTAATGGTGCGTTCCAAACTTCCAATCACCTCGTGTATGTATAGAGGCTGTGCGTGTGACGTCACCACGTTTGCGGGCTTTCCAACATAGGCCGGTCACACATTAAGCCGCCCAACTACCCATACACTCGTGTATGCTCGTTGCACTTTGTGACTGGTAAGTAAGATTAATGTTAAGGCCGTATAAATTATTAAATGTTACATACATAAAAATTAAGTCAGGTTTATGTAAATAACAGCCTGTCTAACTAACAGCCTGTGACTGTGTCCGAGCCCATGGGCCGCATGGCCGTGGGTTTGCCTGTCACCTATGGCTATGCTGTGTATGGCTGTGTTATGCCATAAATTCAATAGCAACCATAGCCTATGTAATTGATTGACTAGCAAATTTATAAACATAGAATTATACACTTCTTTATTAATACAATATAATAAAAAATACAACATTGAGTAACATTAACATTTTATACAGTAAAATACCTGCTGACCGTTTTATGGATGTATTAGTCACAATTTTTATTGTATATCAATGCTACAGTGGGTTTTAAGCCATAAGACAGTAAAACAATTTCAATACACATCACATATTTACTAAATATTCTCAGTGCATGTTTTAATGTTTTTTTATATATTGTTTTGTAGGCAAGCCTGCCAGTCTGTATGACAAAACAAACTGTGACTGGGCACCCACCATAAACTTTGGCCACGACAAGCTCAAGCCGTCACATGGAGCAACCAGTTTGTCACGATACGAGCGCAAAGTCGACCGTCTCAAGAATTTTCTTGAACACGCTTGATGTTCTGTACGTCATGATGCAGCCACTAATTATATGGCCAGGACGAGATGAGTTGAGGAAGACGATGCCGATGGAGTTCCGGCGTTATCTCGAGTCGAAAGCTGTGGTAATCATTGACTGTTTCGAGGTGTATATCGAAACACCGTCAAACCTGGAAGCAAGGTCATTGACTTGGTCTTCCTACAAGCATCACAATACGGTGAAGTTCCTCATAGGAATTACGCCACAAGGGACCATTTCCTTCTTGTCGAGAGCTTGGGCTGGCCGAGTCAGTGACAAGTATCTCACCGAACACTGTGGTTTCCTCGACCATCTCCTCCCAGGCGACGTTGTGATGGCCGACAGGGGGTTTGATAAGAATGACAGTGTGGGACTGATGATGGCAACCATCAAGATGCCTGCCTTCACTAAGGGGAAGAGCCAGATGCCAGCAGTCGAGCTTGAACGATCACGAAAACTCGCTCATCTGCGAATCCATGTTGAGCGTGTTATTGGCCTGCTTAGTCAGAAATACACCTTTCTGGGAGAAATAATGCCAATTGACTTTCTCTTCGTCAATGATAGAAAAGGAATCACCACGATTGACAAAATAGCCACTGTCTGCAGTGCACTTACAAACTTGAATGGGCCCATCGTTTCATTTGACTAGTGAGATTGCACAGTGGTAGGAGATGGCACGCAGTAGTATGTGTGGAATGATATCCAAGAAAAAAAAATAGCATATCTGACATGTCTGCAGTTTTTCATTTCACGTGAAAACCCTAGCTGCACTGGTGAGTCCTGGGGGGACGAAACATGTCTGTTTAATATTAGTTGCTGTGTAGCACCAGGTAGCTATACTGTTGTGTAAAGACTAAAGCTTCTGGTAAGAATAACATTTACAAATTTTATTATAATTAACTTTTGAATGGAAAACAATAAATGTTTGAAATTACATGTGTAAATAAACATGCTCTAAATATAAATACACATTTACATTATTTTGTGTTGATATTTTATTTATCTGGATTTTAGGTTAAACCTGATTATATCAATATAGACACCAAAAGGAATAATTATTTTTGTGATGAAAGTGGTATGCTGTAATTGGTGTGTCACTGTGATTGATATGAATATATATATATATATATATATATATATATATTGTAATTGCACCTGTCTGTTAGTAACATGTTTCGTCCCCCCCCCAGGACTCATCAGTGCAGCTAGGATTTTCATGTGAAATGAAAAACTGCAGACATGTCAGACATGCTATTTTTTTTCTTGGGCATTCATGATTCAGCGTTTCTCCATTCTCTGTTTGCGCTTGTCCTTTCGGCATTCAGGGCAAAACCACTTTCCCTTTGGTTCCGACAGCACACCCACACACATGTAGTGAAACCATTCATACTGACAGCTGCCACTGTCACAGGCCACCATCTCGCCACACTCCTCCTGTCGGCAGTAACACCACACTGCTTGTGCTGCCTCACCAGTGTTCACAGTGTCCGAGTTCACAGCACAGCCAACCAGGAGTGGACGAGTGTGGCATTTTCCCAGCAGTTAGGGTAGCACACCTACTCGGAAGAAGTGTCGGGCTTTTGGTACCATCTCTTCCCAGAGAATGTCATCCTTGTAGATGCGCTCGCAGTGATAGGACCTCTGCGTCCACACAACAAAGTCTCCATAGCTGTGCCCACACACAAACAGCTGACACTGTACTTGGTAGTAGTAGGCATGTCCTTTTCGCAAGTGTAGGGTGCCATCTGCATTCTTTGCCAAACATGTGGCGCCTTCCTTTACCTCACTCAGGACCTCGTCACGCACGAGGTAGGGGCACTTCACTTCGAGACCGCCTTCCCCAGAGCAGTCACATCGGACGACTCCATCGGGAGTAGCCCCAATCTCTTGATATTGGTTGTGGATGACAAATCTAGAGTCCAGCATGGAGAAGCTGGCATGCCGGTCATCGTCTTGCGATAAGCAGCCTTCGCAACGTTCTCATGCTTGATGCCCCATCGTATGGCTGGTGTGGTCAGGTGTCGATCCGGGTAGCAGATGTCCTTGATCGGTTGAGAGAGGCCGGTGTAGCACACTTTGTGAAACCTCGATGCAGTCACCCTGCCAGCCCTGAACTTTGGCCACAGTCGTGAGTTAGCCTGAGCTCTTGTCGCCATCTCCACTGCCTCCGCCTGTTGAGGTGTGACAGCCAACGTGACAGACGAACACTTCTCCAGGACGACGTGGAACGGCTGTTTGTACAGCTCATCCTGGAACATGTCCGAAAGCACTGCTGGAAATTTTACCTGGGCCTGTTTGGGAAAAAACCCATCACTGTACGGGGGCAGAAGGGACAACACAACAGGCTTTGTGTCACCCAGGCTAAGTCCACGGAAAAAGCTGTCAAGCTCAGCATGACTTGGTGCGGCGATGTTCTTTGGTTGACGAACCCGAGACGAGACCGGCGACCCACTGGCATTGGCTTCGTCCAGTTGCTTTTTTTGGTCAAGGCTGACGTGAAATCAATTTCACCAACCTCTGTAACGAACTTCTCGGTGAGTTGATGGCAGCAGCCAATAAGCTGGCTCTTGCGTCACAGTCTTGCTGTCGTGGGTCTTCACGGTAGTATCCACCGCAAAGAGAAGTGTGGCGATGTGAGTGCAGGCCTCACCCAACCCAGCCATGCAGTCACAATGGGCGGTGCAGACAGTCCCAGCTTTATCTGCGATGATCCATGGCTGCAATGGCTTTTAGCGAAGTCTCTGCGAATGAAGTACCTGTCAAACAGTGTAACATTTTAGTACGATGCAAACTAAATTTAGAATTGTTGACAATGTTATACGTGCAAAAATTTGGGCCTTAAAATACATAAATATATAGCTGTAAGGCCTTAAGTCATGGTTGAACCTACGTATCTTCTGTATAATAAAGTTGGTGCATCAAGCAAATAATAATAAAAACAGTACTTAATAAAAAAATATATCCAACCTTTTATGCTTATAAATTTATAAGACCTACTATTTATAGTTACACATAGGTATAATTGCATGCAAATATTTTATTGCAATTAATTTTACAGTCATTCTCATTAAGCTAAGCCTATTGGCTATTGTAATATTATTAATAGGGGGACTACCTGCTTATCAAAACTAAATGTCTAAATTTACTGAAATCAAAGCTTACTTTCGCTCGTACAATGTGGTAGCCATTTTTCACAAAAACCGCCACATCGCTTATCAATCCTGACGTCAGCTGGTTGTACGCCTCTAGGCTCTTCCACGCCTTCATGTCTTCCATGGTGTAGAAAGATTTGTTAAAAATCAAGTAGTTCACTATGTCTGGATATGATACAGCTGTGAAGCATGCTTCCTTCTTAGACCATGCCGAATTCGGCAAAGAATACGGATCAACGCTATCAACGATTCGTAATTTATCTAAATACCTCTGCTTTGTCAACACATCTAATGTTCAACATACGGAACTTTAACTGTCTTTGAAGCCATACTGCGCGGTGCAACGACAAAGAAAACAATGCGGGAGGTTGCGAACGGTTCGCTTGTACTCCAGTATGGCCGCTGGGGGTTGTGTGCACGCATAGTGCTGACGTCATTAAACACCCTCTAACCGTAATCATATGACTACACCACTGCTTTTTGTTATATGACTTCGTAACTCCTACTTGACCCAGTTGCATAAATTTACAAGTGGTAAACTCGAGGAGCCCGTGAACTTTCCAGTTCGCCAAGTCGCGTTTACGATATAAAGGAGCCCATTGCAACGCAGCACAAATCCTAGCTGACCGCCCTACACAACAAACATCAATTGTCAGCCTGCCCTCGCGACCAAAGTGCAGGTGTAGGCAATATCGTTTGTCACGGACTTGCGTGCGAACAAGTGTTGTGTACATCACTCCTTTTAAAGGCCCACACTAAAAGGCGGACCGCGAACGGGCTGACCGAGAGGACCGGGCGGACCACATTCACAAGGATGCGAGCGATCTTTGTTCCTTCTTTACAAGCGTTGTTGTTGTTGTTTGCGCGCGCGTTCGTAAATATTGGAGTGTCTTTTATTATTGTATTATTACACAATATTAACAATTCTAAACATAATACCTGAATGGTGTAACTTGCAGTTAGAAAATCTTAACATAATAATAAATTAACAGTTTACTTACTATAAAAGAACACTCTGAATATCCCACGCAGAGTCAGTTTATTTAAATCGTTTGATGTAACAACTCGTCTAACGGTACACGTTTTCACGGGACACTATCAGTGTATCACCTGTTATTGAACGCTGACCTTATTGAAACAATTATAATAGACCCAGTTGAGGAATTCTGAGGCTCCAGCAGTCTTTGGATTTTGCTTGATCTATTGTACAGAGCCAGGCATATTTGATTTGATTTCAGTTGGATTGCAATGCTAGCTGCCTGTGTGTTAGTGAGTGTGTGAGTAGTTCACGTTATTTGAATGTTCTTGTTAACTGAGATCGTGGACAGCATCGCTATGACTAGCTGTCCCAGACACATTCACAACTTTGTTTTTCAGGCTTAATTAATGCATTTATTAAATTCACACTCATTTTGTAATTATATAATAAATACCCAATTTAAATTAGCTTAATCTAAATTATAACATAGATATGGCCTACAGTTATATTGGTATTTTTAACATAAATCTTAGCATGTAAATTATTGCAAACTTTTTATGTATGAATATATGTACATGATGGTTTAACAGTTGAGATTGACATATGGAAAAATTATTTGAATATATTCAATGAGTTCATATACAGTAGGCCTATAATTGGCATATCGCATTTGTTTTAACTGTTGTTGGAATGTAATATTTAAGTATTATTAAATTTAGTTATGGAACTAGGACAACTCTACATATAATAAGATTACTGAACTCAAAAGTCAAATGAAAAATTGTATATACAAAAAAACTATTAATAGTAGGTCAGCTGTTTCATAGATGGTAAAAGAACACAAGGACTAACAACAAATATTGGGAACAGGCCATATGTAACCTATTCATTTTCCATGTCTTTGTATTATAATTTGGTTGTGTGACTTTGTAACATTCATTTGTTCATTGTTCCATTGTTAGCTGAGCAGTTGAGTAGATGTTCCACATTCGTTGATAGCTACTCGTGGCTACTCGTGTTTTGCAAGCTACTACAAACAATAGCTTTCTAGAAGAGGTATAACTCCAGAGGTGTGCGTTTGATGCAGCCCTTCTGACTCAGTTTAAAGGAACAAATTGTACTACATTTAACTTTTGAGGTGAGCATGTAGGCATTTAAAGGCATAGATAATGTTTGGTGGACATTGCCTCAATGACCAGTTTGTGTTGTTAACATCACTGCTGTTGTGGCTCTTCAAGTGCATATGTATTCTGATTACATTTTTAAATACTTACCACATTTTATGGACATAAATATTGGTTGTGTGGAATTTAGTTATGTATTTAACTTTCTTACCCAGCGGGCAAACTGACGTTGTAACGACGTTGTTTCGACGTCAGGCACCGACGTCGAAACAACGTCGAAAACACATTGGATTTGAAAGTTGTATCAACGTCGGGTATCGACGTTGTTCCGACGTCGGGTGACGACGTTGTTCCGACGTCGGGTGACGACGTTGTTCCGACGTCGGGTGACGACGTTGTTCCGACGTCGGGTATCGACGTTATTCCGGCGTCGGGTGACGACGTTGTTCCGACGTCGGGGTGACGACGTTGTTCCGACGTCGGGTGACGACGTTGTTCCGACGTCGGGTGACGACGTTGTTCCGACGTCCGGTACCGACGTCGAAACAACGTCGATACCCGACGTCGGAACAGCATCAGTTACCGACGTAGTTCGGGGAGCGTTTTTCTTGTAATGTAGTTTTTGCCATTTTTCAAACTAGTATGCATAATTGGGCTCACTGTGGAGCTTGCGATGAACATGCAGGTCCTAAGCTGAAGGGGAGACACCTCACCTAAAAAGTTAATAAAAAATACTGTAGTCACCATATTCTGACAGCTTTCTATATTAGCTGTCAATAAAGAAAACAAACTATCTAAACAAATTTGTGGAATATCTTGGGAGTATGGTTATTTGTTCGAATTTATAACGGTATAATTGTGAAAAAATATACTTTCAAATGTTTTAAGGTTTAGTGATGACTGGGACAACAAAAATTGTCCATAATTGCGCAATAAAATAAAATGATACTATGTCAGCGTATCTATACAATTAAAAATAAAGATATTCATTGTGTCGTGGAACAAATCACATCATTTTATTTCGTACAAATAAAACAATTATTAAAATTAAAATACTACCAACTACACAAGCAGGAATGTTATCTAGTTGTGAGCCTTCCGTCCACCACCTCCAGCCCGGTCTGGTGCATATTTAAGGCATGCAGAGATGGCTGCAGTGACCTCTGTCTCCGTTCCGACCTGGTTCTTCAGGACACTTGCTGAAACATAATATTCACCACAGGATTGAAATCTTGTACGTTTGAATACCACCCCCTTTAAGCATAACCAATAAAATTTTGTTGCGCCCATATGGTAGAAAAGGTCTTACTGAGTAAAAAATATACTGACATTTTTTCTGACCGACCCCCCGTTTCCATGGTAACAAGCAAAACGGCCGCTAAAATACAGCACATCTGAAAATTATAAACTTTGGAAGTACCAATGATATGGCAATCTGGCTTGGATTGTCGTGAATTTTCAAACTATGTAATTGTGTACGTAACAATTTTAGACACATTTTGGGATATTACACCAAAGATAAAGCATAAAACCAAAATGTTTTTATACAGATTGTTGAGATTATTAAAGAGAACGCAGTAATACAAACCAAACAGAGAATGATCGCATTGATTGCTTGTAAGAGCCACACCTCATCCACCAATAAACGTGTTTTAGAGATGTGTAACTGTTATAAAAGGGATCTTTACTGAAACACGCAAAACTACTGAAATATGCAAGAAACACATTTTAAGTATTTTTTCTCAAAAGCCATCATTCTATCCCGTTCGAAACATCAAGCTTTTGGTATAACTTGAAAAGATACATATTGACGAAGATATATTTAACTGACACAGGAAGTATTTGCGATAACGTTACAGAAAATGATAGTATAGCATAGCGATATGATTAAGTCGTTATTGGGACGAAGTCCGATGAACGCTTGTTGTCTGCACTGGCCACCGTCACACAAGTACACTGGGATCGCGATACTACCTACCTATAATAAATTTAAACATACCAGTCATACAATCTGTGTATGTCTTCCTCTTTGTTTTGCTCTTCTCATCCTCGTCGCTGACCTCGGTCGTTGAGGTGAAATCATATCGATCGCACTCCTTTTTATCATCTGAAACGAAACAATGGTGAATTAATTTATCCCAATGCACAATAAAAAATCACAAATCTATATTTTGCAAAGCCCAACTTGATTTGGATACCAAAAACCATTTAAACGCCTAAAGTCACCAGGATATATATAATGACATAGTATTGCCAGAGAAGTAACTGTCACAGATTAAAAATGTAATTAACTCTATTAACATAAACGTTGAATAAATACATGTCAAAATATGTTAGCGACATGTTATTTAAAATCAAGGTTTTGTATGTCATTTATAACGATTAAACATCAGGTCACACATTGTGAGAAATGCAATTTAGCTAGGCACAGGTTTCAAATTACTGTCACATTTGCAACTACATAGTCACAACTTCGAGTCATACAGTTACCTGATGTTATCTTGCATTTGACCAAAGGGAACTGCAACCACTGGTCAGTTGGTGTCGCCCGCTCTCTTTATCTTATGTTTGTGGCATCTTTTACGGGTGGCCAATAAACCATCCTCTTCTCCCTGTTGATCCAGCAGTGTGTAGGGGTCATTAAAATACCATTAGTAAGCAGGGGCAGAAGTAATGGGCCCAGGGCAGTCATTGCCCATGCAGCTCAGCCTCACATCCATGCCTAAAGCTGTGAGCACTGACCATTTCAAACTAGCCAATGGGTAACTCTCATAATCCCACCGCTACTTAACTACAGCTTCTAAAACGACTACCATGTGTGTGTGTGACATGTGCCCCTGTCCACTGTGTATAACAGTCGACTTTGTACGTCACCTTGAGAGCAATCTTATCTGACCGCCCTTTCTGTTATCTGCTAATGGAGTAGAAAGATGTCACATTGTGCTGATGACTTGTGACAGACCAACCCTTGTCATATGTTACTACACAATATAACATTAATTAATATAGAGTATATATATAATATATATATATATATATATATAATTTTGGAACATTTTGTGGAGAAAGGGTGGATACACTTAAGAGTGGTGACGTGTCCATGGAAATCATATTTTGGACAAATTTATATAAATCTGGTTGTTTAAATTTTCATGTCGGATAACAAGTACAAATTTGCCGTTTTTCGAGAAAAAATCTATAATTTGAAAAGTTTATTTGTGGTGATCATAATTGTTGGGTTGTTGATGCCAATTGGGCATATCTTTCTAATGAACCTTTTGTTATCATTCGGTATAGCTAGGGTTTAAAACCAATGCATGAGTGAGTTTTGTTAACATTGTACCAATTGCCAAAAAACGGACGAGATTGCATTCCGTGGTCCATAATTTGAAACCAATCCATGGCCGATGTGTACAAAGTATATAAAACGTAATTCTCGACACATGGCTGGATGGTCACTGGCGGACGTGGCGACAGCGCAATATCGTTACGTTGTTGCTACGTATTGGTACACGTTTGTAGAATGCGTGTATAGAACGTACATATAAAACGTAATTCATAATGTTACGAAACCATTACCAGTTTTCCCAGTTCCACACTTGAATGAACAGGTGAATTCACGTGAATAGTCGATCCACTAGCACCGTACGTACCAGTGTCCCCAGTTCCACACGTAAATGAACACTTGAATTCATGTGAATACACCATCCATTATGACCGTACCAGCTCCCCCAGTTCCACACGTGAATGAACATCTGAATTCACGTGAATACTCGTTCTCCTACAGCCGTACCAGTGTCCCCAGTTCTACATGTGAACGAACCCCTGAATTCATGTGAATACTCATTCTGCTAGAACCGTACCAGTTTCCAAGTTCCACACGGGAACGAACACGTTAATTCACGTGATTACTCATTCCCCTGGTCGATAAAATACATGTGATTTACTGGACGACACAATTATTAAGTATAAACAGTTTGACAATTTTTATTGTACTGAAAATTTTATAAATGCTGTCTTTGAAAACGCCACCCACGCCAATTCAAGCGGGACCAGACAACAAGCGGGACCGTTTAGAAACTATAAATAAAACTAAATATTTGCAATTGCATTTGAATCATCTAATTTGAAACATTTGCATTTGAATATAATTTCAAACACTTAAATTGCATATTTGCATTTGGCTAATCTAAAACACTTGCATTTGCATTTAAATGCCATCGAGGAGTGCTGTTGGACATGTTTTGCCGCTGCGCCGCCTAGCTATTACTGCATGGAACGGGGGCAGAAAACCATATATGTCTACCCTCCAATTGTACACACCTTTTACAGTAGAACAAAATACACATTAATCGTCCCATAAAATTGTTATTTACACCCGCCATTGACGCTCGCCACAAATACAAACATTCACGTTCATATTTAATGGGGGGGTGCAACCATATGTCTGCCGCTGGAGAAATTACAGCTAAGGAGGCATCTGCCAAATCTGCCTCCTGTTCCCCCGCCTATATGTTCATATGTTTCCCTTTTACAAAATCTTCGGTTTTAGCTGCCGACATGATTTAAACGTCGTGGCACCAGATGTCCATGTCCTTATAAAGTTGTTAACTACATCCGACGTCAAAATGACGCCCGCGCAGCGTTGATGACCCGACATTATACATAGACACGGATTTGGTTGTCGACGTCATTTCAACGTCGTGATAACGTCAAGTTTCGATGCCCTTACAACGCTGATGACCTTACGTTTTCAAGACGGCAGTTTTGGTTGTCGGCGTTATTTCAACGTCGTGATAACTTCGTGTTTCGACTTCCTTACCACATCGATGAGTTGACGTTGTAAAGACGTCGGATTTGGTTGTTGACGTTATTTCAACATCGTGACAACGTCAAGTTTCGACGTCCTTACAACGCTGATGACCCTATAGTAGTATATGTTGTCCAGACATCAGTTTTTGATTGTCGACGTTATTTCAACGGCGTGATATATAACAACTTCGTGTTTCGACTGTCTTACAACGTCGATGAGCTGACATTGTAAAGACGTCGCATTTGGTTGTCGACGTTATTTCAACGTCGTGACAACCTTAAGTTTCGACGTCCTTACAACGTTGATTACCCGACGTTGTAAAGACGTCGGATTTGGTTGTCGACGTAATTCCAGTGTCATGATGACGTCGCGTTTCGACGTCCTTACAACGTCGATCACCCGACGTTGTAAAGACGTCGCATTTGGTTGTCGACGTGATTTCAACGTTGTGATAACGTCTGTGTTTCGACGTCCTTACAACGTTGATTATCCGACATTGCAAAGATGTCGGGTTTGGTTGTCGACGTGATTTCGACGTCGCGACAACGTCAGGTTTCGACGTCCTCACAACGTTGATTACCCGACATTGTAAAGACGTCAGATTTGGTTGTCGACGTGATTTCAACGTCGTTATAACGTCGCGTTTCGACGTCGTCACAACGTTGATTACCCGACGTTGTAAAGACGTCGTATCTGGTTGTCAACGTTATTTCAACGTCGTGGCAACGTCAAGTTTTCGACGTCCTTAAAACGTTGATTACCCGACGTTGTAACGAAATCCGGTTTGGTTGTCGACGTGATTTCAACGTTGTGATAACGTCTGTGTTTCGACGTCCTTACAACGTTGATTATCCGACATTGCAAAGATGTCGGGTTTGGTTGTCGACGTGATTTCGACGTCGCGACAACGTCAGGTTTCGACGTCCTCACAACGTTGATTACCCGACATTGTAAAGACGTCAGATTTGGTTGTCGACGTGATTTCAACGTCGTTATAACGTCGCGTTTCGACGTCGTCACAACGTTGATTACCCGACGTTGTAAAGACGTCGTATCTGGTTGTCAACGTTATTTCAACGTCGTGGCAACGTCAAGTTTTCGACGTCCTTAAAACGTTGATTACCCGACGTTGTAACGAAATCCGGTTTGGTTGTCGACGTTATTTCAACGTCGTTATAACGTCGCGTTTCGACGTCCTTACAACGTCGATGATCCGACGTTGTAAAGACGTCGGATTTGGTTACCGACGTTATTTCAACGTCGTGACAACGTCATGTTTCGACGTCCTTACAACGTCGAAGAACCGACGTTGTAAAGACGTTGAATATATGTTGTACGACGTCGCGATGTATATTCAACCAATAATCGACGTCGTACGGACGTCGTGTGCCCGCTGGGTAGGGTGTCATCAGAATAGTTGTCACTGATTCATGCATAAATTCATAGCAGCTGTTTATTATATTATTTGACATGTGGTGTGTAGTTAATTGTACATATCATCAGAGCAATAGTGAAAATAAATACAAACAAACAACAAATCCAAGAATTTTTATATTATTAATTGCACTATTGTGTTAATTTTGTAAAATCATTAATGTCTTCTCATATTTCCACGCATAGTATTAATGAAAGACATCTCAATGTTTATAAACGAACGCACAAGAGCGCACCCGAAGGAACAACGCACGTAAACATGGAACGTAGAGATCGACTCGATCATAATCGTAATGCTTACGATAGGTGTGTGACGCATATATTGATATTGCTCCTTGTGAATGTCCATACTATAATCACTTCCCCAAAATCTAAGTTGTTAGCATATATTCCAGTTGTTTGCATAATCTTCGTTGTTATTGAAAGTGTGAAAAGATCAGTCGGATGATACATTCTGACAACTTCTGAATTATCTGCTCAACGAAACAATGACGGAGTCCCAAGCGAGTTACCCCACTGTGTCCATTCACACATTTATACTTTCGTAGTAAACAAGAAGCCGACAAACAACTATAACTACATTCGCTTCAGAAGTATCTGCTCAATGAAACAATGACGGAGTCGCAAGCGAGTTACACCTCTGTGTCCATTCTGACATTTATACTGTCGTAGTAAACAAGAAGCCGACAAACAACTATAACTACATTCGCTTCAGAAGTATCTGCTCAATGAAACAATGACGGAGTCGCAAGCGAGTTACACCTCTGTGTCCATTCACACATTTATACTGTCGTAGTAAACAAGAAGCTGACAAACAACTACAACTACATTCCCTTCAGAAGTATCTGCTCAATGAAACAATGACGGAGTAGCAGGCCACTTACCCCATTGTGTCCAATCACACATCAGAAGACACACAAAGGGTGGTTTGAAATCTATCTAAGCTCCATATCAATGCATAATGATGCTTTCAATTCTGCCCCAAATTTGAAGCTAGGTGGGTAATAGAAGACTTAATTAGATCCACAATTCTCTACTACACATTCTACAACGCATAACTGGTAGTAAATTTTGATGTGAACGTTATCTGAAGCATTGACGTTTCCTGTGAAATCTAGACTGCAACTGCAAATACAATTTCATTGTGAGATAAACTACCATTAGTAACTTTTTTACAGCCCCGCCATTCTACAGGTTGGTGCCACTGCTGTTTGCAGAAGCGCAACTGATCCAGATTTGGTCTCGATTCGTTTTGGAGAAGAAACTCGTGCGGCGCCAGCGGAAATGTTACAGGCAGCTACAAGGGAAATTGTTTCGTCTGTGTGCTACATATGCAGCTGGCGAAATCTCGACTTCGAAATTGCTTAAGTCTTGTGGCAATGTGTATGCTCCTAGCCGTCTGTAAATGAGGACTGTAGCCGCCTGTGTGCTAAGAGATTACCATTGTGTGTGGAGGTGGTGGTGGAATCCTATTAAAGTTGTGTTAAGATGTTACCATGCTTTGTCTCTCACACACCGATCATAGACCATTCGCCGGTGTCTTAGTTCGCTGTGCTTAAAACAAACAACAACCAGTGACAACCAGTTTCGTTTTAAAAAGAAGCATGGCACTGACATGTTGCCTTGTGCATACAACTGGCGATATTGTCTAGATATATCATTGTCATCTAGCATACTATTTGAAATGATATGACAAATACTACACGATCATCAGCATACAGAATATTATTTACACAATTATATCCTACATAACCAATTTTTTAAAACGTAATCAGTCCAGCTATGTCATTCGCATACATGCAATTAAATGGCGGATAATCAGCTGACGATAGAGTACAACTCGCCGGTTTCCACTCAGGTGGAAAAAACATCACTACAAAAGCAGAAAATATCAGGCAGAGGGGAAACATGCAGCAAACATATGACACCGACATATGCTGCGCTGTGAAGCTCACGGAAAATTTAGTATTACGAAAACATGGCGTGAACTAATGTGCGATTCTGTCTATGAAAGTATGAAATCGGCTAATATAACCATATGATGTTAGCCTGGACTGTAAAAGAATTATATTCATTACTTAAAAATGAGCTAAGTCCGTGGACGCAGAAGTAGTCTCAGAACGGGGGCCGAGTTGTCTCAGGACGGGGGCCGAGTTGTCTCAGGATGGGGCCGAGTTGTCTCGGGCCGACTTGTCCGAGGGCCGAGTTGTCCGCCGACCGCGATCTCCTTGTAACTGTTCAGGAACAAGAACTGAATATGTCTGCTGCCAGGAGGCGGTTGCTACTCGACAGCAACGCTGTTGGTGAAGGTAATTATTAATATGTTTAGTTTATTGTTTAAATAACCAATGAGCCTAAGTTCCGGGCTGTGTATGAACAGCGAGAGATGATCGCTCGGACCGGGACACGTCACTTGTCTTACATTTGGGATTGGTTGACGTTTAACGTTTCTCGCTCTCAGTGCCACTGCACTCAGTGTTTGAACTTTGACATGTCCATTTTCTAATACCACCCATGGCTGTACCTTCACTTTTTAAAAGAAATGTAGTTGAATGGTTCCATGATTCATGTGAACCAAAATTGTACAGGTCAGAGCTATGATAGAGTATGAACAATATGTGGCAGTACTACTTTTTAAACACATGGCAGGTAGATAGATTATTTTTAACTTTATGTATACTGCAACTTTTCTGCCAAAAGTTTACATTGGCTCTTATGAATAAAATGTACCTTGAAAATTGTTCAGCCAGAGCCCCCATTTGTTTTGGTGACAAAGAAAATGACCACCGTTTTGTGCAAATATTGACACATTTCAAAACGGCCTTCCTTAATCTGCATGATATTTCTATGGACCCAGTTATAATACTGGGATGAATACAGTTAGAGGATCGTGATGCATTCTTTGTGAAATTTGTTCAGAATAATAATCCATGTTTGCTTAACATTCGTGTAAAACTATTATTTAAAAGCTTAATTCTTTGTTACAGGTGCATTACAAAGAGCATGGGATTTAGAATTCTTTGTTTGGAGCAGGTGATGCTGCAGAATGGGAATTACGCCGTCCAACAAACAAGTGCGTATATATGTGCATGCATGTTACAAGACCAGTGAAATGTGTTGTTAAATATTTATTGAAAGGTACTAATAATGAACACAATACAACATCATAGTAGCACTAGCAATACAAATATATATATAGATATTGTTATCAGTAATCTGATGCCCAAATTATTAACAATCTTCCAGGGAAATTACTTAGTGGACTTACCATACGTCATCTACCATCCACATGCTAAGCAAATTCACACCATTGAACTGACTACCATTTGAACCTAACATCAAGAAAGATCATGTATTCAAAACTAACAAGTATGTCGCACTAATCCATAATGTAAACAATAACGGAATAAAATCAGAATTAACATGCATTAAAATAGGTTGCAGAGGCTATGTATCTGAACCCAACAAATCTAAGACTGACAACCTCCTTAAAATCTCTTGGAATAAAACCACCAACAAAACAACTAATTCAATCGTATGCTTGTTAACTAGCCCGGCTAACATCATTCACCCTTTCTAAATGTAAAGACGAACCACACTGGTTTGACCCAAGACTACCGGTAATTTAAATATGATGACCATCACCCTAATATGACAATAATTGCAAAATAAAATTCCCCTCAACAGCAAGTAATCCTACATAAATGTGTTCATTTTCAATATGACCTACCTTAACCATTGGTCATTATTTACCTAAGCCTGCTACAATATACTACTATACATAGTTATTTACTGTATTCACACATGTACTTGGGTTATCGTTTCACACTTTATTGTATTCTACTGTAAGAATAAAGTGATACTCTCTCACTACAGAACAAATTATAATGGTTCCACTTAAGTTATCATAACGTATAGATACAATGTTTGTTGCACCGTCATAATTTGTTCTGTAGTGCAAAATTATCAATATTTGCCTTATTCCAGAAGAACACATGTTTAATGGTAAACAATTTATATAAAGGAATGTTGTCGTTATAGAACCAATTTTTATGTCATTTATTTACAATGTCAGATGTTTATTTGAGCCTAATTTATTTCAGGTCTCTCAGGTGGGCTGCATACATACAGTTTACCTGGTGGATCCATGGCAAGCTGGGACGGAGGGTACAGAGAGTTCTACCAGCATGTGCCAGCCATGGAATAAGATCAAGGTTCCCTGCCCCCGATGGGGGACAACACGAGGGATACCACGCTGGACTTGAAAACTAAACTAGACAATGTACATGTGACTTATGAAGGTGTAGGTTGGTGGTGGCAGTATTTACTGTTTCTTTACAAATTGACTGACTCTTGCTGCCAGCAGATCCTCCTTCTCTGGTTTTGGGACATCTGCCCCAGTGACTGTGATCGCATGCAGTGTGATATATCTTTATAAACACATCTCTCACTCGATCCGTGAGCATTTGTAGGTGGGTACGTGGGTTCACCTGCTGTGGTCTGTTATGCAGCACCCATTGCTTGCGTCTTTTGGACCACATGACACCAGTCTCAACAGGTTTGTCTGGGCTGGGACGTGGTCGGTAGTTCCATGCCAGAGCAGACAGCATCAATCTAGTTTTCATTCCTACAGTGAATAATAGTGCATGCAGTATTCTAATAAAATGTCTGCAAACAACTGGGTGATAATGACACAAGTGCTCTTATTTATTTCATTACAGACAATTGCATTCTGGAATGTAATTATTACACTCAAGTAACTGTACTCATAAATGTACACAGCAACTGATTACAAGGAATAGGTAGGGTGATACAGAATGGACACTATCCATCTGTGGATTATTTGCCCCCTCACATCTGAGTAACTATAACTACTGAAAAGTTGGTCATCAGGAACTTAGACTATGTAACATTTTTGGTCCCATTCATAAGTCGGTGGTCCACATATTAACACATAACATGTAAACAGCATTTACAGTATCACTTTTTTTGAAGTCTGAATAAACACATTTACTGATAAGGTAGTAGTCATGCTGGATGGTACTTTTGAGTAGCCATCCTGAAAAAAACGAGTTGGATGCCTATGAAATGCAGTAATTTCGAAAACGTATTATAATGTTAGTTATCCATAGGAGCTAATTTAATGTATTTGGGATTCAAGTCGGTGACTGGAATTCACCTTACACTACTTGGGTCGTGGTCCCTACTCATCATCTACTCATTGCAAATCTAAAGGTTACTTGTTGCTTTGGATATGCCTCAGGTATAAAATGAATACATATCAAGTTTGGTACTTACTCCAGCAACTGTGATCACCGTTGCATGTTGCACAACACCACCACAGATGGTTTGATACATTCTGTATCCAATGAAGGAGGTCCTCGCATCCCTTGCCTTGGACCTTCACAGTAAACTTGCGGTTGATGCCTTTCCCCATGTGCCACATCATGTTGGTGATCGAGCTGAAATGCAAATTACAATCATTTATATTTTTGATCCAAATTCAAGATATTTTCACAACAGCTGTTACCTGTTTTTGCTGTTAGTGTGCAAAAAAAGTTCGTGAAGATGTGTGCACATGGTATATTATTAAAGATATTTCAACAATATATGATTATTGAGTGATGCCAGTGTTTTTATAATACAAACATGGTGTATCTGGTGAGCTCATTGATAACTATATTTGGATCACATAATTACTCCCAGAGATATCCTTCCAAATGCAGAATTTAAATGTTTTTTTAATAAAATGGCCATAAAATGTGGCATACTGGATACAAATTACTTGATATTGGCACCCTTATTCCATGGATAAGAGTGGTTTAAAGGTATGTAATTGTTACAAAATTATATATATTCACAGTAAACATAATCATAATCTGGCATAAAACAATTTTGTATTTTTTTCCAAAAAAAACCACTTTCACCTGGGTTGTATCCCCTTAACTAAAATTGGATAACATTATGGAATTTTACTAAATACAAATGAAGCCATTTTAAACGTTTTACAATAGAGTATATAGTGGTATTCTTCGTCACATAAACATTAGTCAAACATAATTATATACGAAGTCCAATTATATAACATCATGACATAAATAATATGCCAAACATTTCGATATATGACAATGTCTAAAGCAATATTATTGAATGCAGAACGTATTTTTGTTCATTTAACACGAAATACAGTAAGTTTTGCAATGTTATTATAAACGACAATCATTCCAGCCCATGTTAATCCGTTACTGTAATATCGCTCACGCGACTTGATTGCCGTTAACTTTTGCTATTCGGCCATCTTCTAAAGACTAAACTCTTTGTGGTGCAATATAGTACATTCTGGTACTGTTCTGGCTTGGCTCCAGCATATCTTGCATCTCAAATGTCAACAGATTTTAATTGGATACCAAGTAACTCGGTACTAACCTTCCTGCGATCGATTTCGCAGCGGCGGCGCGTTTGACCGAAAATATGCGTCGCTTCGACGGCCGAGGTCCGTGACTAAATATCGTAGGCACTGCACCTGGCTTCAAACATCGACGTCGGCGACGTTTTGTCGGATCTTGTGTCATTAACTGACGATATAGATATAGAAGCACGTTTCTTCAAAATGATCTGAACATAGTGCGTTGTATTTCGAAGGCTTCCAACCAGCCCATCCACAGTTGTGAATCCACTATTTCACTTCTGCCTCGTTTCAAAGGGAAACAAAAAAGACAGCTCCTTATCCTTCGCTGTACTATTGTTACAACCGTATGTAGAGCAGTGTGGCATATTGCAAGTCACGTTTTCACTGTAAGCTCAACTTATACTAATGTAACGAACCGCATCCCATGAACATGAACCAACTACGCGAACAACACAAGACAGTGTGTCGTACACAGCAAAACTAATGCTGCTCGTTTATTGGTTGCTTTCGGCCAAATGAACGCGTCATCAGTAAGATGGCAGTCTACATGTTATCGCAGATTTCGTTAGAATCTTCCACTTTAAGACTACATTCCGAGTAAACCACTAAACTGAAAATTTTGATTGTAGATGCAAATGGTTAGTTTGTGCTAAATCTTTTAGGTGCTAAACACCACAGCGTTCCCTTTTGTTTTCCTTTAAAGCAACAACGGTTATTTACATCACCGTGTTGGGAAAATAGACTTTGCTACTTGATTTTTTCACTTAAAAACATTTTAGTGCTTGTACACCTGGGCAATGGAATAACAATGAAATGAAACTGTCTGCCATTGAAGAATGTAAATAATAAAACAAAATTCATACGAATTGTCCATAAATTTGCATCGTCAAACCAACAGATGTAATGTAGAGGGGGTGACCAGTAGTAATGATAACGCTTAAGCCTCTGATTACATTTGATTGTTTGTGATGTTAATCCACTTGATTCTTCCATCAAGTCCACCATTGTTTGGGCTCACGACATTTCCTACAGGCATGGTCATAATCCACAAAGTCTTTCTTTATCTGTCCATCTACCAAACACACCTGTACAGCGACCCAATCTCTCCTCGATTGACAAGTAGACCGATCACGTGGTAGGGTAAATTCGGGATATCTCGCAGGTCCAACTCAGGCCTGACCAATCGAGTGCAGCCACTTATGTTGCTAGGTGGCATCACTGTTGTGCTAGAAACATAATTGCGCATAGGCGCCATAACCGGGGGGGGGGGGGGCTTGAACCCACCACACCCCTAATATACACTGTATATATTGAAGGGGGTGCATTTTTTGGTGCAGTTTGATATTTTGTGAGCCTGAAGGTGTTTTGGCGAACATCAATGGGGTGCAAATCGACGTTTTTGGAGAGCATGAAGGTGATATGTACGGATCTGCACATTGGCCATACTCACAAATACCGAAGTGCACTAGAATCATATAACAGCAGTTCACCCGGGACTAATTATGGGTGAATCACATAAAACAGAGAAGTTGGCATTTAGTGATCGTATACCCCGCGTTGGACTTTCGTTGGAATGCCGTGATTCTTCATAAACTGTCAACTTGTTTGCCGCAAATGTCAAAAGGTCGTGATACTTTCCATCACCATTTATGCAATTCGTGTCAACTTCGACCGTTTCAGATAGTTTTGTTGTGCTAATTTACGAATACTATATTGTTGAGACGT
The DNA here is from genome assembly GCA_963995525.1 of Escarpia spicata. Lineage (NCBI taxonomy): Eukaryota > Metazoa > Annelida > Polychaeta > Sabellida > Siboglinidae > Escarpia > Escarpia spicata. The sequence continues at coordinate 41,716,702 of OZ023212.1, read as the reverse complement.
TACAAATATATTAGTAACAACAACAACAATAACGATAGTAGTCAATACCTTCTTGTTAAGATAGTGAGTAATATCATCTTCATAAAGATAATAATAATCTACGTATAATCGAGCTAGCATATGTATGCGGGTAGGTTAATGTTTTCCTCTAAGATGGCTTGCACTTTGCACGTTTAAGAGGAAAAAACGGTACGTACAATGTAATGTATGCGTAATACACAAAACGTAACAATCAGAGGAACCACACGCGCGTGGCAAATATTTCGGGAAAACGGCCCGTGTCATTGACTTGACAACATGGAATAGACGCTAACATAATAACGCTTAAATAATGCTTATGCCTACCCTCATATAAATAGCACAGCAATACGATTACTCACAAATACAGGAGTGCACTAAAATCATCTAGCAAAAGTTCACCCTTTACTGAAGAATTTTTGTGGATGAATCACACAAAAGAGCGAAGGTGGTATTTATCGCTCGTGTACCCCGCGTTGGCCTTTCGTTGGTGTGTCGTGATTCTTCATAAACCGTCAACTTGTTTGCCGCAAATGCCATTAGGTCACGATACTTTCCACCGCCATTTATACAATACGGGTTAATTTCGACAATTTCATAGAGTTTTGATGTACATATTTACGAGTACCTTACTGTTGAGTCGCTAATATATTATTATAATAATAAAGACAGTGGCTCAACATCGAATTTTTTGTGGTTTTCTCGGAATCCATCTGTGTAGGAATGTTACTCAGTGATGCAAGTGTTCTACACATTCTCCAAAAGTTGCGCTTTTAATCAATCACTTAATAGGTGTATACGTTTATGATTCTGGTAGATATAACTAATGCATTATATTACATGTCAGTGTATTGTGGATATGCCCATCATTTGTAGTTTAAGCCCACCAAATGCAATAACAAACCAAAGGCAGCAAGTATCACTGTTACAGTTATTGTTCTTTTTTTAATACACCGCCACAATTTTCTTAGTAATATAAAGATGGCGTCATTGGCGAAAGTTGCGTAACGCGCGGAACAACTTCGAATGCCAAAAAGCAATTTTCATGCAGAGATTCCTTTTATAGGCCAGTGAGGCGAAGCATGCACTAACTAAGCCAGATTACTCAACAGTCTTCACGATTGTTTAGCTATTCGCTCGTTATAAGAATGGCGATCGACAATATGCAGGCACACCAAGCTTCATACCAGGGCATGGTTTGAAACGATCCTCATAAAATAATATCATGGTCAATAACTATTATGTTAATAAATTGTGAATGCGCGTCTTCCCTTGTGCAGTACGCTCATTTCTTCATCGTTGGTTGGTTGGTTGGTTGGTTGGTTGGATGGTTGGTTGGTTGGTTGGTTGGTTGGTTGGTTGGTTGGTTGGTTGGTTGGTTGGTTGGTTGGTTGGTTGGTTGGTTGGTTGGTTGGTTGGTTGGTTGGTTGGTTGGTTGGTTGGTTGGTTGGTTGGTTGGTTGGTTGGTTGGTTGGTTGGTTGGTTGGTTGGTTGGTTGGTTGGTTGGTTGGTTGGTTGGTTGGTTGGTTTCTTCACGTCGATCATCATTGCACCAATGGCGCCCAGATAACCACCGTGACGAAGAAACCGGATGTCCGGCGCACTCTGCAACTACAATACAATTGTTACGTTATGGAAACTGAGTCGTGTATTCGTATTTGTCAAATATACAAAGTCTAGTCGTCTTCGTGGTAAACTAATTGGATAGTTAACACTTTAATGTAATTGTTTCGCCCCGAATAAAGCCTGTATCATGTTAACTTAATGACATGATGGTGTGCGTGCGTGCGTGCGTGCGTGCGTGCGTGTGTGCACGTACATATGAATGCATTAAGTTACAGTGCCGTTTCAGAAACTGGAACCACATTTTTTTCTGAATTTTATAACAACGCTGCGATCATGGTGAATACATCCCATTGTGTATCACAGATTGAATCGAAGAAACACCTTGCCGAAGATTATATCCCGAGTCATGATTCTTCTGACGTGATCGTTGCTAACGAAGTTGCCGGCAAAGTAGGCTTTCTCGAGCCCTTTACTTTCGGCGATCTGGCGAGTTGATCGGACGAGATCCCTGCAGATGGAATCTAGGAGACTGGTCATCAGGTCTGCGTCTTTGAAGTCGCCTGTTAAAAAAAATAATAATACACTTATATAAGCACTCATTTCCAGAACAAAACTCTGTTCGAGAGTGTTTACAACTTGCTTGAAATGTTAAAGACTAAGCGAAATGAACTTTTTTATTCTCAGTCTGAATGAAATATAATCTAAAAATAGTGTCCTGACATTTAACTAATTTTTTACCCCTTCCGGCACCTTTTTCAAGGCTCCTTTTGGTCGTGCTTTTCTCCACAGTTTATTGCGACACCTAGCGGCCGTTGTGACGTCACCGCAGGTAGCAACGCTAGGATTTAGTATGGCGCGCATCTATGCGGGTTGGCATTTCAGGCCGTACTTAAAATTGCAATCGCGGAATATCATACTTTGTTATATAAATATAATAATCTTACCTACAAATGTGTCGCTGGATGCACGCAGGAATTTTGTTTACTTTTTGAGTTATTACCGTTTGAACATTACAAATGCTCAAACTTGCAATGGCATTTAATATGTTTTATATTACATTAAAAATAATAATCTTATCTACAAGTTTGTCGCTGGATGTACCCATCATTTGTTTTTAGTTTTTTAATTATCGCCATTTGAACAACGTGAATGCTTTATCCTGCAATGCATACGCGGCAGCGGATATAATGCAAGGTTGAACATTCGCGATGTTCAAACGGCAAGCGATTGATGCTCGTCGTGGAGTACTTCTTGTGCTTCTCGATTTAACAGCAGCCTTCGACACAATAAATCACGATATGTTACTACGGAGACTATTTGGCTATGGCATATGCGGCGAAGCGCATGCGTGGTTGGCGTCATACCTATATGGTCGTACCTCAGTCGTGCGTGTCGGGAAAGAAGTGTCTGGGTGTACCGTGATGAAATCCGGAGTACCAAAGGAGTCGGTTCTTGGGCCGGTGCTCTTCAACGCCTACATTGCGCCTCTAACGAATTTACTCAACCGACACGACGTACAACACCATCTGTACGCCGATGATACGCAGTTATACGTCGATTTTCCACCGTTTGAGCATACAAATGCTCTCATCAGAATGGAGGCTTGCATCAGTGAAGTTAAAACGTGGCTCTATGACAACGGACTGGTTCTCAACGAGAGCAAAACGGAAGCAATTGTTATACGTTCATCGAGCTTGCGCAGACCAATACTCATTGATCATGTTGACATATGCGGACAATATGTAGCGACATCGACCATCGTCCGTGACCTTGGTGTTGCAATCGATGCTGATTTATCGATGGCGACGCAGGTTGCAAATGTATGTCGAAGTGCTTACTACCATCTCTCGAGAATTGCTCGTGTACGAGGGGCAATGACGACCAGTGTCTGCAAATGTCTTGTCCATGCACTTGTGACATCCAGAATTGATTACGGAAATGCGATGCTGTTTGGTATACCTGACCGTCTGCTGCACCGTCTAGAGAGAGTCCAACGGTCAACCGCTCGTGTTGTGATGCAACTTCGACGAGGTGACCGGCGATCTATCACTGCGGTCCTACAACAGCTACACTGGCTCCCAGTGAGAAAGCGCATCGAGTACAAGTTACTCATGGTTGTACACACGGCACTGTATGCAGGCACGCCAGTGTATCTCGCGTCACTGCTACATCGTTACGCACCACGCAGGACCCTACGCTCTGGCGGTGGTCTGCTTTTGAATGTTCCACGCGTAACCCTAGAACGTTATGGTCGCCGGGCATTTGCATGTGCTGGGCCGACATTGTGGAACTCTCTGCCTCTGGAACTACGCGCGATTGAGAACACTAGACAGTTTGGAAAATTATTGAAGACATTTCTGTTCTCAAACTAATATAACCAGACATCATTCAACCTTTGCTTTATTCATGCATATAGTTTTAATACATTTTTAGTCTTATTTATCTCAGAATCACATTTTAGTATCTAATCAAATTATTTAATGTAAATTAGGCTTTTATTTTATTTATTTAGTATTTATTTATATATATATATTTTCCAGTAGGTTAAGCTGTTCAGCACTTTTGCTAATCGTTTATTTTATCATTGCATTTACCCGTAATTTTACTATACTTAGGCTTATATATATATATATATATGCATACACTATATACTAGGATATTGTTTGCTAATTTAATTTATTTTCTGATTTATTCTCTTAAAAGTGTTTTTATGCTTCTTAGATGATTGGCAATTTGTAAACACCCGTGAACGGGGGTCATTAGTCCCGGATTTGATGGTGTATAAATAAAGTTTATTATTATTATTATTATTATAACTCAAAACTTTAACACAATTCCTATGTACACCCAGCGACAAAACTTGTAGATAAGAATATTAGCTTTATGGTGATATAAAACATATTAAATTTCGCGATTGTAATTTCATGTACAGTCTGAAAGAACATTCCGCAATGCCGTTCGCCGTGCTAAAAGATAGGACGCGCTCAGCGGCCCTGCCTTTGGTGACGTCAGCAACATCTCATAAGTTTTGACACGCAAATGACCACGTTTGAGCGGAATTAATGACATGAGTTAACAACCAACAGGCTTCATATCTGGCACATTACTTGACAGGAGTATTAAGTGTACGTATGCGACGATTCAAAGACATTTAAAATGTAATTTTGCTTAGTCTTTAAGATATAAATAATGTTTGGCGCAACCAGAAATATTAGGGTGAAACCTGCAACAGCATGCTTGCAGTAGATTACTAGTTTGCTGTTGGTGTCTTTGGAACGATGCTAGACGCATTTATAGAAACATCTTGTAATAGCTAGTAACCACCAATAAAAACAAGTATATTGTTTTCCTTATTCTTCTTTTGAAGGTCGTCAGCAGGATACTGTCACTGTGTATTGCCGGGCACCCAGTTGTACCGACGCTACCTAAACTTAACAAATGTCGAAAAATTATTAGATTCCTAGCCCTCGATAAGCTAGTCCTGTGTCAGGGATCGGCAGCCTGTGGTCCGCGGGCCAACTGCGGCCCGCGAAACTATTTCATGCGGCTCGCGGACTCTCGAGATTGCATATAATGCGGCCCGCGGAATGACAACATGCATTTGCATAGTGCACCTTCCGTAGGAGAACGAACCAAATGATAGGAAAGGTTCGACACGATCCCCCTAACATTTCTCATTGGAACAATGAATTTAATCCAGCACTTATCCATTGGGTCATGATTGGTTTTCCTTCATTAGACCGATAATTATTTGAGCACCGCGCCGGGTATAATGCCAATGATAACTTCATTGGCCCTATACTGGTCCAATGATTGGACCAGTGAAGGGCCAATGAAATGCCATTGACATTTGAAAAACATTGTTTACGCATTATATGTATATATATATACACACACACACACACACACACACACACACACACACACACACACACACACACACACACACACACACACACACACACACACACACACACACACACACACACACACACACACACACACACACACACACACATATATATATATATATATATTTATATATATAGAGCTATACTGCAATGTTACGACATGCTAACAATCAAGCATACAATTAACCATACATATCAAGTTTATGTTTATAACCACATACCTTTATTGTTTGCGTGGTAGTTAAGTCGTATATATATATATTGACTGTCAGCACCACCAGGTGAATATATTTTATTTATGTGGTGTAAGCCCATAAAATAGGTTAACCTTAATTGTATATTATATATACGCAGGTGATATTTATTACCTTTTGTAACTGTATTGAGTAAGACAACGGACTAAGTTAAAGCCCAAACCAAAATAATCTTCGAATGTTTGACTTGTTTACAATGACTGCACCAGAGGTCACACTTTTAAGAAGCTGTTAATAACAATTCAGGGCAGTTGATGCTAAAACAAGACGATAGCGTCGACATGAGCGAGTTGGCACACTGGTTGTCCCAAAAGGACAGCAACGGCGGACGTTTGTGTGCCGACGCTATGAGCGAATCGTTGCCGCCTGTGGTTTCACATCTGCGAGCCACATAATATATCTCACCACGTGGCGCAAATTTTCAATATTATATAGCTATGTCATTCGTAAGACCATGACACGCATCAATGGCACATAAGTGGTATTTTCTTATCAATGATGTCATTACATGTCAAACCAATTATGAAGTGGACCAAAACAACTATCATTAACCCCCAGGGATAATGATCAATGTCAAACCAATGACATTTTAACTAATGATAGCCATTATTGGGCCAATGTTGTTTTTTCAATGGCAAACCTATGGTGGCAAACCAATAACAAAGCATCATTGGCACAATCATGTTTTGTACTAGCAAACCAATGCTGACAAACCATAATTGGCACAATCATGTTTTGCACTAGCAAACCAATGCTGACAAACCATAATTGGCACAATCATGTTTTACACTAGCAAACCAATGCTGACAAACCATAATTGGCCCAATCATGTTTTGTTCAATGGCTAGCCAATGATGGCAAACCAATGACAAACCACCATTGACCCAATCATTGTTTCTGCAGCCATCATTGAGCCAATGACATTTGCTAGTTGGGAATACAGGTGTCTCTGCGGAGTTCGTCAAGGCCCATTGCATAATTCCTTTGAAAGTCTGTGTGGCAAATCAGTGAAACCCCAGAACCATACATGTGCGATGTTGCATTTCTTGACACATCACGGCGCATCTTAATCTGCTGAATGTTTAACTCAAAGGACGAGAACATCAAATCAAATAACTCTTCCCAATGGTGTCTTCCAGTTCGTTTCCGCTTTCTTAATCAAGTTGCTACTGTGGCGGAGGACAACTGCCGAACGTCAACTATACGTGCATTTCTCAACACTCCTGGAAAACGAACCCGCTAGAAAGGGGAGGACACGTACGTAGCGGTCAGCGGGCTGCTGGGATGGGAGCTGCGCAGCGTTTTACGTATCCCAGATCTCGCAGTTTCTCTTATTTACAGCCCGTTCCACATGGAAGTATGCGATGGGCCGGAAGCTGTATAGGTGAAGTTCACGCTAACGCGAAGTGTCCCCGTGACACTCAAAGCGACTTTCAATGAGCTGACACCTGTAGAATTATATCACACACGTTTGCCGATCAAACACGCTAAGTTCACTGCCTCTCTCTTTGGGACAATGCGTGGGTGTGAGCAGCAGCACTCGAAGATAAATCTCGAGAAATGCAAGACATTGACGCAGGTGACAAACGGACACACGTATGACACACTGAAGCTCGCAGAAACAAGTCCGTCTACAACTAGAAGTGGGGCACTTCGTGGCGCAGCAACAAAACCAGACGGCACTCTAGTCAAAATGTCAGTTGCATGCCAACGACACGGACTCTGAATACTGCGTATACTGTTTAGCACTCAATTGATCAAAATCATACCTTGATGATTGATAACAATAAAACCACTATTTAATTTTGATACACTGGTAAAATGTGAAGTTCAACTTTAAATGCATGAAGGTATTACCTATAGGAAGCCTCGAGATTAGAGCCATCATGATTGAAGAAGGAAATCAAGGAGAAAATGCCATATTTCTGGCAATTCTGCATGCCTTTTAATGTGTAAGTAAAAGGTGATGATGTCAATATCCATATATTTTTGTTCCCATATCATCTGATCATGTCAACATCTTGTTAACAATGCTGCTCAAATTGTATTCCACTGTCACGAAGGGCTCCATATTACTTTTAGTATAGGCTTTGTTGTATCAGAAATGCATGTCTATTATGAATGCATTTCTGATTACATACACTATATATCATGAAATCATTAGGACTTTGAAACTTATATATCATATAAATAAATGTTTCTCGTCCCCTCCTGTCTCTGTTAAAACATTTTAATTTGCATTTTCAGATAACAAATATAAATACTTTACATACCTTTCTTAAATTTTAACTCAGTGGTTTTATTTCTAAATGCTGATCGATTCATATGCATCCAAAAGAAATGTATTGCCAGAGAAATCTTTTTATATTCATCTTCAGTTGTATGACTCATGAGTGTAGTGAATTGTTAATCAGCTGACATGGTCTGAGGACAATTAAATAGGAAAAAACATAAACACAAATAAAAACTGCATCCATCCCCATTTCACAAAAAGATGAGGACAGTTATCACTTATGTGCACAAAATAAATTTAAAAGGCTAATGATGACTTCCTGGTCTGCAAAAATAAGACGTGAGACACTTCATTAAGATTGTAAGATCTCATACAAAATCTACATGCACAACCACAATGGTGGTGTTTTAATCTGAGAAAAGTATATTTTGAGTTGAGAAAAATGAATATGTAACTATCATATATGGCATCTTAGGACACATCTAATTTGTCTGTGTTCATTCACCAGGGATTGTACTGCTATTGGCCCAAGTACAATTGTGCTGCACGGGCAAGACAAGCCGAAGAACCGGATTTGGAAAAATGGTCAACGTATGCCATCCGTCAGACGTATATTTTACAAGTACATTGTAAGTTTACAAGTACATTGTGCGATTACTAATACAATAAAACCTGTGTTAAATACCACCCTGTGATTTAAGACAACTTCAATAGGAACACAAGTGGTATTTTAGAAGTAACTAACCCTGTTATTAAATTCCAACTGTCATTGAACCTAACTTTTCCATGGCCCTTAGGTGGTCTTAAACTGCAGGTTTTGCATTATGCATTAATTCAATATATTATGAAATCAACACAAATGCAGCAGTCACATTTATTAAGAATATATTATACCATGTTCACATATATGGCTAGGATTTATTCTTATGCATCATGTATGATATGTGCTGCCTTAAATGATCATGCATTTTATTATAATAAATTCACATATCTTATGTATACTGGCGGAATGGACAATTATGAGAACAACAGCCGCTTTATCGTTGTTGTTATTATCATCTTGCTCAATATGTACTTCAGATGATTATTTCAAGGCATCCCAGAAGGCAAATCTAGCGCAAGTTTCTTCTAATGTGGACACTGACAACGAGATGGCATCAAGACGGAGGTCTCTGAAGAAACCATTTCGTTTTGAAAGCAGCAGTGAAGATGCTGGTGATGGTAAATACTATGCAGCAAGCAATGTACATTTCGATGCTTACAGAAATGGGAACAGATCTGGGCTAACATGGCAATAAAGTTGGAAGGTGTCGGTTCAAATGCTGTATGGTAGCACCATTGAACTTAGTGTATGCAAAAATAGTGAGTGAATCTTCGAGTGATTGAGCAAAATAAAAACTTTTATTTCTGATATAATTGTCATCAACAGTGCACCCACATAATACCCCAGCATCTATTTTAATATATAGATTATTTTAATGAACAAATCACCCGACTTTCTAGACACAATTGTTCCCTCTGTTCAATTTGGTATAACAGAAAGCGGGGGTCCATTGTGTCTAGGAAGCCCTTTAGAACAACTATGAGGATGATACCACAGCTGAACAAACTATCTGAGATTATAGTAAAAATATACTGACCCTGAGCAGGTGTCGGCATTACTATTATAAAAAATGTAATGTGAGCCATGTATACATGTCGTATCATGACAAACAGTATTGTTGCAGCCCTATTGAACTACCAGTTACAGATGATTTATCTTTAGGCCTACTGTTCTGACCTGATATATAATGTTCACGTTAATACAGTCATTTTGTGATCAACATATTCTGTTAAAGATTTTACAGATGAAGAAGTTAGCACCGCTACACCAGCCATGGCAAAGAAGCGACCATGCCTGCCAACACCACCTGATTGTGAGTAAACTGTCTCAAAGACTACGAGGGAGGAATAGCTCAGTGGCAGCTAGTACATACACTCTCTCACTACTGTAAGGTTGTCAGTTTGAACACCATTCATGCCAACTGGGTTTGAAATCCACCCACTTCAGTGACACCTGTCTGATGGTATAAATAAATAAATAACAGGTGTTATTGGTCATTGTTTATAGTGATTGTCAGCCGAAAGGTCCCTTGGGACTAATCAAAAAGAGTTGGGTTTGCCTTGTCCCGGGTTTCTACCTGGCATGGGTCGCCTTCATGTGCATAAATATATGTTGTAAAACGCAGTCAATCAAAGACTATGTTTATGTTGGATCATGGTATATATGCAACAAACATTTTAAAAGGTACTTTATAATAGATGATCTGGAAAAATGTTGAATGGTTGCATTCCTGGTGTTGCGTAACTTTGTGAGATATGTGTACATGCAGCTGATCAATGTTGTCAGGATGTTATAAACTGCCACCATACAACCCACTCGATTTCAGTTGCTATGGACCTAATTCCAACTGTGACACCACGGCGGTCACCGAGAAAGTCCACCAAACCAAGTCCACCACCAACAATGAAAAGGCTGACATCCCACCTGTGCTCAAGTATGTTTGTCAGCATATATATATATATATATATAGCGGTTCATATCAAGCAGTTCAAAAACGCCACAAACACGTTATTTATATTGAATTAAATTCACCAAGTATAATTATATAGTAGCTTAATATTAAATTTTCATGAATTCTGGGTTAATATTTTAATTGTGTTGCAGTTTCACCTGAGCTTGTTCCATAAATTGTGATGCACCGGTATGTCCTGATGGTGATTGTTATACTGTTTATATCACGTCAATATCAATCAAACATGTTAAATGTCAGATAACATACTCCTGGGAGGGGCTGTGTCTGGCATAAGTCCAAAATACCAGGATTTACCCGAGACAGACCGAGTATAGGAGGGTGTTATGTCATAAACTCCGTCAAAAATATGAAATTTATTACTTGTTGAATGTTAACGTGATCTACTTCTGATGTGACATTTCATTTTATTTCATGATCCAGCAACATCCAAGACCTCTTCAATATCAAGGGAACGTGTCGTCAACACCGATAGTAAGATATTACATTGTATTTATAGACAAATGTTATAAATATATTTTGCGGAGGTAGTCTGTTTTAAGATAGAATGGCGCAAAATATAAAAAATTATATCTGCGTGTCATTTATTACTCCACTGGCTGGATCAGGCGACCGGTAGTTTTGCAAAAGCATAAATTATCGAGTAATATAATATCAAGTGCCAAAGTGACATATATAGTAGCAAACAGGCATGGGTTAATTTAAATTGTTAATTCAGGTAAATCAATTAGTTTATTCAAATTAATTAACTTTCTTTAAAAAATAACTTTTCTGGAATTGATTTAATTTAATTTAATAATATCAATTAACTTGATTATACTGGGTATTATTAACAAGTAATTTTTAACAACCAATAATCTCCCAAGTTGAACAATTATTGATTGAAACAGTATGTGCTTAACAAAAGGAACTGAGATGGATAATGTATTTGTATGTTAGATACTAAAGGAAAGTAGTATAGAGCTAGTAACTTACTCCACACAACTATTTTGATTCATACTTTCAGGTATCTGTCCTCCGAAAGTTAGATGCGATCCTGGAGAACCAGGGTGAGTTGTTGGCTCTCCAGCGAAGGCTTCTCCTCAATATGGGGACAAGTGTAACTGAGGAGGAGGTGGATGAGATGCTTGCCAGGCCCTGCAGCACTATCCCAGAGCTCGAAGGTCTTTGCCAGAAACTTGAGGACAAGGACTTCCAGAAGAAAACTGTAAGGAGGGGTTTTCAATCATAATTATGGGTTTTGTATTAAAAATTTTAGTGTGGGGGGCATGAATTTTTTAAATGCATTACCAGGTAAAATAAAAATAACATTCAAATTGTGGGGGGTCAATTGTTTTTTGGTGGGTGGGCTAAATATGAGGCATAGGTATTTGAAAAATAATTAAAATGCAGAAGGGGAGCATTTTCTCAAGGTACATGTATGTGGCAGAATTATATTGAGATATGTGGGTAGGGGGTGTTTAATTAATTCAATATGTGTGGGTAATGGGGTCAAAACAAGTTCATGGCCACTCCCCCCAACTGTTTACATGGAAAAGCCCTTAGTGAATCAAACACATAGGTACATGTATATATAAATGTAAAAAAGTGTGTATTTTGGTAACATTCTACAAAACGCCAATTGTATCAATACAAAGTTTTGATATGCAATATATCAGTGGATATACATTTTCTCAAGGTGTTCATATCAAGTTGTTTTGAAACATGACTTTAATTGTTGCTCTTGATTTATCCTAAGGTTCTCTACTTGAGCTCCTTGGGAGGAGTGAATACTGGCGACAGTATTCGTCGCATGCTGCGGAAGGTGGCAACGAATGACATCCTTGGCCAATACAGCCTCAAGGGGAAAAAATTGAAGCGAAAGTTCATGGAGTTGTCCATCTGCCAAGTTGTGATCAGTATGTTTCTCTTTTCTTTATTTTTATATCACCTGGTCACCGATGAATACAATTACCACCTCATAGTAATTGTTCCAAGTCAAAACTCTTAAATTTTGCACCAGATGTAGCTCAGTTTGAGTCAAGAAAATAAAGTATTATGGTAGTGTTTTTTTAGCACTGGATGTGATCCATTATTCCTCCATTGGTAATTTACTGTGCCATGGGCAATATGCCGGTTTTCATGATATCGGACATTTTATTAGAATCTTCCACTTTGAGACAACATCTCAAGTTGACCACTGATGTGAAGATGTTGATTGTAGTTGCAAATGGTTAGCTTGTATTAAGTTTTAAGGTGCATAACCACAAAAGTTGCCTTTTGTTTCCCTTCAAGATATTTTAGTCTGAAATGTGTTACCTCATTTTGTTTTTCTCATTGATTTCAGAAGCATGTACACGCATTCACAAAATGTCAAAAGTGGATGAAATTGAAGAAATGATCGCGGAAACTTTGAAGTTTGCACCTCACAGAGGAGGGAGAAAGGCTAACAAGGTATTTGACCTTGACTCGCTCTTAGTAATTTCTTTCCTAAATAAAATGCCCCCTGGCCTTGATGGCATAAGCTATAGTTTCTATTGAATTTGCCATCCTGTGGTAGGCCATAGATATAAATTTGTGGATTGCCATGAAACCAAGTATGACTCTCTCCTAGTGGTTATAATTAATATACGATTAATGTTACTGGAGAAAGCCATATTAATCTACTATACATACATAATTACATTGTGCATTTTTGGTGCAAGAAATCTATATTGTACAACAATATGGTTCTCTGTGCGTGTGTCTGTCTGTCTGTCTGCTTCTCTGTCCGTCCGTCCGTCTGTATGTGACATGTCTGTCTATGACATGTCTGTCTGTGACATGTCTGTCTGTAGACCGTTATCACCGTTTGCATGTATAGGGTTGACATGTGTGTGATCTAGCAGACCCATTGGGGTGGTTTGTAGATTTAGATTTTACAAAAATTATTCTGGGTGGTGGTGATCTTGGGGAGATCACTATTTTTAAATGGCACTTATCTCCATCAGTTTTGCATGTATGGGACTGAAATTTTGTGTGCGATCTATACAGAGGGTCCATTGGGTGGTTCGAACGTATATTGAGATTTTTTCAAAATTCGTGTAGGCCAGCAGGGTCTCGGGAGTCACAATTTCAAGAGTTTCAGTGCAAGCAACAGTCTTTTCCCCACAGGCAACGTCGGTTACTCAGCCAGTTATTCAACAATACGTCATCAAACATATTCTTTTAAAAAGGGCATTACATTCCCCAACATAACTAGTGTTTGATTCATATTGATATTTAGAATATATTTTTATATTCAACAGATGCCGGCAGTTACCCAGGTCCACCAGGTTGAAGATGATGACGAGGAAGATTGAGTTTTGTAACTACCATGTAATAGCCATGTGTAAATAAAAGTAATGAAAATCCATTTATTGTTTTATCGTTCTGTTAACGTTAGACAAAATCGTTCTGCTAACGTTAGACAATAACGTTATCTGTAACGTTCTTGGAACATTAAGAAAACTTTCCCAAAAACATTCTGCTAACATTAGGGGAAAACGTTCTGCTAACGTTATGCAATAACGTTATCTGTAATGTTTTTGGAACGTTAAGAAAACTTTCCAAAAAAATGTTCTGCTAACGTTATGCAAAAACGTTCTGCTAACGTTAGGCAATAACGTTATCTGTAACGTTCTTGGAACGTTAAGAAAACTTTCCAAAAAAACGTTCTGCTAACGTTAGGCAATAACGTTATATGTAACGTTCTCGGAACGTTAAGAAAACTTTCAAAAAAATCGTTCTGCTAACGTTATGCAAAAACGTTCTCTAACGTTAGGCAATAACGTTATCTATAACGTTCTCGGAACGTTAAGAAAACTCCAAAAAACGTTCTGCTAACGTTAGGTAATAACGTTATATGTAACGTTCTCGGAACGTTAAGAAAACTTTCCAAAAAACGTTCTCCGAACGTTATCACTAACGTTATCGTTAACGTATCTGAGAACCTGTTTTTGTTAGCTGCAGTTTTAGATTAAAACACATACCATTTATTTATTATCCTACCCAGCTATCTTCCACCCTCTGAACTAACAGGCCAATCTTCGGGTGTGTCATTGTCGAGACACTGACAACCCTGTGTTTTTCAAATACCCAGGTTCTGAATTGGCCCAGAACCAACAATAACATTATTATCTGACTGTTTGTGTTGTTTGCATAAGCCGTGCACATTATTTTTATAAGTCATAGTTTATATTTACTGTGTCTTTAACTCTTATAAAGGCAAGTTTTTACAAGCAAATATTTTGTAAGTGCATTAAATTACAGCAATACACTAAAATTGATACCTATTAACAATCAACAGTTAGAACGGTCCATTTGCTTAGCGAGCATAAACATTTTCAAATTCTCCCAACTCTCAACATGACAACTCTGCTACTGCTACTCGGAATTTTTGCCCTGCCCTGCTCACAGCCCCAAACAAGAGTTACAACTCCAATACAGGTGACAGGATGTCCAAATCGGAATATTCTAGTCTGCAAGTTAACACAACTCTGGCTTCCTCTCTCCATAAGCCTCAAATGATTGGTAATTCCCACATTGAGGAAGGGCCCGACGATACTACTAACGTCAGCAACACCTTAAATTTCAGTGAAAATGTCGGCAAGTGGAGTTTAGCTCTCTATATAATCTCTAAACATAAATCCTGTTTCTGTCCCCAAATCCTGAAATTCAAAGCCAACCATTATCATCTGTTATTGATTATAATTCTCGCTGGCCAAATCGAAACAAATCCTGGACCAGGTAGTCTCCATAGTTGTACTGAATCTTTATATCCTTGTGGAGTATGCAGAGATGAAGTAAAGGAAGATGACAGAGCACTTCTGTGCGACAAATGTGAATGCTGGTACCATACCAAATGCATCATGAAAAACATATCAATCTCATGGATCTGCTGCAAATGTGGTTTTCCAAATTCTGATTCGTCAATACCTCAAACCCAATCATTCACCACTACAAAGCCATTTTCACTGCTCTCTGAACTTGATGACACTAATGACAATGATTGCATCAATGATGACGATAATATGCACCCGAAAACCTCAACTCCATCCAGAGGTTCGTCTGGTACTCTAACACGCCTACCATCAAAAAACATGGCCTCAGGGCAATGACCATAAATTGTAACAGTATCAAAAGCCCGACTAAACAAGCAGCCTTCCGTGCAACAATCGATCAACACCAACCAGAACTCATATTGGGTTGTGAATCCAAATTAGATAGCAATATGGCTACATATGAACTAAAATCCAAAGAAATGCGGCAAGATTCATCTTCTCCGACTACCGATAAGAAACACATATTAAACCACTCATAAACAAACTCAACTGGGACTCGCTCCACACACGTCGCCTCATTCAACAAGCATCAATGTTTTACAAAATCCACTACCACATGGTTAACATCAGCCCTCTGTCATGTTTCCAGCACGCCACGCATATCTCCAACATAATCGACCATCCACTTAAATATACCAACACAATAATTCCAACCATCAATGCATATAAATAAGCATTCTACCCTAGGCTAGGGCAATATCCATATGGAAAAGACTACCACCATCTGCTGTTCTACACATCACGCCATCATTGCCAGCCTTCCTGTGTGTCGCCATGCTAGCCATCAGGAAAATGCAACTCTTGCATGGCGTCCACATCCTCTAAAGCTACAAACTTATGTATATTAGTGCACCACTTGTTTTTATCCGCGCTTTTGTTTGTTTTTCGATGCTTTTCTTTCTTTATTTTGAACATCCTTCTACACAATTTTTTACCTTTTTGTTCGACTGCCCTGACGTTACGCACCGCACAAATCCCAGTTTAGCTGTGAACAGCTGTAAAGGATTTTGACATAAAACATCAAGCTTTGTAACACTTTCCGTTTAGATATTTTGCCTTTTTTGAGCGATAACACCGGTTTGTTTACGCTCAACAATTAACAGGTTCGTATCACAAACATGTCAAAAAGTAATGTCTGCAGTAGGTGGATGTTTACAATCTTCTTAAAAAGGAAGACTTAGCATATGAGACTGAGGTTCTAGCATGCAGATGTGTTGTTGCGTGTCCTAAGTTTGTGCATCATCCAATTAAGATGTTTCACCCTTCCAGCAATGTTTTGAATCCGGGCCCACCTCAATTTTTTCGTTATAACTACATTTTGTCTATATTTAATTATTAATAATACCTCCGTGCATTCATTCATTAATTCCACATCATTTCAGGCATATAATGTTTAACAATATTTGCATCTAATAACACGTTTGAGGCCCAAATAGTGCCCTGGTTTGTGCGAAACGCCTCACTGTAAGTGTAACACAATAAACACAATGCATTAAATGTGTAAACCTCATGGGGCTATTTTTAGATTATCTTGGTGATCAATTACATTATTAATTGTAATTATTTAACATTAATTTGGATAGTTGTTTTATGATGATATTGAAATCACTGCTTGAGAACACAGTTGATGTAACAGAACAGCTGCAGTCCATCAGAACATCTCACACACAGCTTGCAGTTCTTCAGGACCAGGTGCTGGAATTCCAGAACGGCATCACCCTAAACGTTGCTGCTCGCATCAAGTGGGTTTACACAAAGTCTGTCACTGCCGCTGTGCCGGCACACCTCAAGTCGATGTTGCATCTGAACTCCGCCAATCCACACTATGAATGTTGTCAAACGCGTCTGGCAAGGGATGCAGAAATGGTCCTTAATGTTGTGGCAGCCGTAGAAACAAACCCGTTCACGACAACACACTCCGGTCTTATCAATGTATCAACCGGACAACGCGCAGTGCAAGAAGTGGAGGGTCACCTGACCAATGTGAGAGAACTTGATATCGTGGCATTGTCTGATTCGATATCAGGTGATCAGAAGAAGTCAACCATAGTTAGACTGAAGACATTTCACACACAGAAGCCCAACAACTCAAAAGACCAGCCTGCCGCTCTAGGGAAGAGCGACGAAGTTGTTGCCTTCCTGTGGATGACCCAGATCACTGCTAGTGGTGGCGAAGTCGACATTGTCTACTTCATTGACAAACATGAATGTAGCAAGTTTCCCCAGTCACTGTTCAATGGAGACGGAACTATGAGGTCTGCAGGTTCAAAGGCTAGTCTTGGTAAGACTCTAAAAGAAGAAACCAAGGTGGTCAGTGCGCCTGGTCTACCAAAGGAGAAGCGGAAAACGGCAGTGACGGTGGATGCCATGTATGCTGTTCGCCGTTGGTCATTAGTAGTATACAGGTATGTTTGGAGGGGTATCTACGGCCCTTTTTGAGGAGTTTTGGTTGATAATAGGGAGGTTTCGAAAGCCGCCCCCCTGAGCAAAGTGCGTAGTCACGTGACCGTATGTATGTATAACGAGAGGCGCCCCCTGGCGGGTACGTTAGAGGTGACGCCTCCTAACGGGGAGTGGTGTTGTAGGTGAATGCGCGTGTATGAAAGAACTAACGAAACACAAGAGTATACGAGTGCACACGTGTTTTATTGATGAAAGATACAAGCGTGAAACCGTGTTTTATTAAACGAAGTGCATCAAGACTTGTGGGTGAGTGAACACCGCGACAGAGGTCGTGAGCTTAGGGGTCAATACGACCACGCCAGCGGCTCGTGGGATGATGGTATACGACTTACGGGTGAGTGAACACCGCGTCAGAGGCCGTGAGCTTACGGGTGTGTGACCACCGCGCCATAGGCTCGAATCGTTAATGACGATGATGATGATGATAACACCTGTTCGTTAATGAAACACGGTTATTGCAGTTGTTTAAGCCAATCGAATACACGGCAATCGTTTGCTATCAGATCAGTGCCGAAACCTTTTACGAAATCCTTCATGACAACTCCACGACATCGAAACATGAGATAAGCAACACTTAGAGGGTCAGAGGTGAAATAGTAGGTGACGCCTCCTAACGGGGAGTGTAGAGAGGGTGTTATTAGTTGTGTATGAATGTACGTGTATGGGAGGGGAGCGTAGAGAGGGTGTGTATGAATGCGCGTGTATGAAAGAACTAACGAAACACAAGAGTATACGAGTGCACACGTATTTTATTGATGAAAGATACAAGCGTATAATATGAAACCGTGTTTGATTAAGCGAAGTGCATCAAGACTTGTGGGTGAGTGAACACCGCGACAGAGGTCGTGAGCTTAGGGGTCAATACGACCACGCAAGTGGCTCATGTAAGTCTGCCTATGTTGTATCGTGTATAACGAGCATGTTGGAAGGTGGACCATGAGAGATAATGAAGTATACTGAAAGGTGTGTGAATAATGTTTATAAATATATATATATATATATATATATATATATGAAACTTTAAAATATGTGTGTATGTGTGTATGTATATATGAAAGAAGGATTATATATAAGATAATAACCAACAAACACCACAGTTTGAAAGTTGAATAGTTTTATTAACATCAACGATCGATTACATCAACGAAACCATCATCATCATCATCTGTCTCCGGACACCAATTTTCGACATCCCCGTGTCCAAGGGGGCAACAGGGTCGGGGTCAACCCAAGGGTTTGGAGGATCAAACTGGTCCCGTGTCCTCAGCAGTTCAGCCATGACGATACAGAAAGCACATTCGTGGTAGTCGCGGAGTTCTTCTTCTCTGGAACATATATGAAAGATAAGAATGGACTATGACACAATATGTTGACCTAGCCTGCCCTCTTGTCGTTTCGGCTAGCTACGCGGTGTCTGGTTACCGATCGCGTCAGGCGTGAAACATATATGAAAAAGTTGAAAATGATCAAGCGAGTGGAATAAGGTAGCATATATATATATATATATATATATATATATATATATAAAGTACAGGCGGGTGGAACAGTCAGTGATGTAACCACACAGGGACATATATATATATATATATATATATATATATATATATATATATATATATATATAAAGTACAGTCGGGTGGAATAAGCCAGTGATGTAACCAGACACCGCTTAGGTAATCGGCACACGATAAAAGGGCAAGCTAGATCAACGGACTATGATACAATACGTAATGGAGACGTCTGCTGACGCGAGGGAGACGGGGAGGATAGGAAGGCAGAGAAGGCGAGGGAAGAGAGGAGAGGTAGACAGTGGAGGATAGGAAGACAGAGAAGGTGAGGAAAGAGAGGAGTGGGAGATAAGGGAGGATAGGAAGGCAGAGAAGGCGAGGGAAGAGAGGGGAGGGATACAGAGGAAGATAGGAAGGCAGAGAAGGTGAGGAAATACTTGGGAGATCAAGCATATGTCAAGCGATAAAATACAAAGTTTGCAGCACTTACTTATTGGAGACGTATAATATTCATCTTGTCCTCGGGACATGCCTTGGCGTGAGCGCTCGCCATCTTCAGCAGTCGGAGTGAAGTTGCGTTGTTCGAAGTCGGTAGAAAGTGATATGCTCCACTAGAGTTTTGTTAGGTTTATATACGCAAACCCGATAGAGGCGTTATGTCTTTTCAATCACGAGACAGTACAGACAATGGAGTCACGAGTTGAACTCTGCTCTCTGCCCGTGCTCGTTAGCGGGTGCAATATGAGATAAGCCGCGTGCCTCGACACTCACGAGAAGCCACTACGCTACGTCCATCCATACACGTGTTCCAACTTCCAACAGTTTACTTACCACAATTCTCATTCTTCAAACTGTCATATACATCTTGTGTCACAGGTGCTCGTTAGCGGGTGCATTCCGTACATGGTCTAGCCTGTTACATGTCTCCCTTCCATACATGGTCTAGCTTGTTACATGTCTACCTTCCATACATGGTCTAGTTTGTTACATGTTTCCCTTCCATACATGGTCTAGTTTGTTACATGTTTGCCTTCCATACATGGTCTAGCCTGTTACATGTCTACCTTCCATACATGGACTAGCTTGTTACATGTTTGCCTTCCATACATGGTCTAGCCTGTTACATGTTTCCCTTCCATACATGGTCTAGCTTGTTACATGTTTGCCTTTCGTACATGGTCTAGTTTGTTACATGTTGACCTTCCATACATGGTCTAGCCTGTTACATGTTTGCCTTCCATACATGGACTAGCATGTTACATGTTTGCCTTTCGCACATGGTCTAGTTTGTTACATGTTGACCTTCCATACATGGTCTAGCCTGTTACATGTTTGCCTTTCGTACATGGTCTAGTTTGTTACATGTTGACCTTCCATACATGGACTAGCATGTTACATGTTTGCCTTCCATACATGGACTAGCATGTTACATGTTTGCCTTTCGTACACGGTCTAGTTTGTTACATGTTTCCCTTCCATACATGGACTAGCATGTTACATGTTTGCCTTCCATACATGGACTAGCATGTTACATGTTTGCCTTTCGTACATGGTCTAGTTTGTTACATGTTG
The DNA here is from genome assembly GCA_963995525.1 of Escarpia spicata. Lineage (NCBI taxonomy): Eukaryota > Metazoa > Annelida > Polychaeta > Sabellida > Siboglinidae > Escarpia > Escarpia spicata. The sequence goes on along the minus strand of OZ023212.1, from coordinate 41,695,763 downwards.
ACCTTCCATACATGGTCTAGCCTGTTACATGTTTGCCTTCCATACATGGACTAGCATGTTACATGTTTGCCTTTCGCACATGGTCTAGTTTGTTACATGTTGACCTTCCATACATGGTCTAGCCTGTTACATGTTTGCCTTTCGTACATGGTCTAGTTTGTTACATGTTGACCTTCCATACATGGACTAGCTTGATACCTGTTTGCTATCCATACATGGACTAGCTTGTTACATGTTGGCCTTCCGTACATGGTCTAGCTTGTTACAAGTTTGCCTTCCATACATGGTCTAGCTTGTTACATGTTTGCCTTCCGTACATGGTCTTGCTTGTTACATGTCTGCCTTCCATACATGGACTAGCTTGTTACCTGTTTGCTATCCATACATGGTCTAGCTTGTTACATGTTTACCTTCCATACACGGACTAGCTTGTTACATGTTTGCCTTCCATACATGGTCTGGCTTGTTACATGTCTGCCTTCCATACATGGTCTAGCTTGCTACATGTCTGCCTTCCATACATGATCTAACTTGTGACATGTTTCCCTTCCATCCATGGTCTAGCTTGCTACATGTTTGCCTTCTGTACATGGTCTAGCTTGTTACATGTCTGCCTTCCATACATGGACTAGCTTGTTACCTGTTTGCTATCCATACATGGTCGAGCTTGTTACATGTTTGCCTTCCATACACGGACTAGCTTGTTACGTGTTTGCCTTCTATACATGGTCTGGCTTGTTACATGTCTGCCTTCCGGATTAGCTTGTTACATGTTGGCCTTCCGTACATGGTCTAGCTTGTTACAAGTTTGCCTTTCATACATGGTCGAGCTTGTTACATGTTTGCCTTCCGTACATGGTTTAGTTTGTTACATGTCTGCCTTCCATATATGGTCTAGCTTGTTACATGTTTGCCTTTCATACATGGTCTAGCCTGTTACATGTCTGCCTTCCGTACATGGACTAGCTTGTTACATGTTGGCCTTCCGTACATGGTCTAGCTTGTTACATGTATACCTTCCGTACACGGACTAGCTTGTTACATGTTTACCTTCCATACATGGACTAGCTTGTTACAGGTCTGCCTTTCATACATGGTCTAGCTTGTTACAAGTTTGCCTTCCGTACATGAACTAGCTTGTTACATGTTTGCCTTCCATATATGGTCTAGCTTGGCGGAAAGTGAAGGAGCTAGTGTCTGCTCCTGAGGGGGAATTAGCCTGTCACGGGACCGACCTCCTAGTGGAAGTAGTACCACCTGGCGGGTAATGAAGGAGTAATGAGGGAATATTAAAGGCTAATTGACGTAGACCGAGTCTGCTGATATATATCACTCTGGGCTGGAGCACCCATGGGGAAATTTTAAGATGGTCCCCGTCTCCACGTGATCTACCCCCTGGAGGAAAGAAGTGTAAGTAGTAAGGATATTTTATTTGCTATATTGTTTGTATGACTGCCAGTTTAAATGGTTATTTATTATGATGCCTAAAAAATTGAAACTGATGACACATTCATTCTGTCATGCATTGTCCGAAATGTCATGTCTCCCTTGTAACACTTTGTCGTGATTGCCCAAAGACACACCACTCCCATGTAACACTTTGTGTCACTATTGCCCAAAGACCTCCACTCCAATATAACACTTTGTGTCACTATTGACCAAAGACCCACTCCCATGTAACCTTTGTGACTATTGTCCAAAGTCCCCCACTCGAATGTAACACTTTGTGTCAATATTGACCAAAGTTCCCCACTCCCATGTAACCTTTGTCACTATTGCCCAAAGACCCCCACTCCCATGTAACACTTTGTCACTATTGTCCAAAGACCCCACCCCCATGTAACACTGTCACAATTACCCAAAGACCCACACTCCCATGTAACACGTTGTCACTATTGCCCAAAGACCCCCACTCCCATGTACCACTTTGTCACTATTGCCCAAAGACCCCACCCCCATGTAACACTGTCACTATTGCCCAAAGACCCACACTCCCATGTAACACGTTGTCACTATTGCCCAAAGACCCCCACTCCCGTGTACCACTTTGTCACTATTGCCCAAAGACCCCCACTCCCCCTTGTCACTATTGCCCAAAGACCCCCACTCCCATGTAACACTGTCACTATTGCCCAAAGACCCACACTGCCATATAACACTTTGTTACAAGACCCCCACTCCCATGTACCACTATGTCACTATTGCCCAAAGACCCCCCACTCCCAAGTAACACGTTGTCACTATTGCCCAAAGACCCCCACTCCCATGTACCACTTTGTCACTATTGCCCAAAGACCCCCACTCTCATGTAACACTTTGTCACAAGACCCCCACTCCCATGTACCACTATGTCACTATTGTTCAAAGACCCCCCAATTCCATGTAACACTTTGTCACAAGACCCCCACTCCCATGTAACACTTTGTCACAAGACCCCCACTCCCACGTAACACTTTGCCACAAGACCCCCATTCCTATGTAACACTTCGTCACATCACCAGTGTGACATACTTTATGGCTGCCCCCTGTGTATAAGAACCATCACATGACACGACTCACCGAGCAGCCTTCGACCTTCTCGAGAAGGAAGGCGAGGCTCTTGAGGGTGTCCTCCTCCTCTACGTCCTCCGCATCCTCTACTGCAACACCAAGGCACTACATCACAACACAGCATCACATCACATCACAACACCACATCACATCCTCCAGTACAATACCACAGCACAGCATCACATCACCACTACATCACATCAATACATGATTACATCACAATACAGCATCACTACATCACAACATAGCATATCATCTCATCGCATCACTACATCATATCATCTCATCACATTCACTACATCATATCATCGCATCACTACATCATATCATCGCATCACATCACTACATCATATCAACTCATTACATCAGTGCATCACATCACTACATCATATCATCTGATTACATCACTACATCACATCACAACATCATATCATCTCATCACATCACTACATCATATCATCTCATCACCATCTCATCACATCACTACATCATGTATGTATGTATGTGTATGTACACATCACTACATCATATCATCTCATCACCATCTCATCACATCACTACATCATGTATGTATGTATGTGTATGTACACATCACTACATCATATCAACTCATTACATCAGTGCATCACATCACTACATCATATCATCTGATTACATCACTACATCACATCACAACATCATATCATCTCATCACATCACTACATCATATCATCTCATCACCATCTCATCACATCACTACATCATGTATGTATGTATGTGTATGTACACATCACTACATCATATCATCTCATCACCATCTCATCACATCACTACATCATGTATGTATGTATGTGTATGTACACATCACTACATCATATCAACTCATTACATCAGTGCATCACATCACTACATCATATCATCTGATTACATCACTACATCACATCACAACATCATATCATCTCATCACATCACTACATCATATCATCTCATCACCATCTCATCACATCACTACATCATGTATGTATGTATGTGTATGTACACATCACTACATCATATCAACTCATTACATCAGTGCATCACATCACTACATCATATCATCTGATTACATCACTACATCACATCACAACATCATATCATCTCATCACATCACTACATCATATCATCTCATCACCATCTCATCACATCACTACATCATGTATGTATGTATGTGTATGTACACATCACTACATCATATCATCTCATCACCATCTCATCACATCACTACATCATGTATGTATGTATGTGTATGTACACATCACTACATCATATCAACTCATTACATCAGTGCATCACATCACTACATCATATCATCTGATTACATCACTACATCACATCACAACATCATATCATCTCATCACATCACTACATCATATCATCTCATCACCATCTCATCACATCACTACATCATGTATGTATGTATGTGTATGTACACATCACTACATCATATCATCTCATCACCATCTCATCACATCACTACATCATGTATGTATGTATGTGTATGTACACATCACTACATCATATCAACTCATTACATCAGTGCATCACATCACTACATCATATCATCTGATTACATCACTACATCACATCACAACATCATATCATCTCATCACATCACTACATCATATCATCTCATCACCATCTCATCACATCACTACATCATGTATGTATGTATGTGTATGTACACATCACTACATCATATCATCTCATCACCATCTCATCACATCACTACATCATGTATGTATGTATGTGTATGTACACATCACTACATCATATCAACTCATTACATCAGTGCATCACATCACTACATCATATCATCTGATTACATCACTACATCACATCACAACATCATATCATCTCATCACATCACTACATCATATCATCTCATCACCATCTCATCACATCACTACATCATGTATGTATGTATGTGTATGTACGTATTTTGTGAGTTCTACTATCAAAAGAGTGACATTTTGTGAGTTCTACTGTGGTGTCCTAGCCTTACACGCATGCACGCACCCATGCACCCACCCACCGTCGCCGTCCCCACCCGCCCTCGCCGCCGCAGAGGCGGCGAGGGCGGGTGGGGACGGCGACGGTGGGTGGGTGCATGGGTGCGTGCATGCGTGTAAGGCTAGGACACCACAGTAGAACTCACAAAATGTCACTCTTTTGATAGTAGAACTCACAAAATACGTACATACACATACATACATACATGATGTAGTGATGTGATGAGATGGTGATGAGATGATATGATGTAGTGATGTGATGAGATGATATGATGTTGTGATGTGATGTAGTGATGTAATCAGATGATATGATGTAGTGATGTGATGCACTGATGTAATGAGTTGATATGATGTAGTGATGTGATGCGATGATATGATGTAGTGATGCGATGATATGATGTAGTGAATGTGATGAGATGATATGATGTAGTGATGCGATGAGATGATATGCTATGTTGTGATGTAGTGATGCTGTATTGTGATGTAATCATGTATTGATGTGATGTAGTGGTGATGTGATGCTGTGCTGTGGTATTGTACTGGAGGATGTGATGTGGTGTTGTGATGTGATGTGATGCTGTGTTGTGATGTAGTGCCTTGGTGTTGCAGTAGAGGATGCGGAGGACGTAGAGGAGGAGGACACCCTCAAGAGCCTCGCCTTCCTTCTCGAGAAGGTCGAAGGCTGCTCGGTGAGTCGTGTCATGTGATGGTTCTTATACACAGGGGGCAGCCATAAAGTATGTCACACTGGTGATGTGACGAAGTGTTACATAGGAATGGGGGTCTTGTGGCAAAGTGTTACGTGGGAGTGGGGGTCTTGTGACAAAGTGTTACATGGGAGTGGGGGTCTTGTGACAAAGTGTTACATGGAATTGGGGGGTCTTTGAACAATAGTGACATAGTGGTACATGGGAGTGGGGGTCTTGTGACAAAGTGTTACATGAGAGTGGGGGTCTTTGGGCAATAGTGACAAAGTGGTACATGGGAGTGGGGGTCTTTGGGCAATAGTGACAACGTGTTACTTGGGAGTGGGGGGTCTTTGGGCAATAGTGACATAGTGGTACATGGGAGTGGGGGTCTTGTAACAAAGTGTTATATGGCAGTGTGGGTCTTTGGGCAATAGTGACAGTGTTACATGGGAGTGGGGGTCTTTGGGCAATAGTGACAAGGGGGAGTGGGGGTCTTTGGGCAATAGTGACAAAGTGGTACACGGGAGTGGGGGTCTTTGGGCAATAGTGACAACGTGTTACATGGGAGTGTGGGTCTTTGGGCAATAGTGACAGTGTTACATGGGGGTGGGGTCTTTGGGCAATAGTGACAAAGTGGTACATGGGAGTGGGGGTCTTTGGGCAATAGTGACAACGTGTTACATGGGAGTGTGGGTCTTTGGGTAATTGTGACAGTGTTACATGGGGGTGGGGTCTTTGGACAATAGTGACAAAGTGTTACATGGGAGTGGGGGTCTTTGGGCAATAGTGACAAAGGTTACATGGGAGTGGGGAACTTTGGTCAATATTGACACAAAGTGTTACATTCGAGTGGGGGACTTTGGACAATAGTCACAAAGGTTACATGGGAGTGGGTCTTTGGTCAATAGTGACACAAAGTGTTATATTGGAGTGGAGGTCTTTGGGCAATAGTGACACAAAGTGTTACATGGGAGTGGTGTGTCTTTGGGCAATCACGACAAAGTGTTACAAGGGAGACATGACATTTCGGACAATGCATGACAGAATGAATGTGTCATCAGTTTCAATTTTTTAGGCATCATAATAAATAACCATTTAAACTGGCAGTCATACAAACAATATAGCAAATAAAATATCCTTACTACTTACACTTCTTTCCTCCAGGGGGTAGATCACGTGGAGACGGGGACCATCTTAAAATTTCCCCATGGGTGCTCCAGCCCAGAGTGATATATATCAGCAGACTCGGTCTACGTCAATTAGCCTTTAATATTCCCTCATTACTCCTTCATTACCCGCCAGGTGGTACTACTTCCACTAGGAGGTCGGTCCCGTGACAGGCTAATTCCCCCTCAGGAGCAGACACTAGCTCCTTCACTTTCCGCCAAGCTAGACCATATATGGAAGGCAAACATGTAACAAGCTAGTTCATGTACGGAAGGCAAACTTGTAACAAGCTAGACCATGTATGAAAGGCAGACCTGTAACAAGCTAGTCCATGTATGGAAGGTAAACATGTAACAAGCTAGTCCGTGTACGGAAGGTATACATGTAACAAGCTAGACCATGTACGGAAGGCCAACATGTAACAAGCTAGTCCATGTACGGAAGGCAGACATGTAACAGGCTAGACCATGTATGAAAGGCAAACATGTAACAAGCTAGACCATATATGGAAGGCAGACATGTAACAAACTAAACCATGTACGGAAGGCAAACATGTAACAAGCTCGACCATGTATGAAAGGCAAACTTGTAACAAGCTAGACCATGTACGGAAGGCCAACATGTAACAAGCTAATCCGGAAGGCAGACATGTAACAAGCCAGACCATGTATAGAAGGCAAACACGTAACAAGCTAGTCCGTGTATGGAAGGCAAACATGTAACAAGCTCGACCATGTATGGATAGCAAACAGGTAACAAGCTAGTCCATGTATGGAAGGCAGACATGTAACAAGCTAGACCATGTACAGAAGGCAAACATGTAGCAAGCTAGACCATGGATGGAAGGGAAACATGTAACAAGTTAGTCCATGTATGAAAGACAAATATGTAACAAGGTAGACCGTGCATGGAAGGCAAACATGTAACATGCTAGTCCATGTATGGAAGGTCAACATGTAACAAACTAGACCATGTACGAAAGGGAAACATGTAACAGGCTAGACCATGTATGGATGGCAAACATGTAACAAGGTAGACCATGTATGGAAGGCAAACATGTAACAAGCTAGACCATGTATGAAAGGCAAACATGTAACAAGCTAGACCATATATGGAAGGCAGACATGTAACAAGCTAAACCATGTACGGAAGGCAAACATGTAACAAGCTAGTCCGTGTATGGAAGGCAAACATGTAACAAGCTAGACCATGTATGGAAGGCAAACATGTCACAAGTTAGATCATGTATGGAAGGCAGACATGTAGCAAGCTAGACCATGTATGGAAGGCAGACATGTAACAAGCCAGACCATGTATGGAAGGCAAACATGTAACAAGCTAGTCCGTGTATGGAAGGTAAACATGTAACAAGCTAGACCATGTATGGATAGCAAACAGGTAACAAGCTAGTCCATGTATGGAAGGCAGACATGTAACAAGCAAGACCATGTACGGAAGGCAAACATGTAACAAGCTAGACCATGTATGGAAGGCAAACTTGTAACAAGCTAGACCATGTACGGAAGGCCAACATGTAACAAGCTAGTCCATGTATGGATAGCAAACAGGTATCAAGCTAGTCCATGTATGGAAGGTCAACATGTAACAAACTAGACCATGTACGAAAGGCAAACATGTAACAGGCTAGACCATGTATGGAAGGTCAACATGTAACAAACTAGACCATGTGCGAAAGGCAAACATGTAACATGCTAGTCCATGTATGGAAGGCAAACATGTAACAGGCTAGACCATGTATGGAAGGTCAACATGTAACAAACTAGACCATGTACGAAAGGCAAACATGTAACATGCTAGTCCATGTATGGAAGGCAAACATGTAACATGCTAGTCCATGTATGGAAGGGAAACATGTAACAAACTAGACCGTGTACGAAAGGCAAACATGTAACATGCTAGTCCATGTATGGAAGGCAAACATGTAACATGCTAGTCCATGTATGGAAGGTCAACATGTAACAAACTAGACCATGTACGAAAGGCAAACATGTAACAGGCTAGACCATGTATGGAAGGTCAACATGTAACAAACTAGACCATGTGCGAAAGGCAAACATGTAACATGCTAGTCCATGTATGGAAGGCAAACATGTAACAGGCTAGACCATGTATGGAAGGTCAACATGTAACAAACTAGACCATGTACGAAAGGCAAACATGTAACAAGCTAGACCATGTATGGAAGGGAAACATGTAACAGGCTAGACCATGTATGGAAGGCAAACATGTAACAAGCTAGTCCATGTATGGAAGGTAGACATGTAACAGGCTAGACCATGTATGGAAGGCAAACATGTAACAAACTAGACCATGTATGGAAGGGAAACATGTAACAAACTAGACCATGTATGGAAGGTAGACATGTAACAAGCTAGACCATGTATGGAAGGGAGACATGTAACAGGCTAGACCATGTACGGAATGCACCCGCTAACGAGCACCTGTGACACAAGATGTATATGACAGTTTGAAGAATGAGAATTGTGGTAAGTAAACTGTTGGAAGTTGGAACACGTGTATGGATGGACGTAGCGTAGTGGCTTCTCGTGAGTGTCGAGGCACGCGGCTTATCTCATATTGCACCCGCTAACGAGCACGGGCAGAGAGCAGAGTTCAACTCGTGACTCCATTGTCTGTACTGTCTCGTGATTGAAAAGACATAACGCCTCTATCGGGTTTGCGTATATAAACCTAACAAAACTCTAGTGGAGCATATCACTTTCTACCGACTTCGAACAACGCAACTTCACTCCGACTGCTGAAGATGGCGAGCGCTCACGCCAAGGCATGTCCCGAGGACAAGATGAATATTATACGTCTCCAATAAGTAAGTGCTGCAAACTTTGTATTTTATCGCTTGACATATGCTTGATCTCCCAAGTATTTCCTCACCTTCTCTGCCTTCCTATCTTCCTCTGTATCCCTCCCCTCTCTTCCCTCGCCTTCTCTGCCTTCCTATCCTCCCTTATCTCCCACTCCTCTCTTTCCTCACCTTCTCTGTCTTCCTATCCTCCACTGTCTACCTCTCCTCTCTTCCCTCGCCTTCTCTGCCTTCCTATCCTCCCCGTCTCCCTCGCGTCAGCAGACGTCTCCATTACGTATTGTATCATAGTCCGTTGATCTAGCTTGCCCTTTTATCGTGTGCCGATTACCTAAGCGGTGTCTGGTTACATCACTGGCTTATTCCACCCGACTGTACTTTATATATATATATATATATATATATATATATATATATATATATATATGTCCCTGTGTGGTTACATCACTGACTGTTCCACCCGCCTGTACTTTATATATATATATATATATATATATATATATATATATATGCTACCTTATTCCACTCGCTTGATCATTTTCAACTTTTTCATATATGTTTCACGCCTGACGCGATCGGTAACCAGACACCGCGTAGCTAGCCGAAACGACAAGAGGGCAGGCTAGGTCAACATATTGTGTCATAGTCCATTCTTATCTTTCATATATGTTCCAGAGAAGAAGAACTCCGCGACTACCACGAATGTGCTTTCTGTATCGTCATGGCTGAACTGCTGAGGACACGGGACCAGTTTGATCCTCCAAACCCTTGGGTTGACCCCGACCCTGTTGCCCCCTTGGACACGGGGATGTCGAAAATTGGTGTCCGGAGACAGATGATGATGATGATGGTTTCGTTGATGTAATCGATCGTTGATGTTAATAAAACTATTCAACTTTCAAACTGTGGTGTTTGTTGGTTATTATCTTATATATAATCCTTCTTTCATATATACATACACACATACACACATATTTTAAAGTTTCATATATATATATATATATATATATATATTTATAAACATTATTCACACACCTTTCAGTATACTTCATTATCTCTCATGGTCCACCTTCCAACATGCTCGTTATACACGATACAACATAGGCAGACTTACATGAGCCACTTGCGTGGTCGTATTGACCCCTAAGCTCACGACCTCTGTCGCGGTGTTCACTCACCCACAAGTCTTGATGCACTTCGCTTAATCAAACACGGTTTCATATTATACGCTTGTATCTTTCATCAATAAAATACGTGTGCACTCGTATACTCTTGTGTTTCGTTAGTTCTTTCATACACGCGCATTCATACACACCCTCTCTACGCTCCCCTCCCATACACGTACATTCATACACAACTAATAACACCCTCTCTACACTCCCCGTTAGGAGGCGTCACCTACTATTTCACCTCTGACCCTCTAAGTGTTGCTTATCTCATGTTTCGATGTCGTGGAGTTGTCATGAAGGATTTCGTAAAAGGTTTCGGCACTGATCTGATAGCAAACGATTGCCGTGTATTCGATTGGCTTAAACAACTGCAATAACCGTGTTTCATTAACGAACAGGTGTTATCATCATCATCATCGTCATTAACGATTCGAGCCTATGGCGCGGTGGTCACACACCCGTAAGCTCACGGCCTCTGACGCGGTGTTCACTCACCCGTAAGTCGTATACCATCATCCCACGAGCCGCTGGCGTGGTCGTATTGACCCCTAAGCTCACGACCTCTGTCGCGGTGTTCACTCACCCACAAGTCTTGATGCACTTCGTTTAATAAAACACGGTTTCACGCTTGTATCTTTCATCAATAAAACACGTGTGCACTCGTATACTCTTGTGTTTCGTTAGTTCTTTCATACACGCGCATTCACCTACAACACCACTCCCCGTTAGGAGGCGTCACCTCTAACGTACCCGCCAGGGGGCGCCTCTCGTTATACATACATACGGTCACGTGACTACGCACTTTGCTCAGGGGGGCGGCTTTCGAAACCTCCCTATTATCAACCAAAACTCCTCAAAAAGGGCCGTAGATACCCCTCCAAACATACCTGTATACTACTGTCATTCCACAAAGACGAACCATTTGGGCCATTGCAACATGCTACAAGAGGAATCTTACTCAAGATGTACCTGCTGATACAAGTATCATGCACTTCTGCTGTAATCGGTACAATGCCCAAAGCCTAAAGTCATCCGTGCAGCAACACCGATATGCCCGGTCACGACCAGCAAGGCTGTTTGAGGTCAGTGAGCTCCTGATCCACAGGAGTTCTTCTCTGTGTCGGCCAACAAGGCCGGACTGCTGAACTTTCTATGTGAGACATGGAGTAAGCACGGCTGTCATACCACGTATAAACGAAGAATGCAATGCCTAAATGTTGAAGGCGAAGAGTGCAAGGTTGGACAAGTTGGACATGGTATGATTATGTACGATCTTTGGCTGTGGGATGTTGCAGAATAAGTAAGGTTTCTCATTTTATTATTCGTCTTTACCCAATCACTGGTATTCATAAGAAGTGTGCAGACACGTATATATATATATATATATATATGTATATAATATGCGTATGGTTGGTGCTTATGCAATAGTATTTAATGTCTAATGGGGAAATGAATACGTTGTGGCTTTGTTGCAGGTACTTCGTTGGCCAAAGTTGTGTATCGCTCGAAGAAAGACTACAAAGACGGCAAACCCATATTCACACAGGTATTCCGCTTGACATCAATGAGTTTGTCCATGCACCAATGATGATTTTTATCCCTGTTTTATGAGTTAAAAACAAGTACACGCTTATGACACACTTCTAGATTATATGGCCTTTGTGCCATATAATCTAGACATTCCATATAGCGAGTGATATAATGTGATGTAAAGTGTAGGGGGAATTTGTTTTTAAAAGTGGTCACAGAATGCAACTTTAAATGCATTCGTGAATACTGTGGAGTGAATATAGACCTATCACTCAGACATTTGCTCAAATGTTGCACACAAGTAGTACACGAAACTGCTGGATATAACTAAGATAAATTTACAAAAGTTCAAGCAAAGTTCACCGGATGTGTGAAAGGATGGTATGTCCGTTGCTCAGGGAGATACGAGTGTCGGCCGGCTGCGACTGGCTCTGTTGCCGCTATTCGACCCGGAAGTGCTGATCAACTTCATCCAGGACAACGTCGACCGACCGGTAGTACATTCAACTCCCAGCTCTGTCCCGGCAACCGGCAATGGCAGCAGCAAGTTTAGACAGCAGCTGGAGCACGCACTCAACATCAAGTTAACAAAGCATTCTGTTGTTACATGTCTACTTTTCCTTCCGTTTCTTTGTCTGAACCTTCTCAGTGTTCTATGGTGATCAAATGTTCATTTTGGCCGATGTTATGATTTTATGTACTGTTATTCAAAATATTTTACTCCGGTCCGGTTAGAATGTCCAGCTGTTTCTTTCTCATGTCTGTGTGTGTGTGTGTGTGTGGTGTGTGTGTGTGTGTGTGCGTGCGTGCGTGCGTGCGTGTGTGCATTCGTTTGTTTGTCTATGCAAGTGTGAGCATGTTTTCCTAGCAGGCGTAATTTATTAGATAATTTCATCACCCCACCTGTCTGTGACACGGGCGGCCAGTACGATTGGTAAAACACAGAGCTTTCCTGTCTGATCGATCGTCATGCATCACCTGTGAAGCGTACTCCATGGTGGTGTCGGCAACTGGATGAGCTGAAACGCTAGGTCAGGTCTGCGTGAACGCCCGTGGCGACATAGCAGAACCAATGACCATCGTCTTTCCCATACTGAGTTGCGTGACCAATACTGGCTTCACAAAGCTGCGTTTTACAATAAAGAGATTGAATCAGCCTCGAATCGAGCGACAACCGAGGTCATATTTCTTGCAACACCCGACTGCGACATGGTGTTCCACAGGGCACTGTATAGTGCCCTCTCCTATTCCACATATGTGGTTGCAACGACAGCACTTCAGCTCAATTCCACGTTGTCGATGGTACTGTCTTCACGGGGTGTTTCACATCTGCCAGAGAGAATGTTCGCCGGACCTGCCGGACTACCTAATACAATCATCTCTGCCACTCAGAGCTTGCAAGATGCTTGTACACGCTCTAGTCACAACTCTTCATCCCTGTATGGCATTACCGGAACCTTGCTGCTTCGACTAGAGGTAGTCCAGTGATCAGCTGCGCATGTTTTCCTCAGCTTACATCGACGTGACCAACACAGCATGATGGCGGCCTACGAGAGTTACATTGGCTACCGGCTGCGCAGCAAATTCAGTTTACACTATTTACTTTGATGCAGGGCTCCATGCATGAAAACACTCATAGTACCTTGTTGACCGTGTACAGGCCCGTAGCCAGGGGGGTTCATGGGTTCACGTGAACCCCCTTTTTGTGAACCCCCTTTCTCCAAAATGTGAACCCCCTCAAAACTGCATCTTTAAAATGTGAACCACTAATTGAATTCCATGTTTCTCAAAAGCGTTAACCCCCCTCCTAAAAGCTGCTGGATAGTTCAAGCATTACAAGGAATGCCAAGAAAGCCTGATGTGTGCAGATGATAACGGGAGAACCGTTATCTATTAAGTGATCATCACTGAATGTATGGAAGCCTGGCTGAGGGGTTTGTCCCCAAAGCCATGTGTGAAAAGGGCAGTCACTAGAGGAATGTGTATCAAAGGACCATTGCATCCAATTAGCCATGCAGAAGGACTTCACACTATCCCAGGGTCTCCTGTTAAGAAAACGCATGGGGTAACAAATACACAAGTAGCCAGTTTTACACCAAATGTAAAATTATGAGTTCTAATTGTAGTCACTCAGAGGTTACATATGCAGACAAAATACTGGTGAATGAACGGGGTGACGATGATTTAACAATTATGAGCACATAAATTAAGCCATATAAAATAATTCATTATTTCTTATCTGAACTCTGTTAAAAATGAACGAAAGGTGCGGCTTTTTATTTTTAGTATGCTGATTAAGGTAACTACTGACTGTCAAAGAGGCTATTCTCAATAATCAACAACTTAAGATGTGTAGCGAGTGTATTTCTTACAAGCTGCAAACCAGGTAGACAAACTCTTCTGGCTTAAAACAAATCATAATGTTCAACTATTGAGCTGGAACGCGAATTTCTATGAATAATTGTATTTAACCAATACAAAATAGAGTTTAGCTTCACCTATTTTAAAATGCGCGTGCTGATGAGAAATCGTGTAATTGTGTGGCTGTATGGTTGCCGAAATACTGTGGTTGCTAGTTACATGTTTGTAGATCTCAGAAATGGGAGCCTTATCCCTGATGAGGGGGCAAGAATGTGTAAAGGGCCTTTATTATGAATTATTATGTCCATTTTGTTTTCCGTATAGTTATTAAATACAGTTTGTGTTTCCTGGAGTCAGTGTGGTGTACAGGATATGGTACTTGACTGTTTGATACCTAGAATTTGAGTCAAATTCCACAAGAAGACAATCATTTTTCTAATCTTCTATTTACCCGGCATGTTTTATAAAGGTTTGTTAGTTTACTAACTTAATTATGTTTATGATAAATTATGGAACTTTTGCACATCAGATCAGATAAATATAATATGTTAATTGACTGAAAACCACATTGTAAATGGCACACTTTAACTGTTTATTCTGAAAAATAACTTGAACATACCCACGCTCCCCGGTGCCTCGTTTTTTATATTAATATGAACATATTCAAAACAATCGCACACACGGTGAAGGGTTTCGAGTAAATAATTCAGTTTTATTAACAAAATACTATCACTGCGTGTTGGCTTTTATGAATACAATTGGGTGTAAATTAGGCTTAATCAGGCAAAAAATGGGACCAATCTCCACAGACCACATATAAGTCCCATTTTGTTTGAAAACGCCCCCCAAAATGACATCGTTATGGGCCTGCTGGTGATGCTAATGTGGTGTCTGTATATAAGACTAAACCACATGGTCCACCCATCTCACACCCATTTAATTGTTCTTCCTGTTAGAAATGTAATTTTCTGCATTATGAGCCCCCATGTGAACATGTGGGGCCATCTGCATTGTGAAAAAATATAACAGTACTTGTGTGTTACAATAGTGTGTGTTATGAAAGCTGCATCTACTGTAAGAATTATATTGATTGAAAACATTACTTTTGAAAACTTTAACATAATAGATTATTAACTCGATGGGTACACACTGTAATCTACAGGGTGTTCAATGTGGTAACCATTCAATATTAATAATAATTAATCACATCTACCTGCAAGGTTTTCCAGTTGCAATGATGATCATGGTGATGTTAGGCATGGGTTAATTATAGTAATAATAAGTATCCGACATGTCACATCCATGTTACCCAGTTCCTGCCATTTCCACCTAGCATGCTTTAATTACCAGTTGATCAGGTTCAGATAACTATTTTAACTGGAGGGAGAATGCAGTGGGCCAGCTGGAGGTGGCTGGTGTATTTGTTATTCATAGCAGGAAAGACCTACAAAGTACAATGTCAACTGGTAATTAATTAGATTTGATCAGTTGACTTAGGCAAACACTACACTTAGTTCCTCAGTCCAATTAGCTGGATTAGCAGACAAGTGCCAAACACTGCAATAAACTCTTTCTACAGAGAATACTGATGGGAGATAATTCTTCAGCAAGTCATTGATGACACAAGACTTTAGTGAGTCATGTGACAGAGGAGGAGATTGCCAGCAACTGGTTCCAACTATAAGAATTTTTTTAATATCTAACTTATGCATGGTACTTTATGTGTACAGATATTTGATGTTGATCAAACTGCATGGCACTTTCATAAAGTCCAAGTATTGTCATTTAAAAAACAACAAATGTTAAGTATGAAAAATAATAATTAATCTATGTAAATTCAACGTTAAATACATTTGAAAATATAATTATTCTTCCATCTGCAAATTCACATTGCAATGTTCTATATCCAAGTATTGCTTCTTACGGTTTAAAAAACTTATGATAACAGACTAACCTGACTCGGCAACGAGTATAATTAAAATAATTATTTCTTATTTGCATGTAAAAGTACATAGATTAATTAAATGCATAACTAACAAACTAATATCAATTAATTTGTTGACGTTTTTGTTTTATTGCCTTACATTCCTGTAACCATGATAATGATAAAAACAGTCACCTGAATCGATTTGATTACACTATCAAATTTCCACAAAACTGAATATATGTAGATTTATTATAGTAGTATCGTACATAACTACAACATTTAGAATATAAGATACTTAGGAAGAGTTCCGTGATATGATTGGAATCAATGGGGTACAATGACAATAAGTTGAATAACTTATTTTGACACACACGAGACCGTCCAGTCCAGGCATTATACTAGACCTACAGAATAATAATAATAATAGCATAAATCACATATAAGAATTACCTTGATTCGTTGCCGCTTTCGGTAAGCAGACCTCGTAAATTCACTACTCGTAGAAGGAACCTGGTACCCCGAAGAAGCCATGGGTGTAATTGCAGAGCCGGCTGTAGTGACAGCGGCAGCGGAGCCTGCAGCGGCGACTGCGGCACTGGAACTACGCTTGCGAGACCCGCTTGCCTTCGACTCGGGCAAAGCGGCCGTCGATCCTGCCCGTGCCGACGCCTGTCTTAGGCGGATTGACGGCATCAATGCAGCTTCTACTGCCGGGAATATTGTTGGGACTCCATCGCTTTTCAACGATATTCGAGCACCAGGATATCCAAGGGTTGCCAACATCTCCGGATCGCGATCAAAGCAGTTTTTCTCAAAATGAGCGGAGCAAAGCCGGCTGTGTTTCGTCGGCTTGAAGTTAGCTCGCTTGATTTTTGCGATCCATTTCTTCAATAAAACTGGATCCGTAGGGAACTGAAAAAAATGGTGTGTTGCTGTATGTTTAGAAGAGTTTGCATTACAACCGAATGCCGCACAATGAACCATGATGATATTCGCATTACACAGCCACCTCTGCTGTCATATTGCTGAGAATGAATGTAAACAAGCGGTCGCTGTACCGGCAGAGTCATGTCTGACGTCACATCTCAGCATCCCGAAAAGCGCGCCAAAAATATGCATATTCGAAAATGTCCGGATGTACAACATAAAATATGGAATTTCTAATTCTTTGATTTTGGGGGATTTTTTTGGTTGGTGGACATGGAAATATATAGCAGGATCTAATTTAACATGAATTCAAGCAAAAGATGTTTTTATTCCCTTTAACTCAGTTTTAAGTTGTAGCTGTTCTTCGATATCTACATCACATCGCCTGTAAAATATATATTGTGTAATAATGTCAAAATGAATATGTAGTGATATCACAAATCTAGCCGTATATTTACGTACATGTATCTAGGCGCGATAACTGTGGAGCACACATGACCGGCCAATGGGTCAATGAACTAACGAAACGAATAGCTAATAATTTACGGCTGAGACTGTCTGATGTCTAGTAAAATTACGAATAGAGCAGCCAACGAAACATACTTTTAAATATAGTATCTGCTAGTTGACTGCTGCTGATAACGAATTGCGTACCTTTGTATTATAATTATACATGTTCATGGTTAAGGGTGAGTGATTCTTCTTGAGCTGTTGATACTTGTTTCTATACACATGGCACCATTCTCGATACGGTTGTAGAGCAGAGCTTATACAGGATATAACATTCGCTTTCCGGTACACGTTGTTGTGTTTTCCAGGTCGGAGAACAAGGTCCGACCAAGACTATTGACATGTCTCCTATGGCAGGCTGCACATTTGTTGCTCTGGGGCGACTTCTCACACGCAGCAACAAGGTACTTCCTTCCTAACTTATGCGTTCATCTTGGTTATCCAGTCCCAAGTGTAGATGTACACCGGTACTTACAAGATCAGGATTTCAAGAAATCGGGAAGACACAGCTTCTTACACAATGGCAATCGTATCGAATAGTCTAGATACTTAATAATATATGTTTTTGTTTCTGTGTTTTGTTTGTTGAATGCACGCACACACACGCGCACGCACGCACGCACGCACGCATGCAAACGCACACACACACACACACACACACACACACACACACACACACACACAAGCACACACAAGCATACACACACACATTTGTGGTTGCTTGCAGACGTTCTTGAAACTGACTGAGTTGGCGAAGCAAGGCGACCTTAGAAAGGTCGACATATGTTTCAACGACTTGAAGGCGGACACTGACCAAGGCGATGTTTATTCTGCTGTGACCATCGATTTACCTGCATGCTATTTTGGTCAAGCCTTGACCAACCCCGAAGGTCAGTGAAAAACTTGTTCATTTGAAATGTAGCCTTTAGTGCATGATGTGTCGAATGGTCAACAGTCTCGTAACTTATGGATATTCCTCGCATAGGTTGAATTACTAGTGAAGTTAGTTTTATTTCTTGATGCACACTACAGGACATAAAACATAAAAATAGCTAAACGAGGAGAACGATTCTAATAAATTGTCGACACTCGTTAAGTTTCAATAGCTTTGTTACAATCATCTGTATATTTGGGTGACCGGTAATATACAGTGGTGGTATCCTGCTGACGAACTTCAAAAGATGAATACGTCCTCAGGAAAACAATATTCCGTATTATCCCCAATAGACGCGCACTTTTGATTTGTCATAAGTCATACGTAGCACAAGCTGCAGCGGCGGACGGACGCACAAAATGCATACACGTCACGCATGTGCAACTCTAAGATAGGCAACGCGTAGTAAGACAGACAGACAGACAGTATTTATTTTGACCATCATAAGCACATAAACTACAATATAATATTCATTGTGAGGTCAAGGAGGCTCCCATTAAGACAATTATATGCTGCTATCATGGGAGCCACCCCACTGATGTAACATAATTATATAATTATCACGTGATCAACTATATATGCATACATATATGTGTATACAAAGTATATACACAAATTAGTTTAAACAAATGCAGTCATGTCTTGTTTAAGAATGACAGATGTAACAGTTAGAAATATGACAACATGATTCATAATTCTTGATAAAGTAATTGTTTGTATAAGTGGAAAAACCATATAAGCTATGTGTATAAATTTTATCAAGGATGATATTTGGAGTATTGTTAACAGTTTGTATAATTTGTGTCTGATGTACTTTTTTGCATATTGATGATTAACTCTGGGAATAAATAAGTTGTTTTTACCACGTGTGTTGTATTGGTGAATTGCAAAGTTGTATGTGTATGGAATACGACTGAAGTATTCTGGTATAAGCTTGTTGATCAATTTGTAATACAATTTGAGCTGTTGGAGTCTATAGATGTCATCCAATTTAAGAAATTGACATGCTTTAAAGATGGGATCTATATGAGAATTTACTTGAAGTAACTATTCGCACTGCCTTCTTTTGAAGTTTAAAATGCGATGGGCTTGATGACCACACACCAATATGCCATAATTAACCTTGGGAAGAATAAGCGAATTATACAATATATTTAATATATTCTTAAGTAATACATGTTTAAGTTTATTTAAAATTCCAACTATTTATTGATTTTATTCGCTGTTTTTTATATGGCTGTCCCGATTTAGGTGTTGGTTTATGGTGATACCTAAAAAATAAAAATCATGTACACGTTCAGTATTTGTCCCATTTATTTATATTATAGGAAGTTCGCTGAATTAAATTAAACACACTGAAACGAGTAAAAAGTAATCCCTACAAGGGGGCTGATGTCGAAGAATGGGTGCCCATTGGGGGAAAGTTGGTCTGACAGGGGGGGCTAACGAAAGGGCTGGGGGAGCTTTGTACGTTAAAAAACGCGCTGATTAGGCAGTGCGCGTCTATAGGGGATAATAAGTACTACATTGGTGGTTACTAGCTATTGCGAGATGTCTCCACGAATGTTTCTAACATCGTTCGAAAGACGCAACCAGCAAACTAGTAATCCACTGCAAGCATGTTGTTGCAGGTTTCACCGTAATGGTTCTGTATACGCAAAACATTATTTGTTGTAGCGTTTTAGATACGTGATTGTAAACAATCTCGAACAGACCTTTATTCCAGAAACGAGTGTCTAAACAACTGTATTACTATTATTCCAAACAGGCGACTTCAAAGATGCGGACCTGTTGGCCAGTCTCCTCGATTTCATCTGCAGGGAATTCATCCGGGAAACTCGTCTATTCGCCCAAGTCAACGGGCTCGAGAAAGTCTACTTAGCCGGCAATTTCGTCAGCAACGATCACGTCAGAAGTATCATAACTCGGGACATGATCTTATTCAAGGTGTATTCCGGAGAAGAGGTACTACTGTGAAATAAATTGTGATGTATTTTTGCCATGATCGCATCGGTAGCATAAAATTCCCCAAAAGAATGAGTAAGGTCTCCGATTCTGAAACGGTACTATCAATCTGTAATTTCATACGTGCGCGTGTGTGGTGTGTTCGCGCGCGTGTGTGTGTGCGCACGCGTGCGTGCATACGTACTTATAAGCGTCTTGGGACATGACTGAAACGGATATCAGTAGTGTGCTTCATCGTGAGAACCCAAAAGTATTGCCTGATACCTTGTCATTAGATATGATACGCAGCATGTTTTCAAAATACTACACAGATAAGATTGCTCACATTCCATCACGTTTTGTCATTAATGATGATGATTACGAGCTTACTGAACAGCCGATTGCGATTACACTGCAACTGCAGTGTTTATTGTTATTATCACCTTGGCTGGCAACTTCTGAGACATCCAGTAACAAATATGTCTTGTAATGAGTCAACAAAACATATACACATGTTGCTTAATTAAGTATTATTGGTCTTTCACTCCATAGGAAACACGGTTTTCCTTACCTTGCGCTCAGGTTAGGGAAAGTTGGGCCCTATGATCATAACCCCAGTAACTTTGTTAAAGACTAAATAAAAATTTAATTTTAAATGTCTTTGAAACTTCCTATACATAAACGTAATAATCTCGCCAAGTAATTTGCCAAATATGAAGCCTGTTCATTTCGAACTCATGTCACTAAGCCCGCTCAAACGTGGTCATTTGAGTGTCACAGCCCGTCAGATGTTGCTGACGTCACCACAGGCAGGGCCGTTGAGCGCCCCCACCTTTTAGCACGGCTAACGGCGGTGTGGTCTGTTATTTTAGACTGTACATGAAATTACAATCGCGAAATCTAATATTTTTTGATATCACCATAAAGATAATATTCTTATCTACAATTTTTTTCGCTTGATGTACACAAGAACTTATGTTAACTTTTTTGAGTTATTGCCGTTTGAACATCGCGAATGCTCAACCTAGCATTATATCCGATGCCGCGTATTCTGGGTACATCCAGCGACAAACTTGTAGGTAAGATTATTATCTTTACGGCGATATAAAAATATTAAATTCCGCCATTGCAATTTTAGGTACGGCCTAAAACACCTGCACGCATAGATGCGCGCCATGCTCAATCCTAGCGGTACTACTTTCTGTTACGTGCCGCAACAAACTGTGCAGAGAATGTACAGATAAGCGCGACCAAAAAGGGGCCTTGAAAGGGGTGAAGGAGGGGGGTTAACAAATTAGTTGAATATCAGGACACGGTTTTTAGATTATATTTCATTCAGATTGAGAATAAAAAGTTCATTTCGCTTAGTCTTTAATACTTTAAGACATTTAATTGTTCAAGTTCTATAGAAGCAATCATGTCAGGCTACGTAACCTTTGCGGCCATTTGAATAATTACGGACGAGTAACGGAGAGCAAAGTCACGAATGTTTGCGTTTTAACAAATAAAATATGTTTGAGTAAATATTTCGTGTTTTATTGTTTTTCTTTATACACCTACCATAAGTAATGTTTTGTGTCAGAAACGTTAGTTAAGCTAGTTTCTTCCATACCGGTTAGTGAGCGATAAGAGGACAACATTAATTAAAAGGTTCCTATAAACATGGAACTCGCCAACGCCATGTAGGAATGTGTGTGTGTGTGTGTGTGTGCGTGCGTGCGTGCGTGCGTGCGTGCGTGCGTGCGTGCGTGCGTGCGTGCGTGCGTGCGTGCGTGTGTGTGTGATACTAAACAATAAATAGACTGTGGTATAACATGCCGTATAACTTAATTTTGCGTAACTAGCATTTATGCAAATGTTTGTCGAGGCATATTTTCCTCAGGAAGAGTAGTAACGCATGCTACGTTGTCTGTATTCGGGGCGAAACAGTTAAACTAAACGGATAGCTGTCCAATTAGTTTAGTATTAAAACGACCAGATTTTACAAAGTACAAATACACAACATGTCATAATACAATTATTGTTGCAGAGTGGACCGGACATTCGGTTTCTACGTCACGGGGGTTATCTGGGCGCCATTGGTACAATGATGGACGACGTGAAGAAATCAACTAATAAAGGATGACGAAATGAACGTCTTGCACAAGAAGACGCGCATTTATAATTCATTAACATAATAGTTGTTGACCACATGTGAGGATCGTTTCAAACCTGGTCCTGAAGATTTGCAACGTGACGTGGCTGCGTATTGTCGATCGCCATACATATAAAATGCGAACAGCTAAACAATCCTGAAGACTGTTCAGTAACCTGGCTTTGTTAGAGCATGCTACTCCTCACTGACATAGAAACGGAATATCTGCGTGAAAATGGCAGTTTGGTCTTTTTCGTATGTGTATATTAAAAAGGTTTTTTTTTTTTAATACTGATAAAGCTTAACCATTTTTGGAGGTGAAGTGAGGTTAGAAAGTCTTTGGCAGGGTTGATTAAGCCAAGTGGCCGATGCTTGGTACGGTCGTTTTGACAGAGAAAGATTAACAATTTTGTGAAACTATAATTACCTAATATTTTGTTTTCGCCAGAATACATGTTATACGTCATAATATTGATGGTCAAGGAAAGTTTGGGACGAAGCTATCGTATCGCATGGTTGATGTGAAAACTTATTATAACTAGACATTCAAAAAAAGTATTTTTTTATTCGATGCTCTAATAATATTAGATTCATCATCATCACTATGCATCCGTAGTGTCCCGTGGTTGGGCAAAGGCCTCAGCATGTCTTTTTCAAATATGTCTGTCTTGCGCTATCCTCTGCCATATGGTGCCCTTCCAGTACTCGTCTAGTTCGTCTATCCACCGTCTCGCTGGTCTTCCTCTAGATCGTTTCCCTTCGTAACGTCTCCAGGTCGTGATACGCCAGACCCGTACCCAGCTTTTCACAATGGAAAGTTCACATTTTACCAATTCAGACTCCAGGGGGCGTCACAAGTTCACTTAGGGTTATATTTTTTCACAATGCAGAGGGCCCCACATGTTCACGTGGGGGCTCATAATGCAGAAGGTTACATTTCTAACTGGAAGAACAATGAAGTTGGTGTGAGTTTGGTGGACCACGTGGTTTCGTCTTGTATTCTTTTATACAAACACCACATTAGCATCCACAGCAGGCCCACAACGAGGTTGTTTTCGGGGTGCGTTTTCAAACAAAGTGGGACTCGTATGTGGAGGGAGATTGGTCCCATTTTGTTGCCTGATTAAGCCTAATTTACACTCAATTTTATTCATAAAAGCCAACACGCATGGATAGTGTGTTGTTATTATAACTTAATTATTTACTCGAAACCCTTCGCCGTGTGTGCAAATGTTTTGAGTATGTTCATATTACTATAATAAACGAGGCACCGAGGAGCATGGGTGTGTCCAAGTTATTTTTCATAATAAACAGTTAAAGTGTGACATTTACAATCTGGTTTTCATTCAATTACTGTTGCATTCCAAATAAGCGTATATGTACGGCTCTTTATTTGGAGAAAAAAATGCCAGCCTATACGGTCTTATTCGGGTCTGTACGCTTATTTAATTTTGGCAGTTCCACCCTATATGTTTTTTATTTGGGTCTAAGGTTATTTAGTATTGTTAGTTCCACCTTATACCTTGTTTTTATTAGGCAGTACATGTACTTATTTGCGACGCTGTTTACGCCGGCCACCACGCCAATCATGGCAGATAGCGATCTTTTCACTAGCAAATTGAAAAACTACACGTATGCACAAAAGGAGCACTTAGGGAACCTGTTTGCTAAATATAGAGGTTTGTTATGTTTTATTGGGATCATGTTGTGGTCAGGACGTTAGTATTATGGCTAGTAAATTGTGAACCTCGCAGTCTAAGGGGTCAGGACATTGTTAGGATTCCTGCTTGGTTTCAGACGAAAAAAAGTGCAGTATATTTTTTAGAAATGATTTTTTACAATGTTCACTTGCTCTGACATAAGTGCATTTGAGTAGTCAAATTTCTAGATGTGATTGTAGAAGCTGTTGACAGTAAAACGGTGTCTTTTTAGCTGATTTTACTAAGCGGAAGGGTATGTGGCAGCAATTTGGCTAGTTGACACTTTAGCCGGATTACTGCCTGCATGCATTTGTAAATATTGACGGATGTCATACATACAGGCATTTTGCAAGAGCTAGAGATATTAGATTTTGACTCAAATCGACCAGCATGTCAATGAGATGATAATAACAGCAGGTGAGAAGTTTAAGAAACTGTATAGGTCACGTTTTCTTGTAATCACACAAAACATTAACATGGTCGCCAATGGGAAAACTGACAGTGTGCTGAGCCCCTAAGGCTGAACGATAAAGCATGATTAACGACGTGTAGCGGCAAATTTGCGACGTAACCAATTCACATGGCGCGACGTCACCAGACAACACTTACTGCAGTAGTGTCCTCGATGCTACGCGGTAGAGCTACATGGTTAACAAGCCATAGTGGATCACTCCATTTATGTATTTAAGGGTGGCAGGCTTGGCGGAATTAATTACATTATCTTAGAGTATCCCGCAGTATGTTGCATTCTTTCTATTTATGTAATCCTAACAATTATATATATATTTCATTCGCTATTATAATTTCGGGAAATTTCCACCCTATACTATTATTCCGTCCTATACTCTTATTATAATTTCGAGAAATTTCCACCCTATACTATGTTATTCCGACCTATACTCTTATTAATATCCCGAGGCATGTCCACCCTATACTGTTATTCCGACCTGTACACTTATTTGGAATGCAATAGTTATACATTATATTTATCTGATCTGATATGCAAATGTTCCATAATTTATCACAAACATAACTAAGTTAGTAAACTAAGAAACCTTTATAAAACATGCCCGGTAAATAGAAGATTAGAACAAATATTGTCCTCTTGTGGAATTTGAATTAAATTATAGGTGCAAAACAGTCAAGTACCATATCCTGTACACCACACTGACTCCAGGAAACACAAACTGTATTTTACAACTATACGGAACACAACATAATAATTGATAATAAAGGCCCTTCACACATTCTTGCCTCCTCATCAGCGACAAGGCTCCCCTTTCTGAGATCTACAAACATGCAACTAGCAACCACAGTATTTCGGCAACCACACAGCCACACAATTACACGATTTCACATCAGCACGCGCATTTAAAAATAGGTGAAGCTAAACTTTATTTATTCATAGAAATTCGCGTTCCAGCTCAATAGTTGAAAATTATTATTTATGTTAAGCCAGATGAGTTTGTCTACCGGGTTTGCAGCTTGTAAGACATACACTCAGTACACATCTTAAGATTGTTGAGAATAGCCTCTTTGACAGTCGATAGTTACCTTAATCAGCATACTAAAAATAAAAGGCCGCACCTTTCGTTCACTTTTTAAAATAGTTCTGATGAGAAATAATGAATTATTTTATATGGCTTAATTTGTGTGCTCATAATTATTCAATCATCGTCACCCTGTTCATTCACTAATATTTTGTCTGCATCTGTAACCTCCGAGTGACTACAATTAGGACTCATAATTTTACATATAGTGTACAACTGGCTTTTTGTGTATTTGTTACCCCATGCGGTTTCTTAACAGGAGACCCTGGGATAGTGTGAAGTACTTGTGCATGGCTAATTTGATGCAATGGTCCTTTGACACGCGTTTCTCTAGTGACTGGCCTTTCCACACATGGCATTGGGGACAGACCCCTCAGCCAGGCTCCCATACATTCAGTGATGATCACTTAATATATAACGGTTCTCCCTTTATCATCTGCACAAATCAGGCTTTCTTGGCATTCCTTGTAATGCTTGAACTATCCAACGCTTTTGAGAAACATGGAACACAATTAGTGGTTCACATTTTAAAGATGCAATGTTGAGGGGGGTTCACATTTTGGAGAAAGAGGGTTCACGTGAACCCCCCCCCCCCCCAGGCTACGGGTCTGTATACGATGTCCATCGGTATCTATCACGTCTATGACCTTTGTCTTCTCTCGTACCCAGATGTTTGGTTTTCTCTCCAGACATGTGATGCTTAACATACTTCTTTCCATTTTTGTTTGGCGGCTGCTAGCTTGTTCTTTGCCTGAATGGTGAGTGCCCTTGTTTCCGCGCCGTATGTCATCGTTGGAAGTACGCATGAGTTGCAGACTTGCCTCTTCAAGGTTCCAAAGTTACCCTTGAAGATGTCGCGGTGTTTGGCGAATGCTGTCCAGCCGGCGAAGATTCTTCTTTGAATCTATTTGTTTTGGTTTTTGTCTCTGATACTATATCGCTATCCGAGATAGACGTAGCTTTCAACATTCTCTCTGCGTCGTGTTGATATATGTTGGTGTGTAATTTTTAAGCACCACTTTTGTCTTCGAAATGTTCATCTTCAGACTTT
Source organism: Escarpia spicata (assembly GCA_963995525.1). NCBI lineage: Eukaryota > Metazoa > Annelida > Polychaeta > Sabellida > Siboglinidae > Escarpia > Escarpia spicata. The sequence goes on along the minus strand of OZ023212.1, from coordinate 41,668,751 downwards.
GTTTTCCACTTTCATCAGCTAGCTCCTGCAGCAGATTTTGTAGTTCTTGCGGTGTAGTAACGCAGTATGTCGTCAACGAAGCGAAGATGACTGAGATATCCTCAAGCGTCTGGTTTCCCAGATCTGTCGTCGGAGTCTTTCGAGTGTTGCCGTAAACAGCTAGGGCGATATGGTGTCACCCTGTCGTACTCATCTCTTGATGTTGATCTTGTTGTTCTTCTTGTGTAGATGGACTGTCACCGAGTTGTTGGTGTAGATGTCTTTCATGAGTTCGAGGTCAGTATTGCTTGAAGTTGCACCGAGTCGAAAGCCTTCTCGTAGTCGACGAAAGCTATGCAGAGCGGAATATCATATTCTCGGCACTTTTCTTTTAGTTGGTTTACGACGTGAATACGGTCTGTCGTTGTGTACATGCTTTTGAATCCTGCTTGCTCTCGTGGTTGGTTTTCGTCGAATGTCTTCTCTAGCCTATTCGTTAGTATCTTTGTGAGTAATTTGTAGATGTTTGATAACATATATATCGGTCTGTAGTTCTTTAAGTCTTTCTTAAGTTCTTGAAGTGTCTCGAATCGGTTGCGCAGTTCGAGTTGGAATTCAATCTTTTTTGTTCCTATTTGTGTGGTATCTACACTTTGTGGTCTCTTGTTTATCAGCTTCTTCCTTTCAGCCTTGACGTTCAGTTTGATGTTGGTCAATGCCATTCTGCGGTCACTTCCGATGTTGACTTGGTTGATGACAGTTACGTCAGTGGCATGTTTGTCAGGATGTAGTCAATTTTGTCCTTCTTTTCTCAATTTGGGCTTTTCCACGTCCATCTCCTCGTAGCTTTCTTCTGAAACATGGTATTCATGATGTACTTTCTTGCCCATTCTACCAAGGTGTCGCCTCTTTCGTTTCTCACACCTAGGCCAAATTTGCCTTTTGCCGTTTCCGAAATGTTTGTTCGTTTCCCTACTTGCGCATTAAAGTCTCCCATCACTATCGTGTGATGTGGGTTGGCTTTTATTAGATTATCTACATAAAACTGTGTGATACGAACTGGTGAAGCATTAAATTACCAGTATTAAGCCCACGACTGACAATCAAGATTGAAAAAGAACGAATACCCATCAGTCGGAAAGAGCTACAAACTGTCACCTCTTTCAAATACGTCAAAGCAACGTTCATAGATGAATGACCATAACTTGACAATTTCAAGAGTGGCGCAAGCTTCAGCCGAGCTAACCAAACTGTAGTCATTGCGAAAACCCCAAAACATATCACACTGAAAACAAGGACAAGATTGTTGCTAGCTCTGATCATCTTTCTGCTTCTATGCTTGCGATACATGGAAGCTACAAATAGGGTACAAACGTATTCATGATTCGTGCTGTGTACTTCGAAATCATTGTACACTGGAGCTGTTTTTTATGTGGGTCCGTTTGTAGACTTCCTTCACAGAGGCTCCGTGATTGCTTTTGTTGCTGCTTTCGACCAAACAACCACGGGGACACGCTCTCCTAAAAATAACATTTTTTCCGATTTTTATTTATTTGTTGGCTATTTTCATATTTTGTCATATTAATATACTATTATTATCTAACTGTCGATCTGTGTGTTTTGTACATATGAATAAATTCTCCAAATGCAATAAAAACGAACATTTATAACAGGCCCATTGTCTTAGAGTGATAATCTTACGCAACCGCGATCGAAAAATACGACACTTTTGGCGGCCGCGTGCTCCGCCATCTTTGTCAACAACCCAACATGTTTGGTATCCATGTGTAGCTTCACTTTCGCAGGGCACCATGGTAGCAGTGGTTCTGTAAAATCCCTGGTAGATTTCGAGCATTTTGACCTAGAAGAGGACTCTCTGTGACGCGTTAGCGTCACTACGATTGGTCAACCACGGACACTCCCCCGAATGGGGCGCGCTGATTGGCTGTCAGCCTGGAAAGCCGTCACCAAGGAAATTCCCCTCTCTGTTCGCCATTGCTGTTTTTGTTCGCTTCGAGTCGCTTTATAGTATTTTACGTAATATGTCCGGAAGACACGGGAAAGTCAAGCAGCAGTTTGGTACGAAACCGATGTCTAGACGCCGACAGTGGAGTTTGGCACGGTCACTGATCCGCAAACGGGAGAAAGGCGATAGAGAAGCTGACACGAGTGCCGATGGCGATGCACCCGTGCCGGGAGACTGCTGAGCAGATGCCCTCGTCGACAGAACTTGATGTACGTATAAGCTATCATTGTTTACATCAGGTTATTATTCATAATATATTCTGGCAACATAATTTGGGTACAATATCTAAGACATGATATGTAATAGTAACGTCTTGCCAACTTGGAATACCTGAAGGCTGAATATTATCCAGGCACCGATATTCCAAGAAGCCATAAAACTAATAATTTATATTTACATAATTTACTAGGTCACACTGACTGTCACTGTATGTTTACATTTTCAATTTTGCAGATGTTCACGTCTATATTATTATACTATGGTATATACTTTATTATTTATGTTGTCCGTTATATTATTGTCATGTTAGACATATCACAGAAATGACAGTGCCAATTGGTCTAACATAAAACCTGTGCCTGTTTTTATTGATGTCAGTGATTACTGTCCAGCTCATATGCACTGTTTATTTTTGATATTATGCTAATTGTCAGATGTACAATCTAATAACAAATAATTTTCCATGCAGGTTGACTCTGAGCTGGAGCCTCCTCGGCCATCAACGTCTGTAGCAACAACCCCCATCTCGGCTACAAAGCAAAAGTTTGGATACCGACAGGGACTGCCACTGCGTGAGAGAATCAGTGCAGCTGAGAAACGTCGACGCCCCATTGAGACAGCATTCGTTCGCTGCAGCACGATGTCAACGGCCTGGCGTGTCTCGAGTGCAGTGAGCCAACACTGAAGATCCGTGCCATCGACTGTTGCCTTGGCCTTGTGTGCCTGTTCGAGACCTACTGCACTACGTGTGGGGCAGTGCTGAACACGAAGCTGTCGTCCGACCGGATCAACAAAGAAAAGCTCACTCGTGCAGCCGATGCTGAAGCTACACTCAGAGACTATGCTAGTGGACAATTTGGCAGCTGTGATGGTGTTGAAATACATGTTGTGTGGTTTCAATTGAACTATTAGAAAGGCAGTGAACTAGAAAAAGACAGTTTGTAGTTTTAGTCGTGTAGTACCATTGTGTAGTGATAACGGTCACATATTTATGGTCTTGTCTAATTTTTATACATATTTTCACACACCCAAATGATGAACAGTATACATCATTGGAAAGACAATGAACTGTAGAAGCTTTGTGTGAAATGTTAGCACTGCAGTTCTATTTTTGCATATGAAATTTTGTATTGAAATGTTGAGAAACTTCAATGCCATTTTTCTCAATAAAATGTTTTTTGCCGACGAGCAATCTCTTATTTTGTTTATCTCGGCTATTTATCAACAGAATCCTTTGAAATTTTCAGCATTTCCCACCAAGATAATGGGCTAATTTATGACAGACTTAGATTTTAGATACAGCATTTGGATTCCATGTAATATCATGACTTTGATGAAATGTTGACTTTCAAAAAATAACAAAGATTGAAAAATTCATATAAATTTTGTTTGATAAGTTACAAAAAAACTAAGACTGTCATAATTTGCCCTTTTATGTACTCTATTGGTGTGCCAAGTTTGAATGAATTTGGTCAATCCATTTTCCAGATCTATCCATCACGGTGAATCAGCCAAAATTCAAGTTGGGGGCGACCCTACCGCCGCCTGGTGGACAAACAAAATTATAATAAATCTGTAAAATTGTTTTTATGTATAACTAATGTTATCCTAACATTTCAGTAAGCTGGGTTGAAAAATAACGAAAATAGATTTTAGGAGAGCGTGTCCCCTTAACGTGGTTGATAGCAGCAAATGTAACATATTGACTTTACTAACTTTTGGGGAGCCTCCATCTGCACCACCATTGACGCGCACCAGACATATTAACAACATTCACAAACTATTCGGAGGCTCAGCTCCCACACTGTAAATTGTGGGGGCTCAATCCACAAGCACCTTCCACCGTTCCGACGCCTATTCTATTTTATGAACGATTTTCGTGAATATTCAGCACCCTTGTGTGTGTTGTGAGTGGACCCTTACAAATCAAAGTTAAAACATAACTGTAAACAATTGTAACTTGTCTTTCTATTACATGTAGTATGCTGTCTTAGGATCAGTTTTTTGACGTAATATTCATTTTTGGAAGAAATCACAAAATTTGACACAGGTGACCTTTGATAGGTACTAATCAAATCCTGATATAGGACACACCTTTTGTTAATACCCCATAATTAGCATAAATCCAAAATGGCCGAATCCAAAATGGACGCCGCCGATATATATACTAATACCAGATATGGTCATATCTCGGCAAATAATTGGCCGATTCCAATGAGTTTGGTATGCGTTATGATAGTTTTGTGTATGCTCGATCGAACAGGTTTTCATCATCATCCGAGGTCATGGTCAAAGATAAAAAACATAGGTTTTAGGCCAAAAATTGCTGTAAGTTGTAGTACAATTGTGTTATTGTAAAGCTGTACAATTTGTTGTTGGCCGCCAACGTTTGTTCCGTCTCAGACTGCCGACACGCCACCATCTGTCTTGTCTCAGACTGCCGACACGCCACCATCTGTCCAGTCTCAGACTGCCTGCACGCCACCACCTGTCTTGTATCGGACTGCCAAGACACCAGTATATGTCCCGTCTCAGACCGCCGACACTCCGCCATCAACTGGAGGCGCATCCTCAACCTGTTCCGTAGAAGAAGACTGGATCGCTCTTTCACAGCGGCTCATGAAAAGGGGCTATTTCTGCCATGTTGACACTGTTTCGTGGGCAGCAGTCTGCGCCTCCGATCAGCCGCCATGCATCATTTCAATGCTTCCCTTCTTCCCGGACAAAGCCAGTACTCCCCAAATGATCTACCATGCCATGACTATAACTAACGCTGTGACAGAGTACTTGAATCCTCCCGTCATCACACTAGACCAGTCCCTCTATGCGATCGCCATTCAGTGGGACCCGGAGTTCATTGAAGACAATTTCAGGAATGCTCATTGAGAAGCAGTTGGCTGACTGACTACGAGACAGTCGTTGGACTGCGATGCTTATCGATGCTGATGTAACAACACCAGGTCGACCTGAAGCGAAGGTCTAGGGCACACACGTAACGAGGACGCGTTATGCACATCAAGTGACAATATTGTCGCTTTCAAACTGCGATTGAAGGATACACATAGTGGACGAGTAACTGTCGGGAGAGTGGGGAAGAACTATTGTTCGAGGCATTGTGTAAACAGAATGGAGGAACTTTGCGTTTTGTGTGTTCTATTCGTGTTGGAGATTTGGATCTGTACGAGAGGTCGGTGGATGAGGTTGCGGATTGGGCTTTTATTCTCGATCACCACAATTATGCCCGCTGGCTCCGAATGCATGTGCGTGATATGATGAACCTACGGATGGAACACCCAGATCTCTACAAGCACTAGCAAAACCCATTCTCTCTGATTGGATTTGAACAAAACCATGAGCAGTAGAATAATGAACTGAAGATGCATGGTGGGATCTTTATTCTGAATGATGAGTGCGTCTTTACAGAGTAGCATGTGGCAGGGCCAGAGGTTGCACGGGACATCGCGGAGTTTGAGGCCGGCATGCCTTCAAGCAAGGGCTCTGTTCCCAAGCACCATGATCAGAGTCCAAGTGTCCAGAAGAGGTTTGCAGCAGACACCGAGGCACTCGTCGCAGAATTCCAAGAGACGGGGAACCTCTTTGATGAGGACAGCGACGAGGTAATTACTCTTGATCACACAGGTCATGTCAGACGAGGTCGCCCAAAGTATCCTGTGTGGCCATGATGAGAGAAAGAAACAGCATTAAGTTATTTGTGAAGGAATATCTGCCGTCTCAAACAGTCGCCTTGCATGAGCCAAACAAAATTTCCCTTCCCAGCAATCTATATAAAAACATCCAAAGGTTGAAAACAGAATCGCCATCCGACTTGGATGAGGCTGACGCGAAATTGGTTGATGGTTCCGGTATGGTGCATTTCAAGAGACCGGAGAGAAGCATCAAAACATTCCTGGATTATGCTAACAGAAAGGTGATTCCCTTCATTGAGAAGCACCTAGCAACGGCTAAACGTGTTCATGTCATTTGGGACCGGTATCTATTAAACAGCCTGAAAGCGACGGCCAGTGAGAAAATGGGAGTAGGAGTCCAACAAAGATTACCAATTGATGGGAATGTAAAGATGCCGAAGAACTAAAACAGCTATTTGCGCTACGAAACCAATAAGGTGGAACTGTTCCAGTATCTATCACGATGTTCGGTCAGTCCGTCTTCCATGAGGGCGAGGTTGTTATTATAACTTGCGATGACAACGTCCTCCAGAATCATGCACCATGCGATGATGACCCTGTGATACGAACGGAGTATCCTCTCAGTCCATGCAACCACGAAGAGTTCGATACGAGAGTTTTGTTGCATGCAGATAATGCAATGTCACAAGCTACAAGCGCACACTGATCATTGCGAACGACACTGGCATCGTTGTGCTGGAAATATCTTTCTTCACTAAGATTGGTGTGGAGAAATTGTGTTTGTAGTTTGGAATGGGCAAGAAATTCAGATATATTTCCATCCACGACCTCTGCCATGTCTCCTGCCAAGGCCCACGCTCTGCCGCATTCCATGACCTGATAAGGTCCGACAATATATCCTTCTTTTCAGGCTTTTCGGCGTATGAAAAGTGGAGCACATGGCCAGAGCTCACAACCGCATTATGCCACCTGGTGGAAAAGGCCTCTTACACTGTTTTCAGAGGATATCAATGTCACTGAGAGATTCGTCGTTTCACTATACTCTATATCCTGCCCTCTGATGGAAATCAACCAAACGCCAGCAGATATTCGCTCAGTCATCTCGCACGTTCGGGTACCTTCCGAATCCGCCTATTATTAACTGAAATATGACCATATCGGGTTTTATCCTATATCGGCGGCTGCCATTTTGGATTTATGCTAATTAGGGGTATTAACGAATCCCAAAAGGTGTGTCCTATGTTAGAATTTAATTAGTATCTTGTGCCAAATTTTGTGATTTCTTCCAAAAATGAACATTCAAACCCCTAAGACAGCAGACAAACTGAACAAGTATTCAAAATTTCGTTTCAAATCACATTTCGCGTTAATCTGTGCACACATTATAGACATCAATTTGACGCAGGCTACCACTGTTGCAAACCAAAGGTGACATCCGCATATATGCCGTTGGTTGGTTTACTGGTCACCATGTGTCGCCACTGTTGTTGCCACTGCTTTCTTTGTGACACAACACGGTGGCCGTGGAGAATAAATGTACATGACACAATACGGTAGCTGTGGAGAGTAAATATACGTGACACAATACGGTAACCGCGGAGAGTACGTATACGTGACACAATACGGTAACCGTGGAGAGTAAATCTACGTGACACAATACGGTAACCGTGGAGAGTAAATGTACGTGACACAATACGGTGGCCGTGAGAGTAAGTGTGCATGAAAGAAAACACGTTTGGATATCTGTGATGTGTGTGTGTGCATGCATGCGAGCGAGCATACGTGTGTGTATGTGTGTTTGTTCGCGTGCGTGAGTTCGTTTGTACGTATGTTTGTGGGCATGGGTGTGTATGTGTGTGCGTACGTGCGTGTGTGGGGGGCGAGTATGCGTTCGAGTGTATGTGTATGAGTGTGTGCGCCCGGGAATATATATATATAGAGAGAGGCCGCCTGCGAAGTGTTCAATGTGGTCTTGCTACCAGCTGGAGTAGCGTCTAATTGTGAACATTAAAGTGAAACTGTCTCCTCCTTCCGTTCCAGAGAGAAACCATTGGATAGATGGGGCCACCGTGGCGATGTATTTTCTCCGCGGTTGCGCTCATTCCTGCTGTTTACTTCCGGCTGTTCTCGGTGGAACGCTGCTAGACTGTTTGTCTTCTGGTGTATTTGGACTACAGTAAGCATGTCATTTTGACAAAGACAGTTACGTCGGACATTTTTGTCTTCTTAGTTCCCAACTTGTACACATACAATGCCTACCTCGTTACGTTAGGGTTTCGAGTCGTCTTTCGACGACTTCGAAATGTATAGTTGCTGATAGAAATCTTGCTTACCTCACGTGTGCCTCAAACGCCGTTAATATTCAGATGTGTTATAATGTTATGAAGGCTCTGCTCATAGATCAGTTTGTCAAACAGCGTCTGCTAGATTACCCAGGTCCAGTACAGAATGGCTACTCAGAATGACTCGTAGCAACAAAGAATCACGTTATCTTGCATGTGTCCAACCTGACGGTCCGAAGGTCAAGCTACGGAAACAGTTCTGCGTTGCTCATATTCTGCAAAAGAAAACACGAGGATGATATCATAATACGCAAGTATATCACAAAGTTAGTCACATGGCGGTCGGAAATAGTATAGTTAAATATCAGTGCTGCCACGTATGGGGCTTAACTAGCTCAGTCGTGTAACATGCAAAGTCTCCTGTCCAATTGTAACTTCTCATAATGACCCTGTTGTATTAAGTATATTGACAAGAGAACATACACAGTATAGGATAGGCTAAGGAAAAGACAACGATGAAAAAGTCTCTGTCAGGCACAATCACCTATCTCTGGGAAACGTATGTAAACTGAAAGTAAACTGACAACTAGTGAAAGCGAGACATGGAGAGAAGGCTAATCAAGACAAAACCCCTCCAAACATTCATACACAAATGTCCGAGATACACTCTAAAATTTAAATGGCAAGACAATATTACGTACCTACTTACAAATACCAATACAAGATTGGGAAAGATATAAAAATGAAGCGGGCATGGACGAAAGGTTCCGGCTCACGAACCGAAGCCGCGGCTCGAGCAGGCAAGTGGGTCTCGGTTCAGCACATTTTTCAGAACCGGAAACGTGTCGGCACCAATTAACAACAATAACGTCTCACATTCTTGGGATGCTAAACTCAACTGTAGTTGGGTAACATGGTTATTTGGCCCAGTTTTGCGACAGGTTAGTGGCAGATAACACAGTAAACGAACACGAACATGACACGCTGTATTGGCACACGGCCATATACAAGCAACGTTCAATCAGATTGTATGCATACGAAACCAGTAAATCTCATATAAGTCAAGTTAGATTTTAAAAAAAGCAACAAATACAGATGTCAACGGTGTCAGCAACTACGAAACATGGCAAACAAAACTGCGTTTTACAACATTGACATGTTCGGAGATCAGTTCATTCCGGCTCCACGCGAAGTATCCTGGGTAAAACTACTTTCAGTTACATAGCACAAAATTCAATTAAAATAAACAAGTATAACTGCCATGCCTGCGGCTTGATATGAAATCATCTGTTTACATATAATTTTTGAACGCATTATTCCCCACAATTCCATATTAGCGAATGCACAGTCGCGAAAATTGGCTGTCTCCGAACAGGTCAATGCACCTCTGTAGTTCCTAATAATTCACAAGATGGTGTAGTAGTAATTGTGAATAAATTGTCAACAAAAACCAAGAATCATACAGAACAATGAAAACTGGAAGCGTAACTATTAAATATTAGTTGATAATAGAAGTAGATGATGTTATCTTGGGAGTCAATAGGCCCTAAGCATTACCACAGTTGGTTTGACTGCAGTGCATATGAGGATCGCTATGATAATGGGTGCCCACTTTCGCTGAGGGGACAATTTTACCTGCACTTCCCATACATTCAGTGAGTGATTGTTTTAAATATTTAATTACCACAACGTGGACTAGTCTGAAGCCCCATGTACTAATTACAAATTACCGTGTCCACAACAGGTCGGTGTGTCTGAAGAAAACGACATGTTAGCACATGTGAAGGGTGGATACAGAGAGGGTAGTCTAGGGGAAGCCCAAAAACTTCCACAGGCGGCCGATGCAAATTCATATTCGGTAGCATGCTGTCGGGCTGTCGGATCATCATGATATCGGAAGACGACGGGGGGTGCTGTTGAACATTTTTCGCCGCCGCGCCGCCGTATGTTCATCTCTTCTTCCCCTTCTCCGCTGTCTCGGCTGTCTTGATTGATGACATAGGAAGACGGGGTGCTGTTGAAAAATTATCTCTGGCGCGTCGCCGTAATTTCACGTTATTGTAACCTAAACCGGGACACATTCCAAAGGTCTAAGGGGCACGTAACCGGGGCCCATTCTAAAACGTCTGGGGAAACGCAAAACTCCAAAGGTTTAGGGAGGCACGTGCCCCAGGACCCCTGGATCCGCCTGTGCACAAGAAGTTGGTGTGTCTGAAGAAAACGACGTGTTGGCACATCTGAAGCGGCGAAGAAAACTATCAAATATGCCGTTCGCTGGAGTCCAGAATTAACGTGGATCACAGCTACATTTGATGTGATGAATTTTGTATATATTATGCCAGATGTCAGCGAAGAAACCTATCAAAAAATACGGACTGAAATGAAGCTTAAACCACAGTCCACTGCTGCCTGAACGAAATTAACATTGGGTGGGCTGAGCCGGAGCTTCAGCACCACTCCGCTGTCGGGTCATCGCAAGACGGGAGGGATACTGTTCAATACTTTTCCCGGTGACGTTCAACATTTTTGCAGCTTACCAAAAACTTTTACTACACCCCAATTGAACCTCGCCAAAGTACCCCATCTTCGGGCTCTCCAAAACACCCCCAATGCAACCCCGTAAGCTAGGCTCGTAAAAACCACGTTCACGATCTCAAAAACCTCAAATTCCATCTAAAATTAAGCTCTCCTTCCATAAATATTGTGAAGGCTTATCCTATCCCCACCCCACTTCCCAAAAGCTCCCCAAAGCATCAAAATTGCACCAAAAATTGTACCCCCCCCTTCACTGAATAGTGAGGGGCTAATCCTATCTCCAGCGCCGCCCTCAAACCGCCCCCCCCCCCCCCCCCCCCCGATTCCAGTGCCTATGACAGTCCTATTAAAATGCACAAACGTGTAACAATATCCGCAACTTTTCCGCTTTCATTGATGTCCAGAACGCAGATCGCTGTTAAACCTGACGTGGTGAACGTTTTTAATGAATCCGGCCAGATGTTGGAATGTCGTCATTTGAATTCCCGCCATTATCAAAGCAGACGACCCGTCGAGAGTCGCGCTATAAACGCGACGCGAGAACGAGGCTCTCGCGGGCAGATGTTGGTCGCAATCAATCGTCACTTTTTAGACGGCTGTGTGACGCGCTTTGTGTGTTGTGGCGCAATTCTTTATATATGTCGGTATATATCCCGTGTACATTGTGCCCTGGGAACCCTTCCAGCTTGCCGACAACACTGAACACCCTCTGGTCGCGACAGGAACGAACTGAGCAGGTAAGCAACGATCGTTTGTTGTGACACCAATTTTTATTCATACACGTGGCTGTGTTTACTGCTTACAGACAACTGAGCGCGCCAGTGTTTGACAGGCTGCCAAGTGCGTCTTACTTTCTTTCGGGCTCGCACAAAGGAAACTTGCCGTCGACCGGTGGGTACCGACAGCGGTCGGGCGTGGCGTGTAAACAAAGCGCGATCACAGTAGTATAGGAGCGAGAGGAAATACATTTGCCAACGAATAGCTATGCAGATAGTTCCATTATTATCAACAATTCCTCAGCTATTGCGGTTATTGTACTGTGCGTGTTCTCGCATGTAAATCCAATTTAAATATTTATTTTATAAATATTGTAACATGTATAAGTTTAACGTTAGGGCCTACTAAACTGATTCTGATATGAGTTAAATCAATTTAACGAGCTGAGACCATTTAGATTTTTGTGCGACATGGTCGACCAGTAATGACGCGTACCAGATAGGTAACCGGGCTAACCCAGCGACCTCGACACATTGGCCTCGAAGCTTAATCTCGCCATTGAATCTGTCGAATGTAGGCCAACTCGTTAAAACAGGAACAATCTTTCAAGGTGTCCGAAAAAATGACTAGATCACATATCTGTAATAAAATATTACCTGACCATTTGGAGGAGACCTCGTGTGTACACGTAACAGGTCACACTCGGACACGCAAGCACGAACTTGAACATACACGTACACGAATATGCACACACACACGCACGCACGCACGCACGCGCACACACACACACACGCACGCACACGCGCACACAAACGACAACAACAACATGTTAGAATTGTACGTTGTCCCACAATACCACCACAACAACAACTACTACTACAACAACATCAACAACAATACACGCTAACAATATCAATCACTTCCACCATACAGATACATACATCACATCCCCCAGACATTTCACTTGATCTCAACAAATACACGTCTTCATCGATGGCGTATCTCTGATTAACTGGCGCCAGCGCTATTGTCCCCGTACAATGTGTGCACCAAGATGGCTCCGTGTACGGAATGGTCCGACGACTACTTAATAGCTTGATAGATACGATACAAACGGTACGGCTGGACTTGCACCGCGATGATTATCTGAATGACTAAATCACTAAAGAATATGTGACCACGTTACGCTTATCTTCCGCCGCGATATCATCCACCTTCGTCGTGGTAGACGAGAGACGATAGAAACACTCCCAGCCTGTGTAAGTAAGACAATCTACCGGCGATGCAATTGGGGTCCAGTAACACAGGAGGTTAGAGCGCCAACTACAGACCGAGGCGTTATCTCCCCGGTGTATCTATGTTAACAAAACGTCGCATTCTACCTTGTCCGAAATGACGCATTGCACCTAAAGTGTTTCGATCACATTCGGGCAAATTATATTCGCCAAAAAACAGGAAACCTGAATGTTTCGATTCGCAAATGCCAGAAATGTGTGTCGCTTACAAAGAGTTTATGTTGTGTTCCCTATCATTTGAACACACTCACACGCACACGCACGCACGTCACAAACACACACAGCACACATTTACACTCTCAGAGTATGTCTGGGTGACGTATGCGGTATGATCATTATGTGACACAAATTCCAATGTCCAGATTCATCTTATGGACATCCACCAAAGGCAGGAGATAGAGAGAATAACATAAACAAATATACACCATGTTAGTCTTGAAAACCCTTCAGGTTCAAGTGACTACCTCTAAAACACGGATTCAGTAACGATCATTTGCATCACGGTGATATAGAAAGTACTTTACATACAGAATAAATCCTACTTCCCATTAAAAAGAGTCAGTGGAGTATTTAGGATTTGACAGTTTCCTGCTATTGTCCCTATATACAACCTTTTAAGAATTGTTAGCTTAAAAAACGAATGGGTAACAAAGGATCCCCGTGTGATATCTTATATAAGCCACTAAACAAGTTTGAAGTCTACATTTTTAATTCACGTAAAACGTTATCTTCCCGTTAGGCGGTCTATGGTTGATTGTTAATCGGTATCATTTCCGTCAATGCGTATTTCCCACCTGTAGCACGAACTGCACCTTAATTAATTACTAAAAGAATGTAGATTATCAACAATGCGGATGGGAGATTACGAGAACACGAAATATAAGTGTTCAAAAATATTGAACGACTTTGAAGATATCGATGGAACTATGTAGGCCTGCGCGGAAGCATAAAGTTCCCCTCATCTCGATTGATTACTGCCTCTATTTTTCGTATTCGTACTCCTTAAATAATGTGTTTTTTCCTTTTATGTGACTTCGTTGTTTCCACGTTTAGTCTTTCCGAGTATATCATATGGTTATCGGTTATGGTTTTATAACATGCATTACATTGAAAGCTGTCTTTTGAGCGCAGGTCACACATAGATAATATTAATGCAAATAACATACGTTTATGTTGCCTCGGGGACCTGAACTCAGAGGTGCATCAAAACAAGAATAATTAAACGTAATCGTGTACAGGAACACCTAAAAGTCATCGTTAGACAGTGTTTGCAAGCGCCCCTATCTCGTTTCCTTTCCCGATCTAGATCGTGCAACATGATCGGTTCGATTGTTCAACAATCAAAGCAAGGAACAGCCGAGTGATGGTACTTCGGTTGAAGATACTTTTGACAAGTTTGTCATCAGGTCTTTACATACATTTGTACGTGGAAAGGTACCAAAACCATCACATGTCCTTGTCCGCTTATCGCCTGGGTGGAAGTTGTTGCACCGAATGACAATCTAGTTAAGTCTGCTATAGACTCTATACTGCGATCATGTCAGCATCTGTGTTGCAGAAATGCCGCTGAAGGTGGAGCCAGAAGACTGGCAGAACAGCCGCGGCGTGCTCGCCAGTAACCGCTACATGCTCGATAACCAGGTCGAGTGCGATGTACAGTTCGTCATCTGCACGCCAGACGGCGCGCGGATCTTCATCCCCGCTCACAGCTACATGTTGATCTCGCGAAGTCCCGTTTTCCACGCGATGCTCAACGGTCCGCTGGCCGAGAACAAGAAGGAGATACGTATATGTGACGTCACACCGGAAGCGTTCAACCACCTGCTGGGGTGTGTAATTAAATGTTACTTTTTCGTTTCTTCCTGTAAAAAATGTGACTAAGCTCGTTAACGCCAGGTGTTCTGAAATGAGTTTTCCTATTTTGAAAGTGACTAATGCATATTCGAATAGGCAATCACATTCAAGCCGCACTGCGCACTCTTGATCGCCGTGTTTTGTTTTTCGGGGTTATCTTACTCACATGAAAAACACTGTAAATGTAAACTCTTCGAGTTGATCGACAGTAATTTACGGTGGAACTGTATGTTTGTATGTCAATAATTTTGTTTTTGTCAACATTAAAAATTGGAAAGATAATTTAGGAACTATAATACATAATGACTATTTTCCGCCTTATAAACTAATATAATTACCTTGATTTCCTTAAATCCCTTTTTGATAGAACAGGGTTGCGCCACGTTGGATACGGATGGCCAAAAACGAGTCAACAATCGCCTGAAATATTTTACGTTGCTATTATCAGATTTTGTTGTACGTTCATTGCAACCGCAGATCAGCCGCAGTTTTCTCTCTAATTAATTTTCCATTGACTGGTTTTGTTGGCCACGCAGTCTGTAATTACTGTCCAGCACAACATTGCGCTCTTTCCTGGTACGCTGCGACAAATCAAGCATGCGTTGTATTGCTAGCGAAGCGCAGAAGGAACTCCACCACTAAGAACCCATGTAGTGCGATCCAGTAACGTTTATAGCCGCATGTTGTATAGTGCACGTTGTGTACCCCGGAACTACCGATAAGGAACGGAATACGTTTTATACGACACGGTTAATCAGTGCAAACGAGTTTCCTCTGTTTGGTCAGAGCACTCTTATAGTGGGGAGTGGCGAGTTTTTTGCTGAACAGTTATGACTCATTCGAAATAAGATAAATTACAAGGACGGGTTCGTGCGCGAACACTTACTGTGCATGTAAAACGACTGATGTAAAAACAAATTGCGCACACGTGTATATCAACAGTCATTCGCTTTGTAAAACAAAAACAAATTCCGAAGTTAGATAACCGAGAAATGAATCGCGAAAGGACCCCCATAACGTAATGTTGTGTTGCCAAAGTGCTCCAGGTGACGCGACTGTCATGGAAGTATAGATCCCTATTTTGTACCTAGGCGTCGGAACATATGAATATTCGGGGGAGGGGCTGAGACTCACCAGATCTCTCCAACAGCACCAGCTATTGAGACTGAACAAAAAACCCTATTGCACTCGCCTTCAGGCTATCCAAAACTTCCAAGTGCACTCCCTGTAGCTACCCAGAAACCTCCATCTGCACCCCCTTGAGCCTAAACAAAAACTCCAACTACACTCATCTTCAGGCCCTCCAAGGACACAAATTGTACTCGCCTTGGCACTCACCAAAAACCTAAAACCACACCCCCTTTCTAAAATATTGGGGGCTAATCCTATCCCCAACCCCCCACCCGCTTCCGACCCTTATGCTTTATAAACGTGAAATGGGAAACTGGCGTCTCTGGGAGAGAAACAAGAGCACACAAGACACCGCCCAGCCGTGTTTTCATGGAGGAGACCAGACCGCCTTCATTTGTTTATTTACTTTTTATTACGACTTTTGAAACCGTCTGCAAATATGATTTGTTTGACCGAGACGAATTCGTATAACGGTGCGACGTTTTTTATGTTACCACGGGAATCGCGCTCACGCTATAGCAAAAGCAAGTTGAATAAATAACACAAACAATTCCCCACCACTTACACAATCATAGGCGTCGGAACGGTGGGGCTTGGGGGCTCAGCTCACCAAGGGCTTGGAGGCTCAGCTCCCCAATGAATTAGGTGGTGGCTGGAGATAGAATTACTCCCTCCACATATTTTAGGAAGGTTGGTTGATTTTTGTGTGCAATTTGAAATGTTTAAGTCAACCTTAACGGGGTGCAAATCGATGTAGTTAGAGAGCCTGGAGGTGGATGTTTTGGCGAGCCTCGGAGGGGGGCTGGGGGCAAATTTAGGTTTTTGGAGATCCCCAGCCCCCTTCCGACGCCAGCGACAGTAACAAAACTAAATAAATAAAGAGCTTAGAACCCACCATCTGGTAGACGGAAGCATTTTACTGCGACGTCTCCAACGGTAATGATGACATCACCATAGCACTAGGGACAATGACAGGCCACACTCCGTATATAAATCTCATATAGTGTGTGTCATACTGAGTGAACTGCTGGGTGCACTCCTAGCAACACGGCTGGCAGACAACCCTTACGAAGCACAGCCACACTTGTCAAGTCAGTCAACCGTGACGACGCGGCCACGCGTGACGTTTGAACACGTCATTGATGTGAGCCGTTTTTATCGCAGTAATTTTATGTAATCGTTTTCATCAGACTATTTTTTTACGGTGTCGTTAATGCAGTATGACAATTGCATGTTGTTGATAGGCTTCATATGACAACCGTCGTTACCAAGATTGAAGGGGTATAATTACTGACGATTTCGATGTGCAATTAGTAGCCAATTACACTATATACTGACTTTGTGGGAATTTTAGCGTCATGCGGGTTTGTCTTTTATATGTATGTTAAATTAATTTTAAAAATAGATCAGACATATTTCCCGTCTTGTGACCATCACAACGGGTACAAAGGCGATTCAAAAATTAATAAATTATACAGAGTAAACACTGTCACATTTAGACTCCAAACGTGGTCTTGCCTCACTGACTCTCGCACACCAACTTGAACGCATGAGAGCGACAGAAGATGGCGCCACATCACGTGGGTTTTGTTTAGCGCAGATATATTTCGAAGTCGGGCGCGTATTTATTTTATTTCTATTAATGTTATCAAAATTCCGACCAGTTTACGTATATACTCCACCGCAAACTCTATAAAGGCAGCCATAAAGTGCATCAGACCACGACACGAATTGATGCATCCAACACAGGTATTGATCAAGTAATTAGTAATGCACATAAGAATGATGTAACACAATATGCCTATTTCTCATTGGAAACAATACTCAAATCCCATCAAACAACCTATTAATATACCTTCATTAACAAACCATTGTTATTATGAGCGCATGATTATTCTCACTGCCCACTAACAAATAATATGCATAGTTCGTACAGTCGTTTAGTTCCTTAATTGGGTATTAGTTTGCGTCCGAAATGCACGGGAGTCGACACCACGCGTAATGTGAGTATATGGCTAAGTTACTGGCTCCTGGGACGCGTTAACACTAGCTTACACCCACCCGTGGAGCAACAGTCCAAAGGCAACTGTTACCACCATTATTGTATTTCGATCTTAAATTCTTTCCCGCTGACCATTACAAATTCTTGCTGTCGCCAATTATAGCAGTGCAACCAATTACAATTTCCCGGTAGATATCGCTTACCGGTAAATCAAACATCACACCAACAGCGTCCTCACGAGAATGTTTCACCATTCACTAAAAAAGTAAATAACTAAAATAATGCCCTTCGTTTTTTTAATGCGTCGCCAATTGGTAGTTCAACGGTCAGTGGACCAAGGATGCAAATGACCATAGAAAGGGGCGAGTGTACCTCGGCGCCCAGGAGGAGATGCACTTACAATACTGCAAAGTTTGCGTATCAATATCTGTTCTAAGGCACTCGTAACGTATCCTACAACCGCTGCCACCATATTACAGGTATTTGTACTGCGAAGAGACGTGCCTTTGCTTGGATAACGTCTTCTGCGTGCTTTACGTGGCCAAGAAGTACCTAGTGCCGGCACTGGCCCGGCAGTGCATCTCCTTCCTCGACGGTGTCCTGTCTCCGGACAACGTGTGCACCATCCTCGATCAGAGTCTTCTCTTCGAAGGAGAGACGCTCGAACATCGATGTCTGCAGGTTAGCCTATAGTCTGCTACGTTGTAACTTGTAAGACGGCCATTGGTTGGACGATATTTGTTATATTTTGCAAGACATGAATTGGTTGGATGCCGCTATGTAATGTATGCATTTTGATTGGCTGCGTGCGGGTGATCTGGGAGTTCTATCGATATGATTGATGTTTGTAGTGTTAGATGTAACATGGTTAGCTGCATTGCGTGGACATTGTGTTCTCGAATGTTTGTTTCATTGCGTAAGATGTATTCAAATCGATAGAATTTTTTAATTTAAATTTTACTTAAATTATTATATACTTAGTTGTTTTGATCCTATATTCAGGAGTACTGGTAATAAACTGCATTTTGTTTGCAGATGGTGCAACGCTATTCGAAACGTGTCTTCCCGTCAAAAGCGTTTTGTGACATATCGAACGACACCCTTTGCAAAATCTTGCAAAGTGAACGCCTCAGGTTAGTGTGACCTTTTACTGCTCATAGTATGCACAGTAGGTATTTGGGCTGTAATGTGCTATACGGTGTATTCTGATCCGAAGACGCATGCGGTCTATAGCCTTCTTATATTTGATTAAAATGGGACTGGGGTAGAAGAACTTGTTTAACGGATGATAAGCACACGTTTGTTTATGCGGGAATATATTGATGTCAGTACGAATAATAATTTATAAAGTGATAAGGTACTAAGTTCGCGTTGCCATCAAGATAAAACATTTGCGGAAATGGACGTTTGGAAAACATTATGGTGGCGCCACCTGGAGAATGTGTTGAATACTAGTATTTTCAAAAATACTTTAGTTATTGTATATTTACAATGTCATAACATATACGTGACGGAAATGTAACTGGTTATGGATGCGTTCAGCGTACCGGAAGTCGAGGTGTTCCGCGCATGCGTGCGATGGGCGGAAACCAAGTGCGTGATGCAGGAAGTCGACCCAACAGCGCAGAATAAGCGCGCCATCCTCGGCCCTGCGCTCTATTTTATCCACTTGCCGTGCGTGTCGCTGTTCGACTACTCCAAAACAGTGGCGCCATCTGGACTGCTGTCGATGCAGGAAGAAAACGCCATATTCCGCTACCTGAACGGCGGGATATCGGAAAAGACTGACGAGATTCTCAGCAAATTCCCTTGCACGTCTCGCGAGATTGTCTCATTCAAGTGTTCGGCTGAATACGACGGTTTCGCCCGTCACTCGACTGCGCAGGGCACGGCGTACGAGGGACGACTGCAGGTGCGTAATATAACTTATTATTATTATTATATTAACCTACCGCTCTGTAACTTTTCGCCATTACAATAAGCACTAACAACGAGAATAACATTTTTTGCTTCAGCTAACTTAACCAACAACGGTAACATTAACTATTGTTACAGCAACAGAGTATTTTAAAATTGAAACTCACTACAATCTTCAATAACCAGAACCACACCAAACTCTAAGTATTAAGCAAAAAAGACAAAACATCAATCGTCCTATCGCAGTCAGTCCTGGTCGTCTGGCTCTTTACGGCCGACATCCAGCATAAGGCAAGTATTCATTGTTGAACATTTTGCATGGATTCTTATGCCGTCTCGGAGAGTTTGTTGATAAAACATCTTCAACGCCAAACATTATTCCAGATGGACCACAGTAGCAGAAAATGTCATTTAATATTTACCTATTATCCGCATCACTGTCGCCCACTGTGCATACAGTAAGAGGAAACAGTAATACAACACACACCTACACTGTACTATACTAAATGTAAAGGACGCATCAAACCGACGCATCTACGCTTTTCTGCAGCGTTCCCGTTGGTCTCTGGCCGTGCACTGCGACCACAGCATCGAAATACACGAGTTGGGCTTTGCCGGCGACCTAAACGGAAGTGTCGCCATCTTCCAGGACGGCATTCGGAAGCTGGAGGTAATGGATTGTGTTTAGTATCCAGGCCCGATCGGCTAGCTCTTGTTGTAAGATGACAAAGTTCATATATGTGCCTGTCAATGCAAACTTGTTATTCTGAAGAAAATCGCGCTTCGCACGTAACCTACAATATTCCCTTTTCTGTTTGGAGCTGTCCAGTTAATCTGAACTCAGGTGAATTATTGTGTAATCTCTGGGTACAGATGTATGCTGCGTTCAGTCGGAGCAAATATGACCCCTACATTGTTGGACTCTTGGTAAAGGTTTCCTTGTCCACTTGATTGTTGTGGCTCCTACGATAGCGATAATTTTTTTTAAAATCTTTAGGAGTTTCCCTTCCCACAGCAGTTGTTTTATTTAATTTTTTGTCAAATGTGTATTTTGTTAATTTGTATTGTATATTTTACAGTTCCAAATGTTTATGTCTACCTGTATAATGTGTACCGATTTGCAATGCTTTGGGAAAAATAAAAGTATCCTATTTCTTATCCTTGCCATCTCCATTTTTCGTCATGTTGAATCCACTGTTGCAATCTCGTCTCCCGTCCGCAGGTGTCATGTGACTCGCCGGTGCGCGAGATCGCGCTGGATGACGTGGTCGCCCTCGACGCGGGCGTCTTCACGATCTTCTCGGACGAACCGTTCACCTACAGCGGCATCTACTATTACAAGAAGAGCACTTCGCCGGCTCCCAGACTCCACAGCGACAACGACACAGTTTCGTTCGACGTGCGAGACTTCAGCGCCATGTGCATCGTGGAATACTTCAACTTCACACTGACGAACGAACTCTACTTCGTGGAGAACTATTTCATCGGCGACATCGCATGATGTGCTGTCATTTCGGTCCGTGTACAGTCTGTCAATTGGAGTTGCTGGACGATGAATGTGTGGTACACGGTCCATTTTTTCTTTCTGGTCCGTGTACGGTCGGTGACATGGAGTTGCTGGACGATTTACGCACCGATCTCTCATTTGGTCCCTGAACAGTCATTAATTTGGAGTTGGTGATCGATTACACGGTTGATACACGGACCGATTGCCTATAGGCAAGTATGTGTATGGTCCAACGTGGTGACAATCTTCCACGAATGTTCCGAACTGAGCCATTGATATAATAATCAAAGAAACTTATTTTTATTTATATATTTATATTTACCAATTTGGTTCTTGCAACCAATGGTGTTTACTGACTAGTGTATGTACACCATGCCAACATTTTAATCATGTAACATGCAACGTTGTGTTTTCTGACAAGTCTTAACAGAATAGTTTAACAAGTAGTTCACGCAAGACGTCAAAAGTTTCCTTCGGGATACAGGACTGTGAACTGTGGCCGCTGAGATTAACACTAACAGTTGCACATTTCAAACAGACTGTGTTGCTATGTAGACAGAATGAACAGTGTAAACAGGGTGGCGGGCAAACTTGAAATTATGTAGCTCTAGTTGTCTTCACAGACCAATATAGTCTTTTAACATAGAATGTACCTGTGCGTTTGAAGATATTTATATCTTACATCTTTGCGGTGTGTGATTGTTGTGGTTTTGAAAACAGACCTAATGAATTGGTGCATCTTTGCTGGTGCGCTTGCGTCTTAGTTACGTGTATTGCAAATCACATAAATTCGCAGTAATCATTACCTTGCCTCATCCTCCCCATCAGTACACGACATTACCACACAATCAAATATCAAATGGTCCCAGCTGTCGTCCAAGTCTACTATAACCCGTCTTTCCTCGCACTGTCATCGTGTGGAACGCCCTTTACGGGAATGTGTCGGTATGCCCATCCAACCGAGCCTTCAGGACTGCTACGTCACAATTGATGCGAAGTCAGGTTTGCTACGTCGGGTTTGCCTATTAAGCGCGTGGCCTCCGTCAAGTTTTGTCTGCCAACAATGTTGATAATGGTTATTTTACATTACTATTGCGTCATGGCATCTTCTAAATCAAACATCCCCGCGCACAGTTATCACTTTAAACACTTTTCCTTGTGTTGTGTCATAAGGAAAATCTGTGAAGGCCAGAAGTTCAACAAAATATAGACCTACGACGGAATGTCTAAACGTTCCATGTGTTCGGCACCCATTTTTTATGGCTTGACGGAAGTTTTGCTAGACAACAGGTCACGTTGCCGATAGGTCAATTCCATGCTGAGGTCGCGCCTTCACATCCTGGCATTGCACAAATGTAGCCCATAGACCTACATACATTGGCATTACATCGTATCATATGAGCTCTGCCAATTTTCGAAGTAAAATGTGTTGCTATCGCTTCTAGTGGATGTAACCCAAGAAACATGGGAATTTTATGACATCCCACTTACCACATCGGCCAATGAGATGCATTGTTAAGAATGCTCTTCGTTACATCGAAATAAACAAAATCCAAAAAGTGTATCCCGCTTCGATGTTTCCAAATGCAAATACTGTAAATATGAGTCGCTTATTAACACAATATTTAAATGTGCATATTAGATTATAACTTTAGTTGAATTTACTGTAGGGAGTTTCTAGAATATTTGAACAACAACATTGGTCATAATCATAACAAGCATATTTTATTTTGATAGACTTACATAGTAAGTCTGTAATTCTAATAAATATAGTTTATGTACATAAATTATTATGTATGAATACAGTATATATACAATACATATCATATATACATATTTGCACACACGCACGCATGCACGCACACACTACACAAATATAATAATAGCAAATGCAATGTTGCCTTTAAATAACATCGTTTCTCTCCTCCGGAAAATGTTGCGTTAACCCTGTGTTTCTGGCAACCATTTCTCAAACAATGTTAAAGTCAACGTTTCCAACTTAACTAAATATTACAGTACGTTTTCTCTGCGAAAACAGTAGTATAAACATATTACTACTTAATATAATTCCTTTCTTATCACATATATAACACACAGCATTGTTGCTTCTCATTAATCCATTTTGACTTGGACATTTTACCTTGACGTGTTTGAACTGACTTTTGATGTCACTGAAAGAACAATATTTTTTGTCACAACATTGCTGAGCTTCGTAATATTTTGCACCACCTATTTTGAGGACACTCGTCCCATGAGCAATAGTGATGTCTTTAAACGACAGACCAACATCGCCATGCTTCTCCAATTCCAAAGAAGGTTATCCGTCGACTTCTATCGACTTGACGGACGACGAACTACGTTTACCCAGCAGACACCAACAGACAACGGCTTGTATGATCACAAAGGCAAGTATAGCCCCAAGCACTAGGGCACCGAATAACTGATTTCGTCGCCTGAAACAAAGGTGTAAATATTTTTTAATAATTGAGCTAACATTAATTAACTGGTCTAATTGTGATGTTAATATGTCTCCGGAATATATAATTGTGTCGCAGGAACCGTATTTATCATCGTCAGATGGTATTACGTGTATTTGGTGTATGCGATTGAAGGCAATTGTTGTTAGTCATGTACACTGTTACAAAGGTCAAAGGAATTATTGTCGTCGCCGTCTTAGATTGTGTGTTCGTTCGTTCGTTCGTTCGTTCGTTTGTTTTTATTTGGTTTACTTTCATGTCTATGCAACCACTGCAATGCGCTCCTCAACGAAAACACATACACGTACGTTAGCCCATGAAGCGACTGTTTGGAGCATGCAAGCACACTGCTGACTGAAGATCGGATTTTATCGTTGAGAAGCAAACAATGTGTGCACTCCACATAATATTATATCCTTAAAACATATTTGCTATAAACAATTGTCAGAACAAGACCAATCCGTGTTGTTTTAACGACAATATCAAAAACAAGTAAACCTGACTGTGGTATACACTAAATTATATCAGTTATATCAGACCTGGACAACCACATTATGTTTCCAACATAATATTATATTCTCATACGTTTTTGCAATAAACAGTTGTCAGAACTATAGGCCAATCGGGAGTTTTCACTCAAACCTCTCCGCGTTGTTTCTAACAACAATAGAAACACTTAAACGTGGCAGTGAAATACGTTAAATTGTATCAAACCTGTCTGAATCATCGTAGCAGCAGAACTCGGCGTAGTTCTCCCCACAGCAGCTCTGCAGCTCCCGCGGCTCGAAGGGCATCGGACAGAGGAAGAGGCCGAGTCTCGTCTCGTTCTTCCTCATCTCGTAGTTGACACACACGCCGCTGTCTGCAACCATGGGCAATCGTTACGTCGATTGCAGTTTCGCGTTAAACATCGCAATGCAATAATTATTAGAGTAGCGCCAATGTTGACTGACCTGCAATCAACTATGTTCTGTTATTGATTTAAATGATTTCTTAGTTGGATTTTCATGAACAGTCACACACGAGCCAACCCAGGCATAACTCTTACTAGGTTTCCTGAAATGAGACTTCCTTTCTTTAACTTTTGTCTATAAGATATTCATTATTATTTTGTTAATTTGTATTAAAGGTACAACATCCGGTCCTCATTTATTAACATTTATTTATGAATTGTTCTTAATACTATAATAACTATTTTAAGGTGTACTGTCGGCCATATTGCATTTTGGAAGCCCGAAGCAGAGTTCGCAATTCAAATGTTACCCCTGCGAAATATTATTTCGGGACTTTCCGCTAATTCTGGATACATCGGGATTTTCAATATGTCTATGACATAGCATACACGAGCCGCTCGCTTTGGTGGTAATATGTGTTTACACAAAACGCAGCGTAATCGGTTGACCCAGTTACATGCCACACGACGTGTAGATTCCACATTGTTCGACAGAGCGGCTAGTAACTGCCTGGGCATACAAAAGTCTGGATTCAGACTACGTCTCTACAACGTTGCCACAACGACGCCCACGACAACCAACGGTGGATCCAACATTTCGGTTCGAGGTAGAACTAGATTTAAAGCGCGGGCGGTTTCAGCTGATCCCAGTAAATCCTATGTACGTAATGAATGACCTCCTATCGTCACAAACGTGCTTTCAATAATAATAATAATAAATAACTTCTTATGCGCCAATATCCTCAGACAATCCGAGCTCAATGGCGCACCAAAACCAAAGGATTAAGCAATCTCGTACTCGTGTGATAGGCGAAGTCGTCAACAAATGGATGGATGTGCTAGGAAGCTAAGGAGTTTTCAGTTTGTAATAAGGGAGCTAGGGAGTTTTCAGTTTGTAATAATGAAATGTACGGCAGGTATGAACTCTGAAGATTTTACTATCCAACTTTAATTATTATTATTTAACTTGTAACATTATTACTACTATTTCTTATTTTTATATATTTATTATTGATATTATGTTTAATGTTTAAAGTATTACTATTATTACTACGAGCTAGTATTATAATGAACCTACGAATGACCACAGCTGCCCGATTTATGGTGAAGGTACAATTAATGCCGTCATATTATTATTATATTTAAAAAAAACACGTATTTGTTTTTGTATTGACCATTGTTGATGTTTGCTTTCATTTCCTCGAAGCTTGCACTCCCCACGAAGTCGGAGTAGAGAGGGTAATACCGCGCGTAGATGCCCAAGTCGTAGCCCGAGTAACTGTCTGAGTCTATGCCTGATGGTATCGTCTTTCTGAAACACACAATACGCCGTCGTATTTTAAATTTACGAGTACATATGTCGGAAACCACCTTCGTTTTCTAATATCACACACCAGTGTGAAGTTCTTTAGTATGACGCTTCGTTATTACAGAACTTCATATATACAGAGGATGGTGCAAGCTGGAGCGGCAATATGGAGATGGGACGAAGGTATTATGTGTGACAAAACGTTTAAGAAACTGTTAAATGGGAAAACGTTTGCGAGGTATCAACTTGTGTTGTGGGTGGAGAAGGCTGACATTGATAACGCGACACGAGGATAAACTAAATGTGGCAGAGAACAATTGTTTGGGTTTGACGAACATGTTAAGTAACAAGAGAAAACGGAAGGAAGATTGTGAAATTGAGGGAATAGATCGGAACGAAGAAATACCTGAAAATTAAGGTAGTTGCGAGGCGATTTGGATGGGTATAGGACATTTACAGAGAGACTGTAATTTATATACAAAGAATGAGTGAGGATATATTGACCAAGAGAGCGTGGAAATGGAAGAGAGTGGTAGAAGGAGAAGTGGAAGATTAACATTAAGAAGGAGATATAGTGTCAAGAGATACATCGAAAGGGCAGGGATGGTCAGACAGTCGAGAGTGGGAGAGGATGACACAAGACAGTGAGCGATGGAGATTCGTCGAGAAGACAAAACAGACCAAGTGACGTAGCCCACCCACAAGGAACGATAAGTGGTGAAGAAGAAGAAGATACACACACACACACACACACACACACACACACACACACACACACACACACACACACACACACACACACACACACACACACACACACACACACACACACACACACACACACACACACACACACACACACACACACACACACACACACACACACACACACACACACACACACACACATATATATATATAACCCGTTGTATTGCAAATGAAGAATGGGGAAACTGATTATCGTGGTGGTTCTAACAAATACAACTTACGCGTAAGGAGAGTTGGCTTTCACTGGTTGCCAGGGAGTGACGGTGTATTTCTTCAATTCTACCCCTTCGTCGAGCGCTACCACGTGATCTGGATTTTTAACGAAGCAATCATGTAATATAACATGCACCTAATATGAATCCGAAATAATATAATACAACTTTGGTTACTTCTCTTTAGAGAAACGCCATTGCATTTATAAAAAAATGCGCATTCAGACCTCAACAATATGGAATAAAATTGTAATACTCGGGTTGCAAAAACGACAATTAATGCTCATACTAGTTGATGACCAGACGACAGTCCGCGGTAGCCTTCAAAACAATGTTACACCCACGTCAACAGAGTAGAACAGAAGTCGGGAGTCCGGTTCAAGGGAAATGAAGAGATTAATCATATGGATTATGATTGATTTTGTGGGGGCTTTGTGAGGGTCGTGCGATTGTACCACTTGCACCATTGTTAATTCGACACTGAGAACATATAACTGCAACTTCGGTTCGACAGCCCACGTGGCTGTTTACCTGTAGACTCTAAACAAAACGTCACCGCAGATATTTTCACGGGGTTCGATCATTCTCAGTGGTACAGAGACTGGCGTAATCAGCAGCGCCCCTAGCTACCGACGTTGGATTCGTCCATTCGCCAACATTACGCAACAGGAAATAGTACAACCGTGAGCTCGTTTGTATCTGTAATTATAAATAATGTATAGGTAACGCCGTTACGTTTGGATTATCTGGTTCTATCTCCGTGCGTAGTGAACTACGATGTGTGTTTATCGATGCCGTCATTCACCCGTTTACATACCCTAACCCTAATCTCCCACTCCCCGTATTTTTTAGAATCACCCTTCCTTCTATCTCACCTCCTAACTATTTTGGAGTCAACCTTGCAATGTTTAGGTCTACCCTTCTACAACCCACTTTTTGCCCCGCCCCGTGTGACGTCTGCCGTCGTGCAGTCACAATACAGAACATAACCAAGCCGAAGTTATAAAAACCTCGCCTAGACTTAGACTAGAGAGAGACCCATGAGGCAGTCGAAGCACGCCATCCAGATATGTTGCTTGCTAGTGTTTTGAAGTCGCTCCAACATTAATTTGTTGACCAGCTGTAGGTCGTTGTTGGCAGGTCTAGTAGATGGGAGCCTTGTGACATGGCCGAGCCAGATCATTCGTCTTCAGCAGATAGTAGATGTTGCCAAAGCTAGGTTGTCATGGTCGTATCCGGACATCCATGTTCGTCACATGGTCGCTCCAGTGTATGCCCAAGATCTTTCGCAGGCATTTAGTGTCGAATGCATCAATTGTGTTTTCTTGGCTTGTTTTTAGTTGCCAAGTATCACATCCACATGGCAGGGTTGGTATAACGTTTGAGTTATAAAATTGGAGTTTAGATTTCAAAGTAAATTTCTTGTTGTTCCAAATTTTCCTCTGCTGGTTGAAGGCTGCTGGCTGCTAGATGGTGTCATATTAAACATACACGCCCAATATTCCCAAAATGTTATACAATTAACAACATGTCACACCTACCTGCCCACACCGTAAGCAGACACGCCACACAGACATGTATCCCGACACGAGAAGCACCGAGGGACGCCATAGCCAGAGACAACTAACAACACGCGGACTGTCTGGTGTAAGCTCGCGCGAGAAGCGCTTCGTCAATGGCGTTGCTACGCCCACGCTAAGCTCGCGGCCAGCGGCTCTAGCGTGGATACCGTCTACGTTTGTTTATCTATCGATCTTTGCACGCCGCGCCCACGTATGAACCTAACTGCACTGATTAAACTAAATGATCTGACCATCAGTAATTATCCCGTGAGAATCATGTAAATTACCGAGAAAACTGATCCTATAGGACTACACCGAAACAGAATTTAAATTATTGACATAATGGACTTTGGAACTTCATATGCGTAGCCAATGAAAGTGTGCAGTATTGATAACAATCTGGATAAACTGTACGTAATAGATGTCAATATTTTAAACCAATAACAAGTATTGTAGACTATTATTAATTGCAAAAAATAAAGGAAATATTTGTGAGTTCGGTACCTTTCTACATGTTTACCTATTGATATGTATACGCTCGAACCAAATGGACTGGTTGAACAAAATGATCTGATCATTATTAATTAACTCTCTCATTTAATTTGATCTGAACAGGCATTATTAATTTAGTGTTCTACTTGCGATGAAACGTTCGCTGATAGAAAATAGTGGTGAAAATATTACTGGATGGTTGTCACAATAGCGTATTCACGTCGTCTCTCAGAAAAGCCACATTTTGCAACACCTAATTTTGACACTTAACCTAATTATTTAATATTACACAGCACCCAATGTGTATACTATGATGTTGTTAACCTTATCATCTAACGAATAAAAACTGCGAAACAATCATAACAATTGCAAAAATAAACTTTTTGTCTTCTTTAAAAAATCGCAGAAATGTCTCAGACGTTATGTCATTCGTTTATCTGTTTCAACTTTGCTTGTCTATACTGTTTGCTCGTGATTGGATTCTACAGAAATATTGTTGGAGTTTCTAATATTTCAAACACGAATAGCCAGGGTGGTTTGTAATGTGAGAAAACTATTCCAACGACATTGTTTGGAGATTAATGAACGATAGCATGTTTGCCTTGCACTTCGTCACTGCGTGACGTTTTCCTGTGACGTATCTTCTTTGTTACATTTCTGATAATGCGAATAAACTATGTTACAAATGGATAACTGAAACGTCATCACAATAAGCGTGCGCATCGTGTGTAAAGATCTGCAAGTATCGCCTCGAAGTTAACGTTTGTGTCCAAATAACGCCACTAGACTAATCATGGCCTACTGCATGGATTAAACCAGCAACGGTCAATGTGTTCAACATGCTTTATGTTTATTGAATACCCGTTCTCAAGGCCGGCATTAATGCGTGTCGTCTCATTGTATCTGTCATCGTTTATACTTCATAGGTTGTATTTATCCGTAACCTAGTCACGCGCAGTAACGCGACTAACATTGACACTGATCTAGCCGCGGGTCTTACGTTGATCTGACTGTGTGTACGCGAACGGGCAATCGAAAATCTATGATGGATAGGTAACTATTGACACAGTCATCTCATTAAATACAACTTTTATACGGTAATTACCTGCATACGTTTATATGTATACAACGTACACGTCATTATAAATGCATAATGTAGGACAAATGATGTCCTTAAAATGCGGGTTGCCTATATATGTTACAGCAACTAGACATTAACCGTGGCGCACACGTGGTTTAGTTTAAGACCTACCTATCTCGTGGACATTGTATAACGAGTGTAGGATATTACCTATGTGAACTAAACCCCTCACGGAAAAACATCCCTCACCGACTTAACTTCTTACCGACAAAACCTTTTAGAAATGAAATTATTACGTAAAATTTAAAAAATTAAATCATTATTATTTCCCCTATGTAAGTCTAGTCTGCACGTATAGTGCGAATACGTATCTGACTGACTAATGTTAAATAAACAAATTACGCAACAATTATTAATTACCATTAGGGGTTTTGATCATGAGGGTTTTGTCCGTGAGGGGTCACATCCCTAAGGGTTACATCCGTACCCCGTAAAAAAAACCTGCTGGATACCTGTCATTGGTCACTAATTATAAAAACACACACACACGTGGTATCATTATTTTGTTTAAATATGTTATTTAAGAAACGACGCAACTACATGAATGAAAAGTTGAAAATGTTGTTAATAACGTGTTGTTGCCCTCCTCGTTATCCCTGAAGTCCGAGGTGAGGTTGGACTCAATATAGGTCCTTCAGTTTTGTTCTCCGTCTTTCGTCATTGGTCCGGTTTCACTGCTTTCACCTTCACCCGTCCCCATTCCCCTCACCTCTCACGCTTGTTCTCTTCTCCCCTCCAGATCCCGCCTAATCTCTCTCTTTGAAGCAGTCCTCCCGATATAGTCGGTCTCCCTCTTCTCCTTCTGCCCTCGCATCCAAAGTCGTTCATCTTCCAGTCGTTCATCTGTCCAGTCTACTTTAATCGATTCAGAATATACAATAATGTAACATATCTCCATAGACGTCGGAAAGTGCTGGATATTGGAGGCCGAGGCTCACAAAAACCTTTCAACTGCACCCCCCCTCCAGTATCACAAAAAACATTCAGCTACACCCTCCCTCTTGCCGACAAATTTGAGGAGATTCAAGCCTCCCCTGCCCCCACACCACCAACACTACCAAAAATGTTAGGGGGTAGAGCCTCTAGTGTGCGTATAGACAGTGCTCAGTACTAACTGAAAAAGCATGCATGCGTCGCTGAACATTACGATGTCAGGGAACTTTCTTGTCAGCCAAAGATAGCAAAGAACAGTGCTGCCGCCTCGTGGATCGTTCGTCGGCACCCCATATTGTGTTCTGTAAACCTCTAACCTGTGTCCAACACCCCAGTAGGGGCCTACCCCAGTTCCAGCGTATCGAAAATCTACCCATTTCATATAGGCGGATCCGGGGGATGTCCAGCAAGTGCATGCTCTTTTATTCCGGCGGGATTTTTTATCATGGCAGGATTATATATTAGTATGTAAACAGTGAGGTGGCGTCTTCTTGGATTTGTTCCACAAACGAGGACATGTCTAATAACATTATACAACTTAGAGGCACTAATGACCACCAGTACTCTCATTTCTCTCAGCCGTTCTGATTACGTTTAGAACTTGCCAAAAGGTCATCTATCCAAGTATAATTGAACGCTTTGCAGAGCCATAACAAGTGGGGAAAACACGACTTTATTTATACGAAGGCCTTATTGGTATATAAACAGTTCCTGAAGAAAAGATCAATTTTTGTTAATGAAGATAAATACAAATATATACATAAGAACAAACTGACAGGCATACTAAGGTACTGAGAAACAACATTTTACAGAACTTTTGGAGAAAACATGGGAAACATAAAAGAAACATGGAAAATTATAAATAGCCTAATTAACAAAAAAGTAAAGGAACAAAATATCCCACTGAATTTAATAACAATGGAGGCACAGTCACAGGTAGCATTGCTAATAGTTTTAACAATTTGTTTGTAAATATAAAGGCCAACTCTGGCAAATAATATTCCTAAGAACGATGATATGTTTACAAGTTATTTATCTGAAGATACTTTGTTTCTAAAACTTGTTACTGAAGAAGAAATCATTAACTTGATGAATAAAACAAAAAGCAAGAAATCTAAAGATCATGGTGATATTGACACGTGCTTAGTTAAAAAAAAAAGTATAGATGACAAACAACTATTGTATGAAAGCCAATATGGGTTTAGGAAAAATATGTCAACATCACTGGCAATATTGGAACTCGTGGAAGAAATTTGTACTTCTATCGATGATTGTAAATCTACTGTTGGTGTCTTTATTGACCTGAAAAAGGCCTTTGATACGGTGGATCACAACATCCTCGTAAAAAAGTGAATGGAATAAGAGGAATAGCTAACATGTGGATCTGTAGTTATCTTAATAACAGAAGTCAATATTTTTGTATTAATGATACAACTTCATAATGCATGAATGTTATATGTTGGGTTCCGCAGGGATCTATATTGGATCTTGCATTGTTTATCATATATACTAATGATATGTAATGTGTCATTGTTAATTAAATCAATTGTCTTTGCTGATGATACTAATTTCTTTTACTCAGGTGACAATCTGTCATAAGTGTGTGAAACGGTATCAAAAGAATTAGACACATTACACAGATGGTTTCAAGTTAATAAGCTTTCCCTAAATATAGCCAAAACAAATGTTATGATTTTTAGTAATAGACAACGTGAAAACAACCACATGGTTAGTATCAATGTTAATAGGAGTCTATGTTACAAAAGGTATTGGGGTACACATTGATTCCCATTTAAACTGGAATGAACACATTAGCCACATAAAAAAAGTAAATTATCAAAAAATGTATCTGTAATGAATAGGGCGAAACACATACTGCATTTAAATGACTGTTGTAAAATTTAGGGCAATACATATAAGACTAGTCTACAACCTTTGCATATTATTCAGAAAAGACATATTCGGATTTGTCAAAAGGCCGTCTTCATGGCTCATACAACACAAATTTTTCAATCTTTTATCAATTGAAAACTAACTGTACAGGACATGGTGGATTTCAAAGCATGGTGTTTATGTACAAGGTTTATTCTAATCTTCTACCAGCAAACGTAATGCTATACTTCCAGGGAGTTAATGACAATCATCATAACACCAATATGAAAAATTGCAATTTCAAAATAACATTTAGTAGGACTACTAAAAAACCAGAATGTATCAGTATAAAGGGACCTAACTGTTGAGTGTTGAATACATTTCATTCATTCATTCATAGTAAATATACCAATATTTAGCCTAATTTAACCACAGTATTTGTGGTTTCATATAAACCACATGCGAACAGACATGCTGGAGCACATTTAATGTGCCATGCACATTTTTATTCATTACAACACATGATAGCATAA
This sequence comes from Escarpia spicata, assembly GCA_963995525.1. Lineage (NCBI taxonomy): Eukaryota > Metazoa > Annelida > Polychaeta > Sabellida > Siboglinidae > Escarpia > Escarpia spicata. The sequence goes on along the minus strand of OZ023212.1, from coordinate 41,635,389 downwards.
TAAAACAATTTAACAGAGCTGCCAAAATACTACGTGGATATTTCTCAAAACATATACCATAATAAGCTGAACCGCCCATTTCATCCCTTTTATTTTTACTAAGCTATTCCTCAATACATAATTATAGTCAGTCATTACAAAGCTTGTTCCTCTGCCATTCCTGATGTTTCACTGCATTCGAAAGCTATGTACATAATACGCACATCCAAGAGTCACACTCGTGAGACATGATCGATATTCATATCGACGACAGCATTGCGTACGTCTCATTTTCAGAGTTTATGTATCACTCGTTTACAATGTCTTTTGTATTTTATGACCGATATATGCACACAATTTTTATACTGTACAATACAAATGATACTGAAAGAAACATATCCTATGTTCCACCTGAATTATATTTAACGTTGCATCAATAACCTGAATTTAGATTCACTTGTCCTGGACCCACAATCCCAGTGTACTTTTATAATTGAACTGCAACTTTGCAGCTACATGGTTGGTAATTTTGACCAGTTTTCTCTTGTTCAGAGGGTTTGGGAGAGGATATTAAACTGTATTTCGACAGAAAAATTATCATCCACACTCATCTGGACACTTCTAGTAAGAAACAGGTTTAAACAAGCATCCAATCCTCCATGCGTTGTCACCGCATACACTTCATACAAGTATGATTTAGAGATCGGAAGAGATTTATACACAAAGGGGTTCCATATGTTACCATTTCATTAGTTTTTTATGAAATCCCAAGATCTTCATAGTTCAGACTGAGCACTGTGGTAATAAAAAACAGTGTAAGGATATACAGTGAATCTCATCATTACCGTCACCCAAAATTGACCTGAATCATAAGGTGACCTTATTAACAGGACTAATTTCCTATACTTTACTGTATATGTAAATAATCTGGATTTGTCGTAGGGTGACCTTAATTGCAAGTTGACTGTATTACAGAGGTGAGTGTAAAGCGAGGACTGTACCATAAGTACGGTTTGGTTTTTTGGGTCCAAGCATCACATGGATGACTGTTTGCTTTATAGACACATGGATGACCGCTTCTAAATGCTATCACATGTAGTGACCACATGTCCAACAAAGTGACCACAGACAAGATCACAGATATCGTCCACTGTCAAACATTCAAGTGGTCATTCTCAGCTGGTGACTGTTTCGTCCACAATTCTCCACAACCGGTCAAGGTGGTATCTAACCGCGAGATCTGTAAGTCGAGCGACCTCGTTATGATCGTGGTCACTCGCTGACCACAGCGAGTGAACGAGACACGTAAGACGTACGTGCGGGCACATGGAGTCCAGATACTCGAGAGTTTCGGGGACGGCATGTTGGTGCGATGCGTCACCGACGTCACCGTTCCGAGTCCTGTCTCTGTCAGCTTGCCTCTCCGTGTCGGTCGATTGTGCATCCTGAAACCAATGGTGCAGATGCTGATTAGAGGCATGCTGTCAACTGAGAGCTCCTTCATTCATTTTACTAAAACAGAGAGCTCCTTAACCCACATAGCAACTGCTGTCTAAACAGAGTCCGACGTATCAAAGTAGAATTCTTTTCTTCCTTAATCAGTGGAAAAGATACAAAGTCTAACACAAGAAACACCTTACAGACCGAGCTACAGGAAAACAGGATTCATGCAGTTTAAAAATATATTTTTGAAATTAACTTTTACCACGTCTTATTCATAGTAGCATAAACCACCACTGTTTTACTTATATCTTTGTCACCATAGGCTGAATATTATTAATCACAATGTATTATCAATTTTATTATTAGCATATGTTTCTCTTTATGTAATTCTAAAACAAATTTGTATGCATATTATACTCATGCTCATGTTTACATTATGCACAAATTTAATGGTGTGTAAAATGTAATAATTTATCATTATTTACTGTAAGAATCACGCACCTGCGAGAGAGTGGAGACAATCTGCACCAGCAGATTGCGGACGACTTCTCTCAGCATCTCCTTCATTCCATCCTCCTCCATGCCTCCCTGCTCCCGGCCTACGTCTTCCCCAACCCTTTCCGTCACCTCTTTATCCCATGCGCTGGCTTCTCCCCCTCCCTCTCTCTCTCCCTCTCCTTCACGCGACACACGTTCTGTCTCCTTCGAGGAGGAGGAGGAGGGACACTCATCATCATTCCTGATTGGCGAGGCGACAACAGCGGATACCCTGCGCGACCTGCGCCGCTTGTGTGTGGCACTGTGGTGCGCGGTGCTGTGGTGCTGCTTTGGAGTGAGCACCTCGAGGATCTTCAGAGAGCACCGCATCAGTTGGAAGTCTGCAAACACAGGTGTGACGGTGTCAGTGGTGTCAAAGATAGTGGTGGATGTTAACCCTTTAGACCTGAAGTCAGCCAAACCCGCCCTAGACTGACACTCCAAGTCAGCAAACCCACCTGTAGGCACACTCCAAGTCAGTAATCCCAGCCCAAAATAACAGCGTAATGTCATACTGGGCTCCATCTTGTGGACAGTTGTGAAAACACATTAGAAATTATATATGAATGTACAGACCTCAAGTATTCATACCAAAAGTGCAAATCTTCTTATCTAACTGGACTCCACCCTTCTAAGGTATATGTTGAACTTATTTTTAAATATATTCATGCTTCTGTCACCCACACAATCAGCAGCTAATCTGTTACCCTCATTTGAAGTTAGTTCTCTGTGAGAATGAATACTTTCTGATGACAAATCTATACTGTTCCTTAACAAATGTTACTTCACGTCCTCTAGTCCTCATGTTAACAAAAAAAATATTTTTTTCATAATTTTTCAATATCTTAAAAACTTCTATCTAATCTACCTTTACTCTTCTGGGGCTGGTTTCATGAAGCGGCTAAGAACGTTCTTAACGCTAAGATGATTGTCTTAGTAAATGACATGATTTGTTTAATATAAGCGAGCAGAGGAGTTTACGCAAACACATGACGCTAACATGTGTAACTTTAAGTACGCTTCATGAAACCAGCCCCTGGTCTTCAGTGTTGTTAACTACATTCTTGCAGGCAAAATCTCAAAAAAAAGGTCTGGGTACAGAACCCCACTATTACGGTCAACCTTGGGACTGGACCAAATAGTGGGACAAATTTCCTCTACTTACCGTACGTGGAAATAATTTGGGCTGTAATACTTAGGTGACCATAAAGCAAGGTTCGACTGTACCTGACTTGAGGAGAGCGAGTCTGTCGGTCCAGCCAGAGAAGACAGCACAGAGGATGGAGACGGCTGACCCGATCCCTCGATGACGTCCACACACTACCAGGACGTCGTCAGAACAGAGTGTCACCAAGTACTGCTGGGTGATGTCACTCAGCATGCCGGCATAGTCAACTACAACAAATGTCAACCAGGTGTCTTGGTTTCACTGATGTAAGTGTGGCTACAGGTAATGTGATAGATAGTTCCACACTGGTGTTCTTTGCGAGTTTTGTCTTTCAGGTGCACTACCGCTGAACAGAGGGTATTGGCGGGTTTATGGTACTAGTGCTAAAGAACACCAGTGTTGAACTATCTACCACATTACCTGTGATAACAACAGCAGCCACACTTACATCGGTGAAACCAAAAGACCACTCAGCCAGACATTCAAGGAACATATAAACCTGGATAAGCCTACAGGAGTAGAAGATGAGATCATTGTCTGGCCACAGAACCCCCACCCCGAGATCAGGGATACCACCTGCCTGCCATCTAAACCAGATTATTCTGCCAGAATAAGTGCGTGAACAAGATCCGTTATAGACGAGTCGAAACGTCGCATATGTTTCATCAATTGCTCCAAAGTAAGTTTAGTTCTTGCTGTCACCAAGTACTTCTGTACTTCCACATTTCAACACGGTGATTCCCGAGGGCACTGAGACTGACGTAATCAGTAGAGCCCAAGGATGATATAAACAAACACATATCAATCAATGACTGCAGGTGGCATATTTGTTAAATAAATCTTTCCCACATGTAATGTGAACAATACACAACTTTCTCTGTGTAACCAGTTTTCTCACACAAACTGATGAAATTCCACTAAAATATTGATGTCACAAGTTCAGTGTGTAGCTAAAAGAAAAATTCCATTTTAATGCAATGTTTTAAATGGACAGTAAAGTTTTGGAATCTTGAACATTCCAAACATGATTGTAACTGTAAAGGAATTGTAATATTACATCTGCCAGAAATGGGTAAATCTGAAAGGGTTGAGAGGGTCCATGATTCAGACACGTACCTATTGCATGGATGCCTGCCTCGCACGTGGACACCAGTTGGAGAATGTGCAGGAACATGTCAAATGTGCCCCCAGTTTGTGTCCTGGTCAACAGACATGTCACATGTCATTCACTGTCACCTTCACATGATTCAATGAATTTATAATTTTTTTATTTCCAACAACAATAACATTTATTAAGTGTTTTCACCAGTAAAACAAATAATTGTGTTGTAAAAGGGATACACAGACAAGTGAAGGGGGTTAGAAATTTAAATAATGGAATAATAGTTATGATTGTTTCCTGTCATGTGCAGCGAGATACAATTGAGATGTAATTCATAATTGTATGTAATAAAAATGAGAAAAATACTAAGAAATTAGCAGTATGTATAAGATGCATATTGGGCTAACTGTTAACTACATCTTGAATACGATACATACAACTTATGAACAGAAATCAGAAATCAATTAATGTGGCTGGTCTATGTTAAAACAATGGATAACGTTAACGGACGACGGAGCAGACGGGTATATTCACTGCTTTCCCCTCACCCTACCTCACTTGTTTGACAGCCTCCAGTAGCGCCTGGACTAGTTCCGGTGTTCCCCACAACTCTACGATATCCTCGTCTATATCCATCACTTTGTCAACAAACTCAGCCAGGTTACGCAGCAGATCATCTGGAACAGTTGAATATGTTTATTAAACACTTGTAGTTCATTATATGCAGCCAACAATGAAATATAACGTTCATGCATTCTGACATGTAACATAAATCTCGTTGTGAGTCTGTCTGTTCTAACCTATACACAGCCGCCTTTCTTAGCTTAGGTTAGCACAATTTTCACTAAACAAGTCCACTGTTAAGGAATAAAATAAATTATTAAAAGCAAAATCGTGTTAGTGAAATGGTCCCCAGCCCCAGTCGTTGATACAACACTACTTACTGTTGGTGGAACTTTGCAGAATAAAGAGAATGCTGGGAAAGACAGAGTCCGTCTTTTTGATCGCAGTCGTCCATGTCTTCATGGTTACATCCATGGACACACACACTCGCAGCAGTCTACAACAAACATGTACACGTCAACATTTAATGAGAAAGAACTATGAACACAAACTGTGAACATTTTTAAAACTACCAAAAATTTCCATCCTCCAGTTGGCACTACATACAGGCAGATGCAGAGACGGTTTCTCAGAGTATTTGTGTAAAGGACATTTGTTTTGAACTAAATTTGAAACAGTTTTTTGTTTTAACGTAAATCATATCGAACGTCCCAATCTTACATTATGAATGACTGATTTACGTCCATGTAATGTTGGTTTGACAATGTCAAGGAGTGGACGGCCCTCTCCGTGTCAGAGCTCCTCACCATTGCCACTGACAGACAAGAATGGCGAAACATCACAGCTACAGCATCATTTATGTCCCGCCGACGACCAAGTCGGTCAAGGGACTAAGTAAGTAAGTAAATGTAGGGTATGAAGACTCTGAACCCTAAAACTGGAAAAAATCCATAAGCAAGAGGGAAATACAAAAAAGTAGGTATTACTTTTCTTCTGAGATTATTCCCTGAATGACTGGCATCCAAGATGCAAACAGTGAAGGAGGAATTTATTAACATAACATTTCAATTAACACACACCCACCCACCCACACACGCACTAACACGATTATTACAAATTCTGAAACTTTTTGAAAAAACCTAACCATATCCAGGAGATTTCATACAGTTAACATGTTTGATTAATAAAACCAGTACCGACATCAAACCAGTGCACAGTTACCTTGTCAGTTCAATCAGTGTAGGCGCATCTGGAGATTCCAATAGGATCAAAAGAAGTTCGCTGAAAATTAGACAAGAACATCTGTAATATTTAAATATGTATGATCACCGATTCAAGTACAAACTTTCAACAATCTGGCATTGCAAAAACAGTACATCACATAATTTCAAGGGGAACTGTAACAAACATACCAAAAACATTAACATGTTACAAATCTTGTCAATTCCACGAAGTAATAGCCAATAAATATTTCATTTTTATTCACATTCACGCAAGTGTGCGATACTGATATCACACCAGGCATTTCAGTTACACTGCGTGTCTGACAGATTACACTTTCCCACAAGTTTGGTTTACTCTGTATATTATATCTACTATGTAGGCGGGACCTACCCTGTTTACTGTCTCATTTAAAAGATGCATTTCCAATCTGAACCAAGCTTCTGCATGTGATGCACTGCCAGATTAGCAATTAAAGGATCCAGTACATCACTGTTTGCCTATGTCACAATTAATAGATTGCGCATGACCTCCATCAAGTTTTAATTACCGTCCAAAAGATGTGTATGCTCTACATGTGTGTATTAACCATTTCAGTACAACAGGCGGGATTTCCAGCCGCAGTGTCTGTGACGCTTCAGTACGACAGGCCGGTTATTCGGCATTGACAATGTCTGCTATTCAAATCGTTTTTACTCATAATTATCCACTATGTGGAGCCACTTGTTATGTACAGTTGTCAAGGTAGCCTCGATTATCCAGGCGACGTGAGGCTTCGCTCATCACTAGGGCCTGGATTATTAAGCTCCAGCCAATGTTACCGGTAGGGGGCTTTACCCCAGATTCGGGTAGAGATGATGATCGGCTCTCAAGCCAACTATGAAATAACAAATTAAATAAGGATACACTTTTATAAGATAATACTATACTATAACAAATATTCAACATTAAACTGACATTAAAACATGTCACACAAAAATAAACCGACATTAAACTTTTTTTGTAGTTTAGTGCCTTTTAATCACATGCATATTCACTAGGTGGCAGCTCTCGTAGAAGATTCCGTATTCTTTGCTTATACTCAAGCAGAAACAAAAGACTAAGTGTGTTTAAACATGATATAAACACCAAACAAGAACAAATTTAACTAAACAAAGTCTTGGTAGCTAAATTGGTAGCGTGTCGTGTTTCCCCGACATGTATGATACAGTATGATGTGATATACTTACACAAGTCGGTCGTGAGCTGTGATCTCTTTGCAGGCCTTCTTGTTACATGCCATGTTACCAAGGATACCAACACATATTTCCTGAGACAAAAGCAACGTATTGATGAGTCACCTGGTTCTTATAGGCCGGTTCTACGTATCATTGTTGTGACATCTAAGGTTAAAATTAAATAAAAGGTAAAGGTAAGTTCTTATATAGTGCAGTATCCAGTCCTCAGGACTGCCCAAAGAGCTTTACACTTTACTCCCTGGCAGACCTGTTCAATCGAACACCATCTCGACTTAGGAAGCATTCAACCATGCTGCAATTAATGAGCGAAGACTATTCATACACAAATATCTACCACTGTCTATAGCAAAGTACTCATTCATAGAGCTTGGTGAATTGAAGCAGCATAGAGTAAACAAACTTGCCCAAGGTTCAACACTGCAGCACAGGATTCAAACCCGAGTTCTCTCAGTCAAGAGTCCGAAGTTCTTACCACTGCACTACTGCGCCCCAACATAAATAACTGCTTTACGGATGAGAATCGTATAAATCTAAATAATGTTAACATTTAAAACCAACATCAGCCTATTTAGCCCATATCATGAATGGTGAATCAGGTTTGTTGACATTCAACTCTTCAGCATCTGAATAAGCACAATCAGTTTAATAAAATGCATATTTGTCACAATAATCAAAAGAATTGACACTGGTTTGACCTAGGATTTCACCAAAATTAAACTAATATATACAAAGAAGCCAGCACATAGTCATCAACATTACAGGTAGACAAGTTCAAATCGCCATGAAGTGAGATGAGCAACAAAATAAAATTATGCGGTGGATCCTTAAAAGTATTAATAGATATTCATGGTCAGTCTTTAGTATTATATTATCTCTAAGAAACACATTTAAATAAAACATCATTGCAGTCTGTCAATTCAACATGCCCCTTTGTGTCAAATTAATTGTTTGTCTATGATTTCCCCATGAGCCCTCTCCACTCCAATCCTTCACCCTACCCCCAGTACTCACTGTAGCCCTGGGAGCCCGGGACTTGGCAATGACTCCTGTCAAAATGTCAACGGCCTTGAAGTCTTGCAAGAAACTGACCACCTCCTGAAGGAAATGACAGTGACACGTCACGAACATTGACACAAACAACATGGCACTGACACACTTCAAGTAATTAATAAAAAACTGGGAAATCACCACAATGTTAAATATGGATACAAAGTTTTTCAGTCTTTCAAAATGTTGCCAACAACTTTATAATAATAAAATACATAATATTATTTATAAAGTTGCTCTGTTAAGCTGTATACTCATAGTTAACTCACGTTCACATTAAGTGAATGGTTAGTAATACATCGTACAGTAGTGTATGTATGTGTGTATGTGTGTATGTGTGTATGTATGTATGTATGTGTGTGTGTGTGTGTGTATGTGTGTATGTGTGTATGTGTGTATGTGTGTATGTGTGTATGTGTGTATGTGTGTCTGTGTGTGTGTGTGTGTGTGTGTGTATGTGTGTATGTGTGTATGTAGGTGTGTGTGTGTGTATGTGTGTATGTGTGTATGTGTGTATGTGTGTATGTGTGTCTGTGTGTGTGTGTGTGTGTGTATGTGTGTATGTGTGTATGTGTGTATGTAGGTGTGTGTGTGTGTATGTGTGTATGTGTGTATGTGTGTATGTGTGTATGTGTGTATGTGTGTATGTGGAGTATGTTAACAGTTACCCCCTAAATGGTTTGCATATCAGGTGTCAAACTTTCAGGGATTAATCTATGATCCTTTGGAAGAAAAGTAACAACTGCTGTTTTTATCATATTCGTGATATTCGCTGCTGTTTTTATCATATTCGTGATCTTCGCCGTATTCGCCGGTATATGTCATTTTCTGTTGCTAAGACTATTGCAACAGCGCTTATTAGCAGCAAACTTGACTATTGCAATTCCCTCCTTTATAATATCGCTAGCAAGGATATCACAAAACTTCAGCATGTCCAAAATTGTCTAGCAAGAGTAGTTACAAGATCTCCTCGTTTTTCTCGCTCTGTACCACTTTTGAAGACTTTGCATTGGCTTCCTGTACGATATCGTATAATATTTAAGATCTGTACCATTACATACCAGGCACTGTCCAATAAACAACCATCTTATTTGCATTTATTGCTTACTCCTGTAAGAAAATCTATCCAGCTTCGATCATCTAGTTCTGACCTGCTTTTTGTTCCTAGAGTCAACACTAACATTGGAACTAGGGCTTTTTCTGTTGCTGCACCAACTCTTTGGAATATGCTCCCTCTTAGTGTTAGATCAGTTGAAAATATTACAAAATTCCGTCGTCATTTAAAAACATATCTTTACAACCTTGCTTATCCACCGTAGCTCCCTAGCGCCCTGACCCATCTGTTGACAACTGAAAAACTACTTATGGATTTTGAGATTGACCAACCCTTTTGTTTTGATGCGCCTCTGAGCTTGGTTTCCAAGGATTTAGGCGCAATAGAAGTTATCTTGTTATTATTATTGTTATTAACTTAATTTTTTCAAAAAAATTGTGAGTGGTTATACATTGTAACGTTATTGTTTCAACACTATTTATATAATCAACTTTCCTGCCCTGCATTCACCACCTGCCATCAGGCGGCCTTGATAAATAAACTCAAGAAGAACTTAAGGCCTTTCAGAAAATATTTCTATAGGGTAGATACACATCTAAGTATTTTCTTGGTAATTTACTTTTATTGAGAGAAAACCCACAATTTCTTCAGGCTTATACACTGTATTAGTACAAATATTTCCAGTATATTGACAACAAGAGGTTAGATCGGGTGGGAAATATTTATGTTTTCCCTTGTGCTTTGATTTACACAGGATCGCTAATAAAATATGTATTTTCTTTGCCATATCTTAAGAATTTCCAGAGTGTATACATTTACCAGGATCGGTCAGGTATATATTGACAGGTAACTAGAAAAACAATTATTATTTTGAAAGGACTAATCAAGTAGTCAACTCTCACCGGATTCATAGACATATCCCACAAGTTGCACAGTTCGTCCTGGAGACCGTCCTCAAGGTCAAGGCCACTGTCAGAGGTCGGCTTTGCATCCTTGCTCTCACTCTCGCTGTCCACGACCTGCGCAGATAACATCTCTCATGATGACTATCTCAACTTCAGTAAGTCAGCTGATCAACTTATCTGCCTTGATATCACGATATTTCCGTGAAATTAATACTTTCTAATATCTAATCTACATTGTTCCTACATACGTGCACCACACACAACATCACAGTTGCACTGTAAATATAACTTACACAGTTTGTTTGTTAGTTAATTTATTTACAGACAGTTTATCTACATTTGAAAGTACACTTTCATAATTACAATGTGATTCCATTCCAGTGTCAAAATGAGTAATTTGGAAGAAATCAAAAATACCAAGTCACCAATTTGTAAAAAAGCAAGGAAAAAATATCTTTTTTCCCCATTACAATCTTCAAACTAAATCAATTTCAAAAGCGTATATCCTTTTAAGAAAACAAACAAATATCAAGGACAGGTATCGAAACAAACCGACACCTAACGAGAGGGGTAAAGAGGAGACCAATATTCTCACCTGTATAAGCTTCATGAGGGTGGTGAACAGCCAGTGTTTGCTGAATACCGTTCCCCCGATATTGTCCGCATCCAGTATTCTCTCCTTAAGCAACTCGGGGGGAGGTTCAGGGTTGCGGTCCTTTGCACCCCACTCCACCCGTCTGTTTGCATTTTCCCCATCGCTCTCCGATTGTGTCGTGTCAGTGGCGCCATCTACCTCACGATTCGCCTCGTCCGTGTGCTGCTCCGGGTGGCTGCTACTGGTACTAGTCACCACGTCAGTCATTTGTGTTTCTGTGCTGGCAACAGAAACACTGGCATATTAATAATAATTAATGGTTAATCATAATAATATAATGTTATTGTCATTGTGTTATCATAAGTACTTCATAATACACAGTTAAAGTAATAAAGGAGACACATTGGTAACGCAATCAAATTCTGGGCCACCTTACCAAGTCATCCATTTTAATAAGATGTTACTGTTAACAAATATTTCATAAATTCCATAAATATCTTATCTAATTAAACAGCTCTCAATGTTCAGCCTTCATTTACTAGAAACATTTTGTTTTCCTTACTGTGTTCAATGCATGTACACAAACAAAATTTCCCTCTGTATATTTAAAATTAAACAGTTGCTTCTACATGCGCACAGGTAGTAAACAAACCTCTGAATTGTAGATAGCTTAGTTAGCAACATAATTAGTGGACATGCATGTGCCTTTTTGACAAGTGGCAGTCACTCCTTCATTGTGAGGAGTATGGTCCAGAAAGTCCTTGACCACCCAGATTCCGTTTCAAGAATTTATAAATCACTTGAAGAGCCAAATAACATTTTATAAATACTTAGATGGGTTTAAGATTTGGTTAATACCCTGGAAGCAAAACTTGGGGCAAAACAATGACTATTTAAATCCCTACAAACATTGACAGATGAAGAACTCTAGGTGCTGCATTACTGAACCACAGTACTGACCGCTGCCTATAACCACTGCCAGCACTGTCTACTGACCACTGCCTCATTCTCAGGATTCAGAAACCTGACTTCTACACATCTCTCTGCAATAACTTCACATTTCATCTCGTGTATAAATGGCAATTCTTCTAATGCAATAGTATTTAGTGTGCGCAATAACAGCATAATTTATCATTAATTACATTATTATTATTACTACCTTACTATTATTAAATACTCATACAAAATTTTACACAGAACTTGAATCAACAATCTGATATTTTTATAATTCCTTTTTAATTTTCAAATCAATTTCAGTGACAACATGAACAATTATCCAAAAGAAGACTGCATGAAATGAATTATGCAAAGAAAGCAGGTGAGAATTACATGAGAGATTTAGTAGGGTGCTTGACTGGCACGTTCACGTGTAACCGCATAACTTACTCTGAAACCAGTTCATTCCAGTTCCTGCTGAGCTAATTTCTAGTCAAACGGTCAGCAATATCTCCATGGCAGTTCTAACATGAGGTGGTTGTAACTAGAGTTTAATGAGCAGCAAACTATCGTTTCACAGCTGGTTTATGAGAACGCACAATGCCCGTTGCTACTATAACATGCTAAACGACCTCTTTCTTACGAACACCCCAGAGAATAGACCAAACACTGCAGAGGGGAGAATAAGTGCATTTCAATCATGGACCTCCAAACTTGGAGTGAAACCAAATATTTAATAAAAAAAACTATATACTATGGGTGAAATGTAGGTGGATTCATTATTTAGATAGAACAAATCATAGTATCATAACATGCATAAATATTTCTATTGTAATACTATTGCCATATGTTGTGACTATTAGGTACAGTAGGCTTACTCAAAGTAAGGATGTTGTAAACACAGGTAATAATTGTGTCCTTGATTTAAGACAAAAGAAGACGTAAGGCCCTTCTTTCTGGTGCTAAAACCAGGAGAAATCCAAAAAGGATTTTAATAGTAATTTTATTCTCTGACCAGATTATTCCTCATAGTACCCATAGAAATATATAAATCTTGTATACTGGGGTAAAGTAGTCCATCTACTGCTGCTCCTCTACCCTGTCTGTTATTCCTTCCCACTTCTCCCTATCCCCAGCCTTCTCCCTCCTGTTGCTGTCCCCTCCATCTTTCGTACATCCCTCGTAACGCAGTCTTCCCAGAACAGAGATCACTATAAACTGAAGTGTATCATGTTGCGCTGTCAACTGGTCATTAGAAAAGTCATCAACAAAAATATCTTGTTTCTATAAAGTCCATGTACTGGTTTTCCTCAATTTTTGCAATAATACAAAAACACAGTTTTGCACACATTCGACATTGATCTCCTAATTTAATCCCTCTGCCAACATTTCATCATAGAGGAACATCTCCGCTACCTTAAACGCCAATAGGTGTAATAGGCAGTTAAGTAATCAACATTTCTAACTAGTTTAATTGTACCTAGATTCAAAATTAATAGACTTGTGCTTGGCAATACCCAACCATTAAACGTATCAATTTTCGGCTGCTCTTTCACAAGCATGTATTTATAGCGAGTCATTCGGCAATGCTGCTATAAACACATGTATAGGTAACAGTTGCACGTCAAATAATTCATTAAATAATAGGTCAACGGGTCAGTGCTTTAAATAGCCATTTTCTTCAGTAGTTCTGGTTGTAACTGGCTCAGAACCAAAATAAACACACATGACCTGCCAATTAGAAAGGGAGCAATCATTACATTACATACTAAAGGGCATTTTTTGGTAAAAAAAACCTGCAAACTAAAAAGGGGTAACCACATCAGCTGTTTCTATTTTTTTTAAACAATCTATAACCCTAAATAATTTCTCAATTCAGTTTTCACACACACCCCTCCCACCCCTACTTATGATATGTCATGACAGAAACTTACCAAGGGGTCAGGTAATTTTTGTACAAATTCTATGGTTGATATAAAAACAATAACATGATTAATTTTATAAAAAAATCGCCCCAAAGGTGTTGATGAAAACAACCTTGGAGTTGTATGTTCTGGGTCAACATGACCGGGTAAATATAAAAACAATAACATGATTAACTTTATAAAAATCCGCCCCAAATGTGTTGATGTAAACAACCTCGGAGATGTAATCTCTGGGTCAACATGACCGGGTAACATGCCATAAATACTGTTTTTTCGATCTGCAATTAACCAGCAGGTCATATAAAATGACCGGGACCATTCAGAAATAGAACAACCTCTAGATCATAAAGGGGCCGTTTTTGTTTTGCAAAAACAATTATTCTTCCAAAATGTCAACAATAAAATACACTTTGCACTAAGTACAGTGATATAATTACCGAGCAATCAGGGTAAATAGTTTTTTATTTCCAAATTCCTATTCCACTATAAATCTGAACAAATCTGATACAACAAAATATCCATATTAACCCACACCCCCACCCCAGAGCTAACAGTCATCATACACGTGCCATGTTTATCTGTTGATGTGGCCAAAGAGTGTGCCTGGATTGTTCGCTGTAAAACCCAACAACAGCAGCTGGAACTAGCACAGCCGCTTACTGGGTCAAGTTATTCAAGCAGGTCAATGTCAGTGGGTTGGTCCGAGGTCAGCCAATTTGGCGTAAGTTGGCAGAAAAGTCAAGAAATCACGGTGATATTGCGTGGAGGTTGTTTGTATGCTATGCACATCCTCGTGGGGTCAACAAGTGCAGTATACTGTGGTCGTAATGAGATACAGAGGTGAACAGGTGCACGCCAACAGGCACAGGCGGTACACACACTACACACAACCAGAGGACATTCCCTGCATGGGAGAATAACCAATTTGCACATGGAAAATAACAGTTAAAAGAGGCAAAGGACAACTGTGTGTGTGTGTGTGTGTGCATACGTGTGTGTGTGTGCACGCGCTCATGCATGTGTGGGTGTGTGCGTGTGTGCGTGCGTGCGTGCGTGCGTGTGCATGTGTATTTATGTGTGCATGTGTGTGTGTTTATGCGTGTGTTCATGCGTGTGCGTTTATGCATGTTCATGCGTGTATGTGTGATCATGTGTGTGTGTGTGTCTGGTAAGGCATAAGGAAGATTTACACACATTGTCATAGAGAAAGGTTCCAAAGGGGAATGTTGAAACCAAACAACAGCGTGGCCGCATCTCTGTAAACACATATGGCAACTGCCAAACCACTCCAAATCTCACATGACTTAGTCTTTACCCAACAATATGGTAAATGGGCTCTAAGTTCTAACCACTACATGTCTTCAGCCTGAGATTACAGCCGGGGAGCACGGGCAGGGGGGTCGATATGAACACCTCATGCTATATTGGGCAGGGGGGTCGATATGGACACCTCATGCTATATTGGGCAGGGGGGTCGATATATGGACACCTCATGCTATATTGGGCAGGGGGGGTCGATATGAACACCTCATGCTATATTGGGCAGGGGGGTCGATATGAACACCTCATGCTATATTGGGCAGGGGGGGTCGATATGAACACCTCATGCTATATTGAGCAGGGGGGTCGATATGAACACCTCATGCTATATTGGGCGGGGGGGTCGATATGAACACCTCATGCTATATTGGGCAGGGGGGTCGATATGAACACCTCATGCTATATTGGGCAGGGGGGTCAATATGGACACCTCATGCTATATTGGGCAGGGGGGTCGATATGAACACCTCATGCGGTTGTTTTTTACACTTCAAACCTTCCTAAATAATGAATAATAATCCAGAGGGCAACCCTCTCATATCAGTTGGCCTCATCTTGTAAACTGGATTTAAGTTCAAGCCTACAAGGTCTCTGAGTGGCCGTTTTCTCATAATTGGATATATTAAAAATTAGATAGTAGATAATTTGCTACGAAGCTAAGTTTGGTATCAAAATATCCGGAATGATGAGAGGAATAACATGAACAACACACATCTTAACTATATATATTTATTTTTGAGGAAGCCAGAGTTAAAACACTGAACATTTCGGTTTCGTCATCGACATCTTATTAAATGTACCCTAGTTACCTTAAAACATACTCAAAACCCTTATATAACACATCAAAATGATCTCCATTCATTCTTCTATCGAACAGTTCTACACAATTTTACAATGTTTCTGAACACCACACTTTCATGTACCCAAATATACTTCACACCCCTAATTATGGCTTGACATCAGATTTTGACAACATAAGTGTAATACCCTTAATAAAATTAATTCTTTGCTATGAATTTATGAAGCCCACATGTTGTTTTCTTGTTTTCACGTACATCAAATATGATATCAAGTTTGAATGACATGTATTTCTGCGTAGTAATCATTCTTAAATCATAAGCATTATTATTATATAATATTATATACATATATATTATATAAGTGCCGAGTCTAACCAACTTTGAACGATACATAATTTGCCAAAAGGACACTCAGACAACACTACAGATTTACCCCAGTGGTAGATCAGTTATGTCTGTTCCTTAGTTATTGCAGTCGGTGATGCTTCCAAAATGACTGAGGAGTTGAAACATCAGTTACTTGATTGTGATATTGATGCTTCAGTCATCCATGAAGATGCCAATCGCTTACACAGAGAAGCAAAATCTTGCAAACTTGACCAACTGGCCAAAAGTGAAGATGGCGATAGTTTTTTTTTATATGTCAATATGTCACACTCAAGCAGCATTTATGATCACATGCAAAATCTTAATTTTTGCAGCTACCCTACAGTCTGGCATGGATCTCACAGCAGGGCATGGAGGAAAGGTTTGCTGTGAAGATGAACCTGAGGAAAAAGCACTTCATCAATCCCAGCACCTTCTGTATGCCATATGCAAACTTCCAACATCACTCACTCTAAGAAGTGCATTCTACGTCTACAATGACACACGCAGCAAGAATCTAATCACCCTGTTAAATTATATGAACAAAAGAGTCAGTTGTGCCACCTTTCAGTGCTCTCTTACATCTATTTGTGAGCAAATGACGGAAGAGGAACGAGCGATATGTGGATGTAGATTCATACACTTTGACATCACTAACACAGACTGGCATGACAAGACACCAGATGGGTCAACCTTTCATTCTATGACCACCAACGTGTCTGGCTATGAACAGAAGAGAACACTACCGAATACGTGTTACACAAGAAGTTAGATCAGAAAGATGGAACAGGTGCCGGTGATGTCACAGTTGATTTGGAAATGACAGAATTGGTTTATCAAAATCAAGTGACGACAGATGTGCTGGACTTCATTGCTGAGAGCACAGCACAAGATAGTGAAGACACCAATTGTGATCTGGCAGCACATCACCCAGATAAGAATAGCAAACATGACAATGTGCTCCGCTCAGCACTTAGTCATCCACGTAAAGGAAAATGTTGTGATACTCCAAGATTTACAAGAGCAAAGGAAACAAAATGATCTCTGCGTGTGGTCAACCTTTCTCCAATCAAGCCACACTACATCTCACTGTGTGAAAGGCGTAACTATTGCCCAATTTGGAATGCTTTATTCATGAAGATGATGCCGACAGTGCCATTGACATCATGCATTGGATATAGCCTCATGATCACTACTGGTCCAACCGATTCTAGCAAGCTGCTTGGAATAAGCAGTAAAGTTGGCCAACAAGTTTGGGATGAAACACACAATAGTCACGGTTGACAAAGCTTTGTATCAGATTGCCTTTGGATTATGAAAAAAAGCACACCCCTGATGATGATACTTACCGGAATCTCATTCTCATACTAGGACAGTTTCACCTCACTGGAACCTGCCAAGGTGCAGGTGGGGAAGTAATGAGCAGTGGTGCTGAATACATCCTTGTAGAATCTGGACTGTGCAAATTAGGAACGGTTAAAGAAATCTTTGGTTCAGCAGGGATTATTACCAAAGTACACATGCCCATAAATTACTACGCATCCATGATGGGGCCACTATTCCCAGAACTCACAGTCGCCTACTAGTTGTACACATGTTGTAAGCAAAGACACTCATAACTGTTCTTGCAAAAAATCGCAAGTGCCATGTTGTGTTGCTCGCAAATGCGAAGGTAAAGAAGTCAAATGTTGACGAGTAGTCCACCTATCAAATACTCTGGCTGAAAACAATGGCTGTGATGAGAGTGACACAGGTGACTGCATGATGACAATGTAACACGTTTGCATATTTTTGGTGATGTACGCTTGACATCTCGTTAGTTTGGATAATGCATTTTATCATAAGTTATCTTATCATGTATGTCACTATTCATAGACATTGAATCAGTTCTCATTCTTTAATCATGTTTACCGGTACTACATAACGGAAAGTGGAAGTGATGCAAGTAATGAAATCCAGTCCGATTGGCGTCATGCTACGATCACGCAACAATTAGGGGGGGGGTTGTTTTTCACTGTTCAGTAGTAAATGATTGGTGATTTGATACATGAAACATGGATGTTGAGTATCTATTAAGGTAACTATGGTACATTCTACGTGATGTCGTCAGCGAAACCATAGTGACTTTTTGAACATTATTGTTCAATGTTTTGTCTCCGCCTTCCAAAAATTTAACATATTTACAAGATATTTGTTGTTGTTATTGTTCTTATAATTTCAGATAATTTGATACCAAATGTAGCTTTGTAACCCTATATCTACTATATACATTTGAAAATGTACAATTATGACAAACCGGCCACTCAGAGACCCTCTAGGCCGGAATGTATGTCAAATTTTCAGAGTGAAGCCAACTGATTTGAGAGGACTGCCCTCTGGAATATTATTCAGGAAAATTTGAAGTTTAATAAAATATAGGGCAACAAAAAATTGCTTGAGGTGCCCGTAACCCCCAAAATTAGGACCAGTGCTCCCTGACTATTATAATTTTAAAGTCTGATAGTGTACACTCACTGCACTCTGCAAGAACACACATCCAATAATGCATAGCAAACACAGTCTATGCAATGAGCGAAATGCAATACGATATGTGAAAGCCAGCAACGAACAATGAAATATATGTATAGACGTCATCAGCCTAATTAACCTAGAAACTTACATAACGCTTAATATCTTAGTAAGATATGTGCAATGGAACATGCGAAAGTCGACAGTGAACAGTGAGATTTGTGTAAATGCGTCATTAGCCTAATTAACCAAGAACCTTACGTAAGACTCAATATACATAACAAGCTATGTGACTCGATTACTGGCCAGAAGTATTTCTAGTGCAAATCTGCCAAAAGATCTGTTTCTACGTCACTCACATCCAGAGTATCGATTGAGAAATCAGTGTTCACCAGTAGTTAGTTATGTGACATGATTATTCAACCTTAACACCCCTTGACGTCATTGCTAGAAACAGGTTGATCAATGTATAATAATATAAATAACATAAACGTAAATCTATGGTACATAACTGTGTTTTGCATATTTGTCTTGTGTTAATTACAATATCCACATTAAAGGGAAACAAAATACATCCTTTTGGGGCTCTGCAATTAAGAGTTAATATTTTAAATAAAAATTAACAATTAGCAACTACAATTAAGAATATTATGCAAGCATATTTACCAGAATAACCTTGTTGAAGACACACAATTTAAATTGCATGGACAACGCCACTGTACCAGAAAGCCTGACGTCACCAATGCCTACTCTCCTCAATTCGCCAGTCGCCAAGCTGAGAAAATTATTCTAGTTTGTATCGGCAAATTTGCTTCGGCACAGCATCAACTAAAACTGTGATAAGCTGTACTCTAGGGTGTGCATAAAATATGTAGAAAAACTATATCTTACAGACGACAATACAGAAATGTACTATAGCAGTACTACAGCAGTACAGAAAAATACAGCAAAGCCAATGACATGCACACATGTTCCTGCCTGCATCGTGCATGCACACGTTTACATAAAAACACTGACCCAGCTGATTCAATGTTAATTCAAGATTCACCCGATCAGGCTATGCAAGAAATTTAGAGCACTGTTGTGAACTCAGAGATTAAAATACCCCCACCCACCCCCTCCAGTAAGTGTCTTGTTGACAAACAGATCACCTCACCTGAAACTTTGTTATTGTTCTTTCTCTCATATATCCTGACAGCAATCAATTATCTTAATCACCCACTGCATGGCTGGTTCATGTTGAATCAGTGTGTAGTTGCACGGTTGCACAGTAGGACATGAGAGTGAAAACAAAAAGTATTTCTCCAAGTTCAAAACGCACATTAAAAATTTAACATACACCACCTAGACATTATTTCCCTCTGTTCAAAATGCACATTAAAGTAAACCATTTACCACCCAAACTGTATTTCTTTACACTAAAAATGCACATTAATGATTAAAGTAAACTTTCACCACATTTCCGCTGTACATATATATTTAGCACTGCATTTCTATATTAGTTGTCACTGATATGTTTATCAAAGATCTCAGTTGGTGTACATATATTAAACTACCTGTACCAAACAAGGTGATATGTTAGCATACATGTAGAAAATTAATACACTGTGAAAAAGGACATTCAACAGATTCCATGATTCCATTTTCCATTCCATTCCATTCTATTTTAAATTTTATGTAGTCAATGTGTTCTAGTTTATTAAAAAAACAAAATGCAGAGATTTAAAATCATTATGTCTGGCTACACTGAATGAGCTTGTGACTGAAATTGTTTTCAAGAATGACAAATGTTGAGTGGGTGAGGGGGGACTTCTAATCAGAGTAAAAAATACAAGTCAGCAAACAGTAGCAAATCTAGGATTGCAAAAAGGTGATCTAAAGCTTACTCATCGATTATTTTTCTATAGCACACTCAAACATTGTAGCAAAACATGTAAATAAAAATTTGTGAAAAAAATTCCAAAGGGGGCAAAACATGCCCACCCCAATAAACCACTGTCTGCAAAGTGTTGGCCTGGAGGGAAGCCTCTGGGAGGGTTTGAGGGAGCATGAGGTGTGCTGCACTGAATGTTTTCACTAGAGACAGGGAGGTCAACCAGTGTATATTACTTGAGCAAGACAATGTTACATAACATATACAGTGCAAGGTCAGCAGTGGGTCAGTTACAGTGGACACAGCAGCTGGTTAGTCCAGGACAAAGATGTGGCCCATTACTGAGTTGCTCCATACTAGCACAACCACCAACCTGAATGGCTTTATTACTGTTACTGGTACACTTTATTATCCTGGGTACACATTTGGAAACTGCACAGGCTTTCACCAATTCCCAAATTCATGCAGAGATTCAAAATGTCCAATACATTTCTGTGGATCTATCATAATTTGTGTATTTATTTAATTTATTTGTTCCCTACACTTTTCATTCTAGTGTCAGATCCGGGGCAGAATTGGAATTGAAGGCCGATTCCATTTCCAAAATTGTAATCGAAATTGGTCTATGTGAAAGTAGTGGAATCGGAATAGTTTTGGGTGGAATAAGATGACGTGCAAACAGTACCATTGGAATTGCCTTGAGTGAAATCAGAATCGCTGGAAATGGAAACAGGTTTTTTTTATTTCACCTCAGATGTTTTTTACCTACATAAAAAAATCTTTGTCATTTCTATAATGATGGCAGAATTGTCAGTATTTGGAGACACTGTGAAAAAGATAATGTTGTTGCAAAATGTTAATAATTATATGAGAAATACTAAGAAAACAATATAATTATCATGGACACAACCAGCATGTTTCTCGGTCAACTAAGTCACATGAACTAAGCTTCTAAGGGTATGAATTCTTTGTTCGTTATTCATACGCATGAACTGTACGACATAAAGCAAGAGACTAAGTGCAACAAACTTACCCTCCATTGCATGACAAGTACACAAAGACAACTACCTGCAAATGACAGGTAATCCACCTCCACCCAATGAGCCATAGATACTCTGATTTGAACTGAGAAAACCTTTCATGTAACATTATCAGACTAAGCTTGATTTACACAGTCAAATAGATTCATACTTCACACCGTAAATTTGGTTATAGTTATTTAGCAATTAAAAAAACTTGCAGACGGATGAAAATGACAGAGAATTAAATAACCACCCTGGACACATTGCAAAGTGTGCTAATACTATAGCTGTGCATGTTTACTGAATTGCAAAGAAAAACACTCATCAGCATAATAATACCCTGTATTATTTAGTTAAATTAGTATTATAATTATAAAACATTAGAATATATAAATATACTGTCATTATAGAGTAGAAAATGTTAGCAAATGTATTTGGTGTACTAGTACTTTTGAGAAAATGCAATATAGCATTGCCAGCATTTGCAGTAGCTTAATCTAACCAAAAATAGGCGGGAGAGCCAACAGAGTCCTACTTTGCAAAATCCAGGGGCCTGCCACCAAAACTGGGGGCTAAAACAGACTGCACTGCATGTTACGGCTTGTAACACAGTACCGTATATCCATAATTCCCAGTATCAGTAATGAAGTAGTAATTGTCAACACAAGTGCAATAGTCAAAATGTGAAATATGTTGTTGTTCTCATCTTGTCTCTCTGCCTGTCAGAGGTGGGACTGGCCTTAATTCCAAACCTCGATTTCTGTTATCTTTTCTTTCTTCTCCATCACTGATCCTGCACAGCTGTTTCTATCAGCCGCCTCCACTCCTCTCTATCTTTTGCTCTCATTCTCCACTGCTCTCGCAATCCTTCCAAAACTTTCTACACAGTCCTCCCATCGCAGCCTAGGTTGTCACCGCCTCCTTTTCCCCTCCACTCTCCAGGCATCTGCTTTCTTTGCCAACTGTTCTACTCCCATTCTTTCCGACTTTAGTCGACTCCTCACCAGCTTCTTAAAATTTTCTTTTATGTCAACCTCCTCTGTCAGCTCCTCCATTCTTCACTTACCACTTCTTTTCACTCTAGCAATTCTTCTGACCCAATTGTTTTCGCAAACCCTCTCCTGTTGTTTTTTTGTCACAGTCTCTAGTCCCTACAGGTATGGCGGGATCACACACGAGCAGAGAACCTTACCTTTGAGCTTAAAGCACTATACATCTGTCTCCCACCACAACTTCAACTTTCCTCCATATTTTCGCCCCTGCCTTTATTCTCCTGCGAATTACAGTATCTGAGTTACCGTCCCCGCATATCAATCCACCAAGGTATACAAAACTGCCTGTCTGTTTCAGTTTCTTCCCCTCCTAGTGACTGGTGTATTTCCAGCTCTTTGTTTTGCTGCCCAACCCATAGTACCTCCGTCTTCTCCAGACTTACATTCAGTCCATGTCTGCAATGCTGAACACATCCTTCCACTCCGTCAATTTGTCTTCCAGTTAAAAAAACAGGTTCCTGATCTGCTTTTGGTGGCAATACTGAAAATGTTGATGGCATTTTTTGCAAATGAACACGGACATTCAATACACGATTCAACTTTTGTTTTCCAGGGCAGATCCAGGAATCGAGTCTAGGCTTCACTTCAGCTTATTATATAACCTGGATGGGGGCACGATCGCATGAGCCTATTATAAAAGGTCTGCGGGAATGCCAAATTCTTAAGGGGGCACATGCCCCCCAGTCCCCCTGGATCCACCTATGTTTTCTGCACACGACAAGGCTACTCCTGACAGACAATGGGCGATTCCGGTCAATTTTTTTAATTCCACAGCCAGTTTTCTATTTAGTGCTTCAGACGTACAGTAAGTACATGATTTATAACTCCCAATTGTACTCGCCAAAATAACAAGTACATTTAAACAAAAACATTACAAAATGCTGGCATTATAATTAATCACCTGTTTACTGGGTCTTTGGTTTTACTTTAGGCAAATGTGTTGCATTCTGAGTTAAACTACCATTTTAACATTTTAAGAACCTGTATACTGAACATAAACAATATTTAGTTATTTAATAATACTTGTGTTGTTCGATAAATTATGCAAAAAATCAAAAAGTTAGAACCGGAATTGGAATCAAACATACATGTGTCAAAACTTTAGTAACGCTTCTACGTTTGATCGGGCAAGTGATTCGCCGACTTGGTGGTGGTCCGACATTTTATTTGCCCCCGAGTAATCGGGCAAGGTTCCGTTAATGTCAAGCAATGGTGAGTGGTATGACTAAAATGACGACCACGAATGACCAAAATGTATGTAGTGTTGGTAACCAAGCGGGCTGTTGGTGGCATTAGGAGGTATGTGTGTGCAGCTCGCAAAATTTCAGAAATGTTCTTCACATTGGAGTAACAAAATTTGCAACTTGAATCATCGCTTGTGGTAACTCTACTGTTCCATTTGCCAGGTGGCGCTACTGTGCAAAGACTAAATACTCGTCCGGAAGATCGGATAAAATACCTAAATTGTGTAACTCCTGGGTGAAATAAAGACTCAAAATTTTAAATAATGCACACACAAACCATATATATATATACCATCAACGGCCAAACTATCTACCAACATATTATATTACATGGTCGTGCGTGGTCATTCGTTAACTTCGTGGTCGTGCGTGGTCATGCGCCTTTTAGTCAAACCCCTGGTGAGCACCATGTGAAATGTATTCATGAGACCAGGTAGGGATCTGCTCATTTCTACCATTACAATTAAGGCCTGTCTCCCGGAAAATGACAGGTAGACCTTATATAATTGTATCTACTTTTTGCATTACTACCCGGTACATTCATTGCATCACAGCATTTCATGGCAAAGCCTGAATTTTATGCAAGTGCCAAGGCGTAAGAGATAAGTTAAAACGGCACTTGTGTAGAATCCCGACCAACTCAATTTTGCCTTTATAACTTGAGTTCTGCCTAACTTTGATACATCAAAGCATTAGTTCCATCATTCAAAATCATCCCAGACCCAGGCATATTTATATTACGAAAATACTGTGTCTTAGCACACTTTTGAAGCCCAAATAGTGACCCAGTTTGTGCTAGTCTGCACTGCTGCAGTTGTCCGGATTGCGCTTGTAAAATGAGTGATATATCAGCGTATGTTGATGCAAACCAGGGCGTTATTTATGCCTCAAAAGTGCGCTAACACGCAATATTCTTAAACGTAAATATGCCTGGGATAGTGTTGAATAATGGAACTAACGCACTGTCACTGAAGTGAAGTATCAAAGTTAGACAAAACTCAAGTTATAAAGGCAAAATCGAGGTGGGTCCGGATTCTACACAAGTGTCGTTAAAACTGTTAAAAAAAACATTCTTAAAAGCCAATTTTTAAATAAAAAATGTCCAGCAAAGGTTTGCAATTGTTGTGCGACTGGTAGTGCCAGTGCCAGGTGCCATTTGTGCCAAATTAGTGTATTATCGCACACATCGTGCACGTCAACAAGGGCCGACGGACGTTTCACAGCGGTGACGCGAATAATTTGTGTTTACATATGTTACATTGTTCTGCTTCTAACCTCGTTTACTATATAAAACACTGTATGCATAAACAGTACTGCTTAAGATCGTTGAGTAAACCCAGAACGTGTAAGACTTACTTCCGCTGAACATCGATCTCGCGCGTTTGGTTACCGTTAAAGGCGAATTTACGCCCTGGGTGTTGAAAACGCACGAAATGTACGGTAAACCGTAAATTAGGTTTCAAAAAGAATACAAGAAAGGTTGCTTGTAGGTGTAAAATGAGGAAGAAAAATTATACCGGTTCACATAAATGTTATGATGTCATTTATTTCTGCCCGACTATATCAAAGATAGCCCTTAGCAAAATAGTATATAATATTATTATTATTATATATATATAATATAGCCTAGTTCCCAGTTAGCCTAGACTAGGCAAACCGGGAAAGAACAATAACGTGATTAACAGTACTTAAAAACAATAACACCATAATCAACAGAGAAATTGGAAAACAACTATAGAAAACAAAATCCTGAGACGATCTCAACGCTCAATCATGGGCAATCTATAGAATACTCCACAAAATTCTTAAAAAAAAAAAAAAAGCAGGAACCAGACATTCTTTTCTTTCCACCCGTGTAGTAAGATCCTGGAATGCACTATCAGAAGACACAGTCCAAGCACAGACAGTCAATCAGCTGAAGTCCCGCCTCCAAAGAGACTGGAGAGACCATCCAGACCTCTACAACTACAACTTCACATACTAACACATACACACGCACGCATGCATGCACGCACGCACACAATCGAGCCTAGAGACTAGGCAAACCGGAAAAGACAAGATAAAGAGAAAAAATAGCAATAACGCCAACAGCAACAACAATAGCAGCAAAATCAATAGACAATGGAATACCACTACAGAAAACTAACCTTGAGACGGTCTCAGTGCTCAACTTGGGCAATTATTGACCGTTCTTAAGGTAAGAACTTAAGGTAAGAAATCAAAATAATGTTTATGGTCACTTCATTGTCAATATAATTGTATACAGTATTATATTATTAATATATTATATTAATATTATAGTATTATAATTATATGTAATAATGTTTTATGTAAACAGAATGAGCAGTATGTCAAAAAGAGCATGGGAAGCAGAAGAGGGGGGCGAACGACGATGAGGAAGACCAAAGCTGAGATGAAATGACAGCATGAAAACACATCTTAGGAGGGTAGGCGTGATCAGCCAGGAATGGAAGGTCATTGTGTATATACGTATACAACAGAGAGAGAAGGAGCGAAATAACGAGAAAAGCAGAAGATCGAAGCTACTGAATGACGTGGACCCCACCCCGCAATGGAGCAAAGGGAGGAAGAAGAAGAAAATATGTAATTTTATGGGCACGTCAGTTTTTTATAGAATTATACATTACTTACAGAATTCTGTACTACATTTGCAGTATCATGTAGACAATTAACCACAAAGTCCTACAGAATATATTCTACTTAATTATGTTCACTGGATTTTTTGCTAAGAGAGAGGTGGTTTAAATGGTAGCAAGATATCGAAGGGACTAAGCCCGGAGCTCCAGTTCACCACTCCTCCGCTGTCGGGGTTCGGGCAGGCATAAACGACATCGGGGTTACATGGGGTGTTGTTGCAATGGTTTCGCCGCGTGACAGACACTGTCGAACATGACATTTGAAGATGGTGGGTGCTGTTCATAAAATTTTGCGATGAGGTTCTGTTTCTGTAGTAATGGCTAACTTGGCGTGCTTCCTCAACTATAGGTAAGCCCAATCGTGAATCCAGTTCTTTTTATGTTCAAATATATAGCATGTGAATATTTTATATAATATATGCAGTCAGTTTGATAAAAAAGGGTGCTTCCATTTGTTTAAATAGTAAACAGAAGTATATTAGTCATTACATATGGTATGTTATCAAAGCCAATTGGCGGGCCAATATATAGCATTCATCTCTTAATTTATTGGCGGTGACATGGTTTTTAACGAAGCAAACAATTCGAAATATCAACACATACACACGCGCATGACCGAATCGCGCATTAATATGTGAAGGTTTTTTTAATCATTTGAGTTGATTCCCGAGAATGAATTAAAGTAATAGTTTATTTTATTATTTTATCAAAGTTATGTAATAAAAGTTATACAAACGAGCTATTACGATGTAGTGGCCAGGTATCATGTAGGTTTGCTTTGTTTCGCAAAAAATATTGATATAAAACAAGCGAAAATCAAACTGAGGAAGCTATTAATATATGTATGTGCGTGCGCGTGCGTGCGTGCGTGGGTGTGGGCGTGCGCGAGTGTACGTGTGCATAAGTGAGCGGGTGCATACGTACTTGTGCGCGACTGTGCGACCTCGTGGGTGTGCATTTATTTTTAAGATAGACAGGTTGACGCACAACGTTGAACTGACGTCGTGTACATACCAACGTCGTTTCAATATTGCCAACGTTACGTCGATCGTGACAGCAACTGAAAAGGATGCGAGATTTATAACTTTATATCACATCACGAACCTTTTTGTTAATAATAATAATAATATGGCAGCTTCTTTTCCGCCTAAATTTTTATTAAACCACGTTCAGATGCGTATCGAGAGAAAAGAGTTGGTCAATCTTTAAATCGATAAGCAGCATACAAGTTGTTAGCAGATGAATGGATACGCCTGGGTGATAAGTGGATAAGCCAGGTTATAAAGGTAACCTAGGTTGTTTAATGACAGCGGAATTTCGCGGAAATGTGACATATTTTCAACTGAGGGAGGAAATTCCAATGAGTTGGTATAGCAACAAAAAAGCCCTAGTTCCAATGTTACTATTGATTCTAGGAACAAAAGTAAATCAGAACGAGTAAGGAAATGTAAATACGCTTGGTTGCTTATATGAAAGTGCCTGGTAGGTAATGACACAGAATTACGAGAAGGAGAATTGTGATATGCGAAATAGTAATTTTATAATGTCTATGTAACGTAAAACATTTTGCCAGTGCATCGTCGCTTTCTGACAATCTCGCCCATGCTTGATGATACAAGAGAGAACTGGTTGGTAGTCGAACGTGGTGGCCCCGTCCATAATGCAGTACACTACCCTGGTACCAGTAATTCGTAAATAAACAACTATAGTATGTGTTGTTTATTGTGACCATAACGTTCACGAAACGAACGAATTTAATAACAACTATTCAACATGCATTGCAAGTGAATGGCTATTTTGGTATCTTGAAATTAATATAAATAATAATAGTTAATAAAAATAGTAATTAAATCTTTGTAGTGCAGTTAAAACGCAGTACGAATCGTATGTATCGATATAAATATGAATCTCAATAAGTACAAAGCTACTGACAAAACCAGTTAGGTTTACAATTATGCAAGCATGCGGTGATCTAATTTTGGACACGCGTTCCAATCTATCGACATTGACCCTGTTCCTTTTGTAAAATGGTTTTGCCAGTCACGGCGTCTCATAAACAAAATAAGGCAACGCCGGCAAAGCAAGGTCACCAATCGGATCCCACCTTCGAAAACGGCGTGAGCGAAAGAGCGACGCTTATTGGTCAATTCTAACTGGCAAGAATAACAACCAATCAGATGATGTAACTTTGATGACGTTCGGAGGCGTGACCTGGCCGCGAACAGTCCTTGCGTGTATGCGGTGCGAACCAAAACATTAGAAATACGTTGAGCTTCAAGCGAGTTATAACCATATATAGTTGATTACTGTTGAGAGAAGCTCAGAGTGAGCGTTTCTTAGGCAAATTTATTTAGAAAAGTATGAATTTGTCGTTCTCTGGATGTGGATTTCTGGGAATCTATCACGTTGGGGTAGCGAGCTGTTTGAGGGAATATGCACCGCATTTGGTTCATGAAAAAATCGCCGGTGCGAGCGCAGGTTCGCTAGCGGCATGCGCACTTCTGACAGGATGTTCTCTAGGTAAGTCGAAACATTAAACGATCTATGGTAGTCGAACATTATTTGGACACATAATATCATACTGTATGCAACATAAATGCTTGATAAGGTTGTGAAGTCAAGACGACGGGATGTTCGGTCGTGTGGTAATACTAATAATATGACCTCGGTTGGCGAGCGGCCAATCGGCCCAATCATGGCAATGGCAATTGTCTTGATCAGCAATTATTGCAGTGCCATATAAAAGACACAAGTTCATTAGGTAAAGGCTGTTTGTTACACTATTTCAATGAAGACTTGTTCAATTATCTGATGCGCGAGTCTGCCTACTGTCAGTAGGCATAGGAAAGCCGGGAATAGGGCTAATAGTAATAGGCCGGACCAAGCCATAAATAATATAAGGCAAGCTGTCAGAACTAGGATGTGGCACTCAGCCTCAGGGTTTCACCCTCGAACACGTGACAGTTTGAATGACGTTGGCCAGGCTAGGACCTGTCCTATGTGCACAGCATGAGTTCGTGTAATTGTGAATTGCAGTTGTAATTGTGTAATTATGAATGGTATTTAAGTTAATTCTGGAATATAATAATTAACTTACACAATTGTTAAGACTTAAGGTAAAAGTGAGGGAAATATAGACATTGACGGTCATTGTAGTATATGCCTTACAGCCTGAGATTGGAAGCCATGCACTCTGTACTGAGGATGCCAACTCCTTAGTACAGTTGTACCAGTAGTACCATTTGATTTGCTGTGTAAGTATTCTTGGCCTCCCTAATTCAGTAGCTCCATCAATTAGATAGTGGCAGTCACTACCTGATGTCTACCACACCAGAATTGCCTTGGAGGAATGCAGGCAGGCCTAATGCATATTCTGGTCGCTGGCCTTGCATGTGTTGGTCATTTACTGCTACAGGCACGCTTGCAATTAATTATTCTATCAATATATAGCACCTGTGGCCAGCATAGCTCTGTTAACTTAAGTCCTGTGCCTGTGGGGTACACTACAATAACATGTTTAATTATACACCCTATAGATGACTATTTGGTAGGCTGTTTATTTGTATACTAAATGTGAAAATACACCAATATTGGTACATTTTAAATGTATAAACTGTATTTATTTACTTAATGGCTGTAATGATGTTTCTTCTTTTACTGGGGTCATATCCGGTGGTGTGTACGTTGAAAACCAAAGAAACCAGTACTGTTATTCAGGCATGAGAACAATTGTCCTAATCAGATGGTTTTGCCATCTGATTAAGACTGCTATGCCTGAGTAGAGCAAATAATGCTGAGTGGTCAAGCTGTGTGTCCAGTTTGGTTGTCCTTTGTTCCACACCTTTGTGCCTCTACTCAGTAGCCTAGTCTCACCCCAGAGTAGAGTAACCTACTTCTCCAGAAGCATAACAGATGGGAACAATCATCCTAATTAGATGGCTGCTTGGACTGAGTGGAGCAAATAATACTGAGTGGTCAAGCTGTGTATCCAGTCTGGTTGTCCTTTGTTCCAAGCCTTTGTGCCACTACACAGTAGCCTAGTCTCACCTCAGAGTAGAGTAACCTACTTCTCCAAAGACATAACAAGCATTTGTGTATTGGACATTAGTAGTTAAAGAATGGTGTTAGATCTGTTTGTGGCAGAGAAAGGCTTGAAGGAGATTGCCAGAACAATAACTGGATGTCTACAAGACTTTGTCTACATCAGCAAGAACCAGACATCTATTATGTGTGATAGTGTAGGTTCTCTAATACTCTAAATTTACCCCTCTTTCTAGTTTTGAAAGTGTCCACTATGGCGGTTTCTGACAGTGACATATTTAGCGGCCCCTGCAGTTCCGATCTGTTTCATAAAGTAATTACCAGTTTCGATAAAGTAAACAAAGCTGAGGAAACACAAATCATGAACTCTCCACAGTTGGGTATCTTTCTTGTGAAAGCCCACAGGAGGCCTGGTGTCATATTGCCTTCTGGTGGTGTAACTTTCTTCATTGATTGTGTCATTAGTAGACAGAGCCACAACCAGACATCTGTGGAAATAGTGTTATCTCCTAAGTCCAGATCTCCTGTCCCAAGCAAACATTATTATTGACTTTCTCAATAACGTCTGACCTATTTTTCATATTTATAATTATATGATTGTTCAATTGTTGACCAAATGTTAGCCATATCTTGGAAGCCGATTCAGTTATCTTTAAAGATTTAGATGAAAGTCGCTCTGGTACATCACATGGAACTTTTTTGGTAAACATTTATTATCAGAATGTGATGTTTTCAATGACCAGAATATCCAGATCTCTTCGTAATTAAATTCAAAGTTATAATGATAAATATTCTTAAGATAAACCATTATTTGTTAGCCAACAAATAATAGTTTATTATTTACTACTTTAATATTTTACTAAAATAAAATAAAATTTATTGATGGAAATTAAATCTCATTAAAATACTTTCAGCTTTGGTACTGTATACAAAGAATACAAAGCTTGAAGGCTTATAAATAACAGTAACACACATGATTCTGGGTTAAATGAAACCTTCTAGTCATGATTTCTACAAGGCATTATCTTTGTCCATATTTTGGGGCACCCAGATTAGCTTTCTTCACTACAAAATGTATTGACTACAATGATAATGTATTGTTCAAAGCCGAACCACTTTCATTGTCAACATGGACATTTGTTTATTCTATACTTCTTTGTATCATACTGTGGAGCCACAATACAGTATAGATTAACTATTTTAGGCATATTGAATACACGTCCATTTTTGGATGTTTAATTAGAGTCAGCGGTGACCATCCAGAAATGAGGACAATGACTTGGCAGTTTTGCTGAGCACTGCTTGTCTGACATCAGGAATCCAGCATCCAGGTCGAATGTCAGAGATACCAGACATGGCATTGAC
The DNA here is from genome assembly GCA_963995525.1 of Escarpia spicata. Classification (NCBI taxonomy): domain Eukaryota; kingdom Metazoa; phylum Annelida; class Polychaeta; order Sabellida; family Siboglinidae; genus Escarpia; species Escarpia spicata. The sequence continues at coordinate 41,603,427 of OZ023212.1, read as the reverse complement.
CATGATGGTCAAGTACATGTAGTCTTTATGGACTGCCGTGTAAGTCAGCTCTTTGGGTGGGCCTAATAGCACTGGACACCTGGGTTCTGGAAGACAGGTAGTGGTATTGATTCTGATCTTGTTGCCTTCATAGCTGCAGTGCTTCTGTGGTGGACATGGTATTATCAAACCAAATCTGTTCTGTGCTTTGTGCTTATCAGTTGAGAATTTGTATTGATTGCTCAAGACTGTTTTAGCGATTGCTCATTTGTTTTCTTTGTTGCTTTCTTCCTTGTCTAGCAGTTGCCACTATCTTCTTTGAGAGTAGGTTCTGATCCCAGGAGCCTGAGGTGTCAAGTCAAGTGTACCGCTTTGGTAGTAGAGCTGCAACTTTTCTTACCTTGTTTCGATAATTTCACATTCTGATGCTTTAGTACCAGGCTTGAGCACACTTTTCTTCATTTTCTTCACACTGTGCTACTTTAATGCTACAGTGCTGACATCTACCACTATTCAGATATTCCACAGTTTGAGCAATTTTAATTACTAATTTTGAATCCAACTTTACTGCCAAACCAACATTCATGTATAAATTGCACCAAAATAAGTAAACATATGCTAATTTTTTTTTATTCCATCAATGGAGCAATTTCCTTTTCTGCATTCACCCCCCCCCCCATGACTGCAGTACGAGGCCCAAGGTACCAGATTCTCATCTACTGCCAACACGTAATGAAAAGTGCAATATTACTTGGCACCTTTCCAGATGGAAAGCATTTTCTTTTGCCGTGAAATGTTTTCTCTCTGCAGTGTCCCATATAGTTCTTTGAGCATCAAAGTTGTGTGTTCCTTTGATCTTCTGAACTGTAATAGTGCAATGACAAAAACCAGGCATCAGTTGTATGATAGTGAATGTCTTTAATAGCCTGTGTATTAACATTGCTTTGATGTTGCTCTGAGTATTCATCTTGGTACCTCACACCTGATCCAGTGGCCATACACATCCAGCCCCCCCCCCCCATCAAGCCAGTAATTGGCATCCAGGGTGTGTCAATAATCACCCAGAGATAAAGAAATCACAATACACTGGGTATACTTAAGTTATTGCTCCCAGCTACAACTCTGATTCTCCAAGATGTGAAAAGGTATTCCCTGAGGCTTTGGTCAGCAGAAGGCTATCTCTGCTGTGGTAATGTCCAGTCATGTCCAGGTTGGCTGGAGGACAAAGGAAATAAAATTGTCCTTAGTATGAACTGCCAGGTGGCATGTTGTTGCCAAGGCTCAAGTGCTCAGGGAGGCTAGAGGCTGTCACAAAGAGGGAGATGAACTGTTAATAACAGGCCACCCCAGCTGGTCCATGTATCTCTTCATGTTGTTTAATCAGCTTTGTAGGTGAATAGTGAAGCCTAGAGGGGTTTGTTGTACAGGCTTATGGACTGGAGAGAGAGAGAGAGAGTATCTGATTACATACTTATGTTTACACCCAGTCAAGAATAACACATTAATTATGAATATTAAGTATTAAGCTATTTGATTAAGCTTATTACAATCAATCTGAACACACACATATATATATATATATATCTATCTAATGAAGGTGCTGTTGTAACTTTTATTATTGATTTATGGACAAATAGTCCTGTTAATGAAACGTCAAGAAATATTAACATACTTACATGTTTAACTGAAATTACTAAACAGACATTTAAAATCCTTTGCACTTAGATGATGATGGATATGATATTATATCATTTCACATTTGTAAAAATTCAGGTAACATTTATGTACTGCTTGGTTTGGGTTTGCTTATCCATTTCCAGACGTTGCAGCCTTGATGGATTGTCTATAGACAGCTCTTCCATTTGCCAGTCTCCCCACTCGCCATACGTCTGCTTCCATCCAATCCTCTATGTCCTTCTCCCATTGTCTCCTAGGTCTTCCTCTGCTTCTGCTGCCTTCCACATTTCCTTCCATTATTAGTCTCTGTAGAGATTGATACCATTTCACATGGCCGAAATAACTTAGTTTCTGTTCCTTTACAAAGTTCAATAAAGTCCCGGGTATAACACCAAGCTCATCTGCGATGGATTCGTTAGTTCCACATTCAGTCCACGAAACTCGTAATATCTTTCTATAACACTTGTTTTCAAATGTACTGCTACAATGCATTAATTATCCAAGCATCTTACACTCCGCTCATGTTTATCTGAGCTCTTTCACAATTTCTCTCGTAATAAATCACCTAAGCTGAGCTTAAGCTAAATTCACAACGCCAAGTACTGGCGTCCTTATTTCGAGTCAGTTGGTCATTGGAAGCATCTGTAAATGCCAAATTAGCATAGAACTGTGCTGCTGGCTGGCTGCACAGTAGCATGCTGTGTTAAATTGTTACTAGATATGCAGCTCGACAAGGCTGGACTACAGTGTTAGAACCTGCTGTGGCTTTGACTCGCATAATTATATAGTCCAGTCGATGGTCAGTTTGAAGGCAAAGACGTAACATTTTCATGTGGCGAAATCCACAAATGTTACCCATTTAGTTGTGAAGAAAATAAGCTTGTAACACATGTGTCTGTAGGCAGTTTTAAATACAGAGTAGAATTAAAAAGGATTGCATAGAGAAAATGTCCATTACTTTGTTAAAAAATTGTAATTTTTCCAACTAAATGTCCCATATTGAACATTGTAGAAAGTTATGTTAGACTAAACACTTAGGTTAATTTTTTTTTGACTTTCACTTCACGAGATAGTACACCTGGGAAACGAATTTCTTTATTAAATTAAGTAAACTTAACATAAATTTACTATTTTTCATTTACACCCTACTCTTTGCCAAACTGTTGAAATGCATTTGGTGTGTTGCATGAACAGTAGGGAGTCATTATTTATTAGGGACACATACATTTAATACTTTTGTGAGATGAATGAGGTAACATTATTTAATATTAATTGATCAAAATCTCATATACATATATATTCTATTGTAATATGACTCCCTACTAAGCCTACTTATGTGGAACAAATCTGAATTATTCTGGCCCATATTCTTGAAAGACTTTTCATAAATGTGGCAAAGCTGCCTCTGTAGGGGGTCACTCCCATAATATCTAATATCAAACTAAAATTAAGAAGTTAAGATTGTTGCTCTGATTCAAGATGGATTATATATTATACAATACTTCTGTAATTGTACAACTAGTTGAATGCAGTATTTAAATTAGCACATAGGATAAACCCAGATACGCCATGAATAGTTTTGCTGCCATAATTTATTTACAGATAATAGAAAACTTGAAAATTGTGAATTCGTAAGTCTGGTAGATATGGATCCTCAACAACATGCCACATCCTGAAAGTTTACACAAAATTTTACAATAGGATATCAGTCTTTCTGTTGTACTTATAGCTGCCATTTACTGACTGAGTGAGTGGCACGGTTTTGCTGTGGGTGTGCAACCTTTTCCAGTCATAGCAGATTGACAGGTATTTAGCTCAGAAAAGTACAGACTGTTCTGGAATCTGTAGTCTAGACTCTAAACAGACTGGACATTGACCTTGATGGACATTTTATGATGCTGAGTGGCTATTTGCAGAAGCTGTCCAGTAAATGGGGCAGTCTCAAAGCTGACCCAGAAACGTGAAATCCCAACCGATAACCCACAATCTGAGTCAGATTTACCTTGTATAAAATTGACACTCAGTTGTACATCACATGACACCCGTCTGGTCCTCCAAGAGATTCAGTACTTAGCAGAAGACCGAAAATGATGTATGGCTTTAAGAAATGTTCATTCACTGATTCAGTGTTTCATTTGATATTTTAAAGTTTAGCACATAGATTACCCACAGTAATGTGTAAATAAAACTATAATAATTTTAAGATATACCTATATGTAATTTAATCACCTTCGATTTAGTTATACATGTGTAGTGATAAAAAAGAAGAAAAATGTCTGAAGTTCTGAACAACTCAAACTTTAGAAACTAGCCCACATATAATGATAAATCTGGTTTCAGCTACAGCAACCGATGTATATGATATATATATATATTTATATATTATCCACTGAAGCAGCAAGTCTTAACATGAATTTGTTTACAATATATTTTTGGCATGTTGTCAGTTGTATATAGATTTTATCTCACGAATGATCGCGGCCTAACCTGTACAATAGAACATGATAATATTAAGACGCTTTCATCGAGAAAATGCGGAAGTTCTTATCTGTAGAATCAGATATCTTCTATGCTTATGTAAGCTGTACCAGGCCAAACCTTGACACTTGCATTGGCCCCAATAGCAGTCATTTAGCTGTCACTCACTGAGATATGTAGGTTTTTGGGTCAGACGTGTTACTCAGTATGACGTCAGATACTTCAACTGCTTGCTCAAGCAGCATGCAGGTCAAATACTGGTAGTAAAAATTACTAACCAGTCAGGTAATTTTTGTCAAGCTTTCCCCATTGTTTATCATTGTTATACATAAGATTTTGAATTTTAAGAGTAATTAATTGCTGATGGTTCAGATAAATTATTTAAATTAAATACAGCTGTAAATACTACATTATGCAAATAGTGGTATTTTACATTTTGAGCCTACCGGTAGTTATTGTTAAAATTTGGAAAATTGCCCTTGACATGTAATTATTTTAAATATAGTCCAGATGGAGACTGACCAGTAGAAATCATTTGCTGCTTCTTGTGGTATCTTTGATATTTACCAGGCAGTTGAAGCGGAAATCATTAATTATAGGGTGGCTTTATTGCTAACACATGGTTCTGAGGAGGAAAGGCATCTAAACAGAACAGCTGCCATTTTGAAAGCTGAAATTTGTCATTTTTTAATTATAAGATTCAGTCTTATATCATATATAAACTATATAATTGTGATCATTATAACAACTATGGTCACCAGACTTGACATTAAGATGTGTGGCCTTTGTCATGTTTGCCTACAGGAAAAATGTTAGTAAAATGTTTTGGGTTCTAAAGTTAGCTGGAAATAAATCCATAGAATTTAGTGTTGACATAAAGAGTTACATGTCTCATAACGGAAAAATATATTAAAACATATTTCTCCAAATAAAATGCATTAGGCCAACGAAATATACTCAGCAATAAACTAATAATCCTTTATCTGTAGCACCCAAATCCCTGTGGACCCAACTTGAAAGGCAGAACAGGCGAGAATCAGACTTAAGTATGATATCGTGGCCAGGGATCCACAAACATGATGACCATCAACCAGTATTACTGTGACTCCAACAGAGCTGTTGATTGCATGTAGATTTAACAAGATCTATTAAATAAGATTGCTGCCCAAAGCAACCAGCTCCAGATCTATGGCAGGTGAACAAGGAAACCATTCACTTATCAAAAGTAAAAGAAAATCACCAATCTGCAGGCAGACTACACATATATATATATTGACATAGACGGATGTTTTACTGGATTCCCAATATATCATACTGGTAAGCAAATGCTTTCCTTGTGTTTGTGACTTTAGATATTTGTTATTTTTATTTTTAAGAATATTCATACTGCTAGGTGGCAATAACACAATTAATATGAGTAGATCATTTATTCCATTCATTTATTGTCCTCTATAAGACTGGCTTTGACTGATTTACCTGACTTGAGTCTGGACCTGGGGCCGGTTTCATGAAGCGGCTAAGAACGTTCTTAACACTAAGATGATTGTCTTAGTAAATGACGTGATTTTTTAAATATAAGCGAACATAGGAGTTTACGCAAACACGTGACGCCAAGTAATTGCGTAACTTTAAGTACGCTTCATGAAACCGGCCCCTGGACTTTAAGTGAGAACCAGTATTGGTCACATAAATACTTGCTGATGTCACAGAACTCTGCCCATTTGTCTCAGATCAGGTGATATCAAAAGGTAAATTTCCTTTTGATTTGTAACAATGAGAGGCCCAACGCCTGCATCATTACGGCGTTGTTTGCTGAAGTGTTCATGGTAGACACTAGTGGACAGGACATAAGCTTCATTAACTTTATTACATTATAAAGTTGTATAATTGATAACATTGCAGTAAAGAAAACATATTTTGTACCAGGTAAAAGTATTATTAAAATGTGAAATTAGATTCCAACAGTTTTTAATGGTGATAGTTTAGGTGCTAATTAAACATTATGTCCTGTAACGTTATTTGTACTGCATCAATTATTACACTGGGCAGATCTATGTTGATCTGAATTGGTCTGGGTTGGTGTACCATATTTTGTACAAGGTGTCCGTGCAGTGGAGCGTGACCTACGGAGTACAGTTGTACCCAGTGGCCCAAGTCTAGCAAGCAGCTTATCCTAAAGAAGCAAACATTGTAAGTAGTCAATGATGTTGATCGGTGGCTGATTGAATTAAGTGCTTTTTCCTGCCACCCTCGCCCTTGTACTTCAGGGTCAGAGAAACCACCTCAGTGCTGAATAATGTTAGCTAATAGCATCACACATCAGATTGAATCTGAATCTTCCTGGGTTTCCATGTCACAAATCTTATTATCTCTATGGCATTCTGTCAGATCTCCAATGGTCTCTTGTCCTGAGATCTTTTCTAGATTTGGTCTTCCCCATGTTCTATGGTCCTTGGTTTTTATATGTTCTCATTCATGGAACTTCTAGATCTACCATGTTCTGTGGTCCTTGGTCTTTACATGTTCGCATTCATGGAACTTCTAGATCTACCATGGTCTTCCCCATGTTCTATGGTCCTTGGTCTGTACATGTTCTCATTCATGGAACTTCTAGATCTACCGTGGTCTTCCCCATGTTTTGTGGTTATTGGTCTTTATATAAATATTATACAGGCCTGTATATATGATATATATATCATTATATGTTCTCTTTCACGAATCTTCTAGTTCTAGATCTGCTATGGTCTGCGGTGGTCCATGGTCTTTATATGGCTATCTTTCATGGAACTTATAGATCTACCATGGTCTTCTCCGTATTATATGGTCCTTGGTCTTTGAATGGTCTCTTTCATAGAACTTCTAGATCTATTGGCCATGGTATTTCCTGTGATCCTTGCGTTTCGTTCTGACATGATCTCTCATGATCTTCCCAGATTAATCCTAGAACTGTACAAGTTTACATTAAAAGTATTCAACATTATGAACCAGATGTTTTGTTATTGTTTTCCCCAAAATTGGGATATCCCTACTCATAATTCTATCAGTTGTGTTATCAGATTCTATCAAGTTAAACGAATACTGGACATCATGATGATTGTTATTTGATTAGATTTATACTTGTGTAATTCTTACTATCTTGTTGTTGAGCTGTTTTATTGACCTTAATGCGGTATTTACAGAGCAGTGTGTATGACTATGAGCATACTGGCTTGGTCTATAAAGCTGTGTACTCGAAACGTGTTTGGGCATAATAATGGTAATTAATGTTGGCGTTGAATTCACACCATCGCAGTGAATTAATGTTCAGTTATCTAATAAATTGTACAATATGTCTGTAATGTACCAGGATATTGAATATTAGGCTGTCTACTTAATTGTACGGTAGGGCCATAGAATTTCTTATACTGTATAATATTCAATATCCTGCACACGGGTTCCCAAACTGGGGGACAGGAGCCCCTTGTGGACCATGTTTTTCCACGGGGGGGCCTTGGCAAGGTTCACCCTTGGAAAATATGCAAAACTACTTTAGAACGACACATTACAAACATGTAAAACTCATGTAAAATATAAAGCTGGGGAGCCTGAATCAAAAGGTAGAAATTGTGTTGGGCCTTTTAAGGCAAAGAATTTACAAGAAACCCCGTCTCAGGAACATGGTTGGGGACTAACATTTGTGCTTGAGCTTGTACTTAGTTTTTGAAATGACAAGTACTTCTACCTGGTTAAGTGTACTTGCTAAAATATCATGTACATTTCAAGTGCATTACTTGAGTATTTAGAATACACATTGATACCTCAGTACTCTTTTGCCTGGGTGATGCACCATGTTGAATGCACGTCCTAATTATATATACAGTTAATATTAATTTTTGAAATGGTTAATAATTGGTACCCGAATAATAATATTAACTGTTGATCATTACAAGTGAAAAGTACTTGATCAACATTTTTATGTACTTGAATGACCCCAACCCTGCTAAAGACGGCTTAGTTATAAATCTAATAAAACAATATGCAGAGATATTGTAATTACTCGTATTTGATGAAAATCTTCCATTAGCACAACACAAAGCAGCTACAACTATGTCATAATTTGAAAACCAGAAGCAATTACAAATATACTTCAGAGTGTCGTTGGACTACCCAGGGCAGCCATAAGTAAACAATAAGACATTGGAGAAAGTATACCGAACCAGAACCTGGCCAATTGAGAGTTGTTCGGCCAGATGCGATGTTTAGCAATCAATGAACTACCAATTGGATGGTGCGGATTCTGTATTTGTCCCCTGGATGACCCTAACACTTTGACAGTGGATCAAATGTGACAGCGCCAGTAGCTGAACAAGCCTGATGTCACTGTTAATTCTGGCCCAATCTCTGCATGTTATTATCTCTAAGCCGGATTATTAATAAACAAGCACATGTATGTTTGTTTACTCTCCATAGCTGTAGAGTTGGCTGTTTATAAAAACATTTTAAGCACTGGGCTTTCATGAAATAATGTGGTTTCTTAATGGTACCAAGTGTTATCGTTTATCATAAAATCATGTTAAATTGTATAAAATACATCTGTTCTAATATTTGACCCTCCTAATGTGTTTAATGAAGCACATTAAACGATATAATTTAATTAATATATGTATAACCCTTACCATTCAGCTTGCTGTGTGCACTCGCTAAAAATTCAGGTTGTGTAAAAATGGTGTGTTTATTACATACAATTTGGTGGGCAGTATACCCTCAACATATTCGTTCTAGTCTTACGAACATGATATTAATTAATATGAAACTACAAGGAACAGGTCATTAACAAATTGTGTATCATCTACATTTGTGTGGTCAATATGTTGTAAATAATATATAGTTTATGATTTTATTATAATAATATCACCCTGAACCTTTAATATTATTTCTAAACAACATATATATGTATTTGATCTCAATTAAATTATTCTTAAAAAAAAAATGCTATTCATTTCCGTAGTTTTTCATGCCATTTGATCTAATTTTAGCAAATAAGTATTATTGTTCATTAACAAATCGTCCTTTGTCTGCCCATAGGTGAATGCACAAGTTATGTCCTGAACATCGCAGTGAAGGCGAGATCTCGCGCCCTCGGTCCGATACACCCTAGCTTCAATCTCGTCAAGTACCTGCGGGACGGCCTCTATGACTTCCTCCCTGACAACGCGCATGAGATCGCCACTGGTCATCTCTTCGTGTCTCTCACCCGAGTTTCCGACCGCAAAAATATTCTCATTTCACATTTCGACTCCAAAGATGATCTCATCCAGGTGGGTTGTGCTTTTTGAAAAGGAAAGGGGTAGATTGAAATTTGTAAACGTTAAATATTAATAAACTTAATCTATAAACGGTTTAATTTTCATCAATCTACAGTTATATAAATTAAATGCAAACGACTCAAGTTTGTGTCCATATTTGTATGTGCACCCATGTGTGCATGTCAGCATGCATTTGCACGTGTAAGCAGGTGAGTGAATGTATATGTGTGTGTGTGTGTGTGTGTGTGTGTGTGTGTGTGTGTGTGTGTGTGTGTGTGTGTGTGTGTGTGTGTGTGTGTGTGTGTGTGTGAGCATGCGTCCATGCGTGCGTGCATGTGTTGAAGGGGTTATGCATCTTCTACTGTTTAGTGTTCTTCATACTACAGTGACACGTATATGCAAATTGCAGGTATGTATGGAATAGTAAACAACGCTAGATTTTCTTGTTAATTATTTCAAACCTGAGACAGTTTCTAAAAGCGGCAATATAGTTATGGAGTGGTCAGTATACAAACTATCCACAGTACAGGAACAAAGATATGTTGACCAGTATCAGCTGGACGTAAACACTGACCAGTCTATAGCCAGTCTTTGGACAATGCAATAAAGACGTATATAATCCTATTCACACAGAATGGACCATCGATTAATGGCTCCACACTAATATTAGTCTGCTCTAACTCCAACAGCCAAATTTATCGTCCTGCGCATTGTAATGGTAAGTTATGTGAGGAAACAAGCGACCAGCAACAACAAGCGGTTTCCATGAATATATTACCATGAAGAGTGTAATCAATACAAGGTCATTCAGTCATGAGGTCATGATGTCATCGATGGCTTTGTTGCACTGCCTGGACATTATAGATTGACCAGCGGTTGGTCAACGGTTCCCTGGATACTGCACTGCCAAGTGTTGTTTTTTCTCAATGGGGTGGGCTGGCATCTTTGATGAAGTAGGACTAGCTGCTAAAATGTGAATTTTTCACTGCTAACATTGTGAATTTTTCAAAATGCCCTAGAATAACAGCGTGCCCCTTAAATACATGACAGTTCTGCAGATATCTGCAAATGCAAAATTTAGAACCAAAATATTAGGGTGCTTGGATGCAGATTTTTTGGGTAAACAGTCAAAAATTGGATACCCCAAATGCTTGTTTTTTTTACAGTATTCTGAAAATAGCATAACTGTTGCTATGTAAAATATTCCCACTACAGCTTTATCCCGATAATATATTTACATGTCAGCTTTTTTATATGATTATGAAGGTTTATTATAGAAACTACAATACAATACATTCAATGGTAGATTTTATACAGACATTGTCGTCATTCCAATAATGAGGGTATCAGCCGCAGATGGCTGATTTTCCCTCTAAATTCATGTAATACATATATAATTCCATGGCGCAAATATATTAATTTAACAAGAAGAAGACAGATTGTGCAGTTGAACAAAAAGGAGTTTTTTGTTCCAGTTTGCAGACCATTTTTGAGATGCATGTAAGAACCATTTTCTTATTATATTTTCACATTATGTGCAAAGAAAATCAGGAAACGGCAGGTGGGTACTTATGTGTACCCCTGTAATGTACAAACGTGTTTTGTTGCTGTTAACGTTGTTTTTGCTCTGTCCACAGGCCCTCACGTGTAGTGCCTTTGTGCCGTTCTACTCAGGCCTCGTCCCGCCAAAGTACCACGGAGTGGTAAGTCTCACACACAACTATATTCTATATTCTGTGATCTTCGTATTTTCTTTTTGCACTGTGCCGGATAATATAATTCTATTCTGTTTAATATTCATCCAAGTCTGAGTTTAAGTTAAACATGAATTAAATTTATGAATGAATGAATTTATTTCAACAAATACAATGTGATATTTCAAAGTAGATAAGATATAATTACTACCTGGTAATAGACTTTTTTTTATTTAAGAGTAGCCACTATTCGAATACGGCCATAGGCCGTATATCTCTGTTAGTACTGGACATATCTTAGTCAAATTTGGAGTACTAATTAGTTAATTTAAACGAATAGTACATGATATATGGAATGTGGGCTCATTTGCTTGTGTACTGCCACGAAATCAACATTTCTAGTGTGATAGAGGGGCATGCATCCTTGAAAATTATTCTGAGCTAACAACTGTATGTGTGATCATGCAGTTGTCAAGAATCATTAGCTAGAATACTCCTTTGTGCAATAAGGTGGTTTTGGGCAAGGAAGTTTGACTGCAATGACTGTTAGAGAGATGGGACTTTAGGTTTGAGCTTTTTTCATGACGTCTTGAAAAATGCTCAAACCTAAACAACAGTCACTAAAGTCAGATATCCTTGGCCCAAAACCACCTTATTGCACAAAGGAGTGTTCTAGCTAATGATTCTTGACAGTTGCATGATCACATACAGTTGTTAGCTCAGAATAATTTTCAAGAATGTGAAAATCCATCTCACTTGAAACGTTCATTGCCATGATAATACACAACCAAACATGCCCATATTTCACACATCATATACCATTCATTTCAAATCTGGTTATGATATGTTCAATATTAACAGAGATATGGCATATTGGTTATATTGGCGTTTTCGAGTAGTAGCTACCCTTAACAAGAAACTTGTTTTTTTTATTTGTGAATATTTTTACCATGCCTTCGTTTGCACCCAGGCTTAGAAATATTTCGAAATGAAAATCAAGTTACTACAGTTGTAAATAATGTCTGATTTAACAAGCCAATAAACTAGTATTTCTATACCATCAAGGATATTTTAATAATTTATCCACAGTTCTACACCCCAGGATAACAGAAAAGTGCTAGTGTCTGTTTTAATAATAATAATAAAGCTTTATTTATACACTAAAATCTAACATAAAATTCCATTCAGCAATTGATTGATAAGCTAAAGAATATTACAATAACAATACAAATATAGTAAATATGACTATGAGACTATGTATATTTAACTAGAGAAACTATCACATATACGCATTTGTCTAAAATATAAAGTTCCACTGGTAGTTAAATAAAAAGTAAAAAAATAGGGATTTGCATTATTATTATTTAACATAACATAACATTATGCTGTAAAAACAACACAAACATTATGCAGACATACATATATCATTATATGTTCAACATACTATTTGGAAAATACATACAAACGCATGTACGGCTATTATGGTATTGATGTACCATAGACATTAATCATATAGCTTATTCAATCGGGGTCGGTGACTCCTATTAAGACAATTGTTATTATTGCCTCGCAGTATTACGTCGATGGCGGAATCACCAACAACATTCCGATCCTGGACAAGAACACGATCACGGTGTCACCGTTCGCCGGAGAGAGCGATATTTGCCCCGACGACAATTCGTCCAACTTCGCACACATCTACCTGGCAGGCACCAGCATACAATTCACGTCGAGCAACATGTATAGGGTGGCTCATGCTCTCTTCCCCCCCAACCCTGAGGTGCTTAGCAATATGTGTCAACAGGGATTTGATGATGCCCTGCGATATCTACAACGCAACAGTGAGTTGATGTTTTATGTCAGAGGATAGCTTGTTTGTACTGTTGTTGTTAATTGTGCCCAAGGAAGCTCCATGTGTTAGTGTTCTTGTTTGAGTTATATTTATACAAAATGGAACATTTCCGATCTGTAACACAACCACAATCATTCGGTGGTAGAGTAGCGCTAATAATTGGACATGGTTATAGGCTGCAGCCGATTACTTGTACTACTCCACCAACCATTGAGGACGATAAGGGTTGGTGCAGATGGCAAATGTAACATTTTGTATTTGTTACAAACACCTAAATGATTTAACTTTTTAGCAAATTGACAGCAAAAGCAAACAAGAAAGTCATAAAAAAATATATTATATCTACAGTTTCTTGATGAAAATAAAGTGTATTGTAAACATGTTCATAATTTTTAATGTTTTACATTTTACCCAGAATACATCAGTGACAACCTGTGATTTGACATTGTAGATCTGATTGGCTGCACGCGGCATCTGAACATCTACTCGAGCATCCGGACAGCGGTGCCAATAGATGATGAGGAAGATGAGGAAGAGGAGGTTTTGCTCTATGACGACGAGGATTACGACTCTGAGGAGACAGACAGTCTCGGAAGCGAGGAGGATGAATGCGAGGACAAATGTTGCTACGAGTGCAAACACCGGCGCCACCTGGCGCTACTCGACAGTCTGCCCCCGCAAGTAGTTCATGGTGAGGAGGCTGCTGGCGGATGTATACATGATTGTGTGTAAATCAGTGGATGTTACGATCTTTTGGGTTGTGTCGTTAGAGAAATACTCCGAGGTGAAAACCTGGTGTCATGTCTTGGGAGAGAAACTCTGTCTAATGATGATAATATAGAGGTGTGTTTTTGTGTACGTGCATGTGTGTACATGTCATTGCTGTATGTTTTTGTATACAAGGTATACAGTCACAGTAACTTTATTATGGTCTGTGGAACTCGCACCATGTCAGCGTTAAGTCGGCAGGAAATATAGTTTAATTTTGCGGTCATCTAAAAACCTGTCTTTTTAATATTGCTTATCCTCCTTAGTTTCTTACCAGTTCCACCCATCTGTTGACGACTTTCACTTTGTACATGATTATGAGAATGCTTAATCCGTTGTTTTACTGTGCCATTGGTGTCAGATTTTCTGAGAATATTGGCACTAAAGAAGTAATTTGTTATTATTATCACCGTATTATGATACGTTTCCATTTGGGCTATAAATACAATTTTTTCACAGAATATATTGCTTCTACAATTTAAATCAGCAATCTTTTTGTTACTCGCTTAAAAGACAATAAAATCTGTCTTGTATGACGAATGTGCATAGCCGTGGATATGATCAGCATTCAAACTTTCATCGCATGTTTCAGAGCTTCGGGCAGCATGTGACTCGGTGAATGACCACTTGTTGGCACCACTGTACAACCTGCAGGTATTCCGGATGGCCTCGCTTCTCGTCGCACCTGTGATTCTCCCACTAGAGGTCACCATCGTTCTCGTTTCAAAGTGAGTAACTGATGTTTATTCTGGGTAGCAATTATGAATAGGATCCTGAAATGCACTACAGATATATGTATTACAGATACAATGCCGAAATTGGTGCCGTATTTATTACTACAGATATAAACAATAACCATTTAAACTTTTATGTGAACATGAATGCTGCATCTTGGGATATGTGCTATGTTTTTGACTCACAAATATGGAACAGAATTCAATAATGAACCTTTGCATGACTATACAGCTGTAGGTGGTTACTATGACAGTGAGTTTTTAGTCCAAGTAGTAGTCTCCTACACCATAATGTTGTACCATCTTAATTTTCCAATTTCCTTATACAATATTACATTAAAAATGTAAAAACGTAAATGCAATATGTCACATTAATGCTTACGTTATATATCTACTCACACGCACGCACTTGTGCACGCATGTAGATATACTTTCTATGCTATTGTCTTACACCACATGCTGTAAAATATTGGATATTTTGATGCATTTTCCGATTTTATCAATAAAACAACGACGCTTGCGAACACCAATGTTGCTGTTTGTTATAGAATATACCAGTCCCTGAGTTTGATGCCTCTCATTGGAGAACTGGGCATCATAACAAAGGAACTCTACGAAATGATTCAGACTAACAGACACAGATACAGCGCGAGGTACGTACTCCTCACTTTTGTCTATCTCGTATCTAGAACCTCTTCTACCTTGTTGACGCTAAACGGCCGCTGGATTAGGGGCGACCACAAAACATGATGACACTAAACAAAACTGGGATCTACGATAATCGTCTTTAAATAGAATCTGATGTTAAATTTAAGAAGCTTTTTCAAAATGCAAAAGGTCACTGCCATATGAAAGAGGATACTATTTCAGTGACACACCAGTGAAAGTGTGCAGTCAGCACGTCCTTGTGTTGACAGTTTTCGGTACACAAGATCACTGGGAAGGAGCAAAAATCATTTTAAAGAGGAAAATCGGACTTACGAGCTCACAAGAAACTGCCCCTGTGATCTTGTCTAATGAAAACTGTCAACACCAGGTGGCGCCACTTTTGCTGGTGTGTTACGGAAATAGTGTTCTCTGTGATATGGCCTTTTGTATGTTTAAAGGCCGTCTTTGTTTGGTTTATAGAACAACCCTCTTTACCTCATTATTCCATAATATATCCTTGCCCACAGGTTCACCTGCCAACTGGCCATCGTCGACACACCAATGATCGACGTCAAGCCTGCATCGATGGCTGTCAGCAAGCCCATAATGCACCGGCGACCCTCTGTCGAGCATATGCCTGAACTAACAAACTCACAACTGAACGTTGGCTTCTCCGTCGACTTTCAAACCCACTACAAGAACCCACTGCGTTCAGTTGGGGAGGTCCGCCATCGAATCCTCGATCACGATGTCGACTTGGGCGACATCCCGCTCGACATAAAACCGCTACCAGAGGTCGATGCGGAGAGCGGGAAGCTGAAGAAGAACGACTCACCAGCGGGAAGCTTATACGACATGACATCGTTTGACACATTCGAGGATTGCCTCTACGTCTCGAATCAGATGGATTCGATACTGTCGTATTACTACAGTGAAGAGGACGATCCAAACACGGTCAAGGTCATGGAGATTTTCCCCCTGAGAGGGGAGCCACCTGCACATACGGGGTATGTGCCTGTTCCCGTGTCAGAGAAAAAAGGGTTGCCGCCACCATCGCATAAGAACATGGGGATGGACAATGCTCTTCCTGTGATGCCATTACCCCCCACCAGCCAACCCAACTCTGGGATGAAACGGGCGGCGACGTATGCCACCCCGCTTTACGATGCGATGTGACGACTTGACGGGGATACTAGAACTTGTGAACATCCTGTGTCATGGGTTCCAGTGGTGCTACGTTCATGGATGCACTGTGGGATCTGCACAGCTCGATGGCATCGGTTGCTACATTGCGTGTGAGACATGTTGATACAAAAGACGTCATGTTCATTGCCAGTTGCTCCATTCTATGATCATATGCTTGATCCAATGACGCACAAATAAATGGAAGCAAACATCTCATTGGTCGGGGTTCGCTGCAAACTTCAGATTTATGCAAACATTATCAACAGTTAAACGTCTACAGTTCGACATGTGTGTTCGACAACCTTTACGTAAAATGGTCTCCCTACTGTGTGATCTATTTTACTGAAATTTTTGAATTGGTTTTAATGAAAACAAAACACTCCTTTGGTGGACCACTCCAAGTTTGCGTGCTTATAATAGTCAACAAGTTGGCCTGCATATTGTTCCACATACCCGTCCTTTGGTGATGCGCACAAACTATTTCTTGTTGACAGCAAAGAACACAAATCGGAGAAGAACATTATGGGATATCCCGACAATCCTGCTGTTGATTGTTCCTTTCAATGTGCGATATAGTTGTCTGAAGAACTGACTGAGATATGGTGGGCATACTGTGTCTTGGGTTGAAATTGTATCCGCCGCAAAGTTCATTGCAAATACAAAACCATCCTTGATAATTTGTAAATATTTGGCTTTCCGAAGTGTCTAAGTATGCACAAAATGATTGCACCGCAGTAATTGTTTCCGAAACATTTGGTGTTTGTTTGTTTATGTGTAAATATATTACTTTTACTATTTATTCTATGTATGGTAATTTTACTGGCAAACACTACATATATATGTGGTGAGGATTTATTTATAAAAAGGGCTTTTAACAGACAGAATCTTTAGTAATGTTTCTATGATTCTGGGATTAATCGTTTACCTGCCAATCTAATCCTGGTGTACAACAGGTGGAATCAGCACACTATATGTTAGACTAATTTTAAATCCGTCATAGTGTATATATATCTTAGACTGCTGGATTGTATTTATGCAACATACCTATGAATACGTTACTTGAAGCCTGTCCCCTGTATGGTCCCAGCAATGTTTTTTTAGAGTCTATGCAATAACTGTTGCGACAAAGTCATTCTTAGTGGGGCATGTTTTATAGGGCATTGACCGATGTTCACGTGTCTTGATCATGTAACATGGGTGTAATTGGTTACCATATTATTTTAATACATATAACATACCGTATTTGTTCTATTAAGCAAATATTTGAGCCTCGGAAATGTCAAGTGTTGCCTTCCAATAAGCATATCGGGGTGTACACCCATTTTCGGGGGATTTCACTTGATAGAACGAATATGGTAGTAATATTTGTGAAATCCCACGAGGTGGGTGAGAATATGTAAATGACCGACCATTCTCAGGTGCTAGTCTTCCCAACAATTCTTGTTATACTGCTGTCATGTGACTCGAGCGGCTGCCATGGAGATCCATGTGATCTGGTGACATGGGAATGTCTAGGGAGTTTTATATAATCACAAACAGGGCATTTAGGTATCCCTTACCGGTTGGCATTGTACCGACCATTTTTGTTGTCTTCAAGGAGACTTTCTCTGCAGTTGTTAGAGGACATCTAGAAATACCAGTGTTACAATTAGTAGATGTATTTATGTGTATATAAGCCTTCTATTATTGTACAGTATTTTTAACGAGAGCCAGTATCTATAACATTACTACTGCATGCAGTATCCTGTGAATAAACTGTGATGAAAACTTGAGTGTTTTAGTGGGTGTATTCATATGCTGTGAACAGTCACTTAGTGTCAAACTGTCACTTGTCAGGCTGTTTTAAACATCCCACTTCTATATAAAATGTTCTCCAATGGTAAATTGTATATTTTTGCTTGTTGACTGGTTTCCACATGAAACCACTAATACTTGCCTGGTCTGTGTGGCAGTGAAACCTATCTAGGGCAGATACAGTGGAACCTCACTGTTAAGGTCACCCTGGGGATTGAGCAAGAGACCTGAATAACAAAGTCACCATATTAGTGGGATCAGTTTCCTGTACTGTACTGTTATGGAAATAATTTAGACTGTCCTAGGGTGACCTTAATTTCGAGGTGGTTGTATTACCGAGGTGAACACAAAGTGAGGTTCGATTAAAAATGTAAACAATTGTAATATGTGTATGGATACATATATATATATATTATATTTATATTGAACTTCACATTAGTTTACATTCAAAGGTGGATGAAACAACAACATTATATAGAAACAGTGATATATGTGAACAAATATTGCCCTGCAATAAAACCATGTTGAAATGGTAAGTACCCTTACAATTGATTACAAGATACATTTAAACATACTTTCATTTATTACAAATAAAATGCATCTCACAGTTTGTGGTTTGTAATACTACACCCAGTGTCTGCTGTTAGGCTTAAGTGCTATGTTAACAGCTGCAGAATTCTAATTTTGCAAGAAAGTGCACACATTTGTAATATAATATTTATTTATGACCACTTATTATCGCAATAATTATAGTTATCATTTAATATTCAGCAAGTTGTGTAATTTCCAAGATGACTACTAGCTACTACCCTGAAATGATCTTGTGTCAACAGGTCACTCCATTAACCAATCGCTACGCCTGTTTCATCTCCTGTTTCCTGAGGGAGACTCCTTGGCACCCATATCATGTTCTCGGGGGGTGTGATCTGAAATACCTGGGTTTTAAACTGTCTCCTGCTTAAAAAACTTCGGTTTTCCAACTACCTTCCAATTTAAAAAACCTACTAAACTTCAAATGTTACATGCAAATGAGTTCTTTTAGCCTATTAGACATATCCAATACATGAATTTTTATCTTCTAAAGAACTCATTTGCATAGAAATGAACTATTCTGAAGAATGTTAAGCAATTTCAAAAGTTAGAAAAAATATTTTACTGCATAGCTGTAGTGTAAAATCCTGTCCTCGATGGCATGAAGGAAGTAATTTTATATCGTAGATAACATGTCCAGTCTTTCCATTTGACAAAAACATGACAGGATTACCAAGCATTGGTCGCCTGTAACCTTCTCCTACACTGGTATATCTAGAATACATATCCGATTAACTTTTAACTCTGCAATGTACATTGGCAAGTTAAAATCTGATATCTTATCACGATTGCTGAAACCAGCAGTATTTGACGGCACATTATCCATACAATGGCTATCACAGTTTCATGAAAACATCTGTAGAGGCTAAGTCAAATACAAACAATAATAAGGTCTTATATAGCGCTGTATCCAGTCCTTAGTTCTGTTCAAAGCGCTTTACCAAAAAGTTCACAATTATATGTCACTCATTTAGGTAGTGAAAGCGATTTTAAAAAGGTGTGTCTTCAGCGCCGTCTTAAACGACACAATAGTGGCACACTGACTGACTGTGGGAGATTGTTCCAAACTACAGGGGCCGCTTTGAAGAACGCACGGTCTCCAAAAGGCGTGTGGTTGGTACTGTCAGCAGACCAGCAGAATTCAATCGGAGGGAGCGTGTGGGCTGATATTCAACAAGAAGCTCGGAAATGTATTGCGGTGCAAGTCCGTGGAGTGCCTTGATGGTGATCAGGAGAATTTTAAACGTAATTCTTTCTTGGATGGGAAGCCAATGGAGAGATTTCAGAACTGGTGTTATGTGCTCGTGTTTCCTTGTTCGTGTGATTAAACGAGTAGTCGTGTTCTGAATGCACTGCAGTCTACATAGCTGACACTTGTTAATTCCGAACAGCAGCGAATTACAACTATCCCGTCTAGATGTTATAGATCATCGAACATGACCCCCAAGATTTCTGACACATGTACTGGGGGTCACTTGGGCATCCCCAACGTTGATCTTTGTTGTTTTAGGTATCTTTCTGCGCAGCGCCTCTGATCCCGTGAACAGAACTTCAGTTTTGTCACCATTTAATTGAAGTTTGTTTGCTGTCATCCAACCGTTGATGTCAGCAATGCATGTTTCTAGCTGAGATATGGCAACAGATGTGTCGGGGATCTTGAATGTTGTGTAAAGCTGCGTATCGTCAGCGTACATATGAAAATCCAAGCCATGTTGTCGGATTTTGCAACGCAGTTCACCAGCCGTGTATATAAGGTGAACAGTGACGGTCCCAAGACTGACCCTTGGGGGACACCACATGTCAGCACCGACACGTTTCGAGATCGCTTCTCCAATCTTAATAGCTAGTTTTCTGTTTTTGAGATACGAGGTAAACCAGTTTAGTGCTGTGCCCGAAAGGCCGATCTTCTTAGACAGACATGACAGAAGCACCTGGTGGTTAATCGTGTCAAAAGCAGCAGACAAGTCAAGGAGGACTAGACACGAGACACACCAATTATCCGCAGATAAGAGTAAATCGTTCTGGATTCTCAGCAGTGCAGTCTCTGTACTGTGGCCCTTTCTGTATGCTGACTGATTCACTTCAAATAGGTTGTGTTGTGCCATGTGACGTGACAAACGTGACGACACTGCCTTCTCAATTACTTTGGACAGGAAACTGAGATTAGATATTGATCGGTAGCTTGTAAGACATTCGGTATCCAGGGATGGCTTCTTAAGAAGCGGAGTCACAAGTGCAGCTATCAAGTTAGCTGACACATCTCCTGTGGCCAGCGAGATGTTCATAATCCCGGTAATGACAGGAACAAGTGCATCAAGGCCATTCTTCAGCATCCGTGTCGGCAGAGGATCGACAGCACAGGATCGAGGAGCAGATGATGTAATGATGTTTCTGACCTCATCCTCAGAGGCTGGCGACAGACTGTCCAACGGATGACTTCCATCATGTTCATAAGTAGTGATCTGGGCATCACGTTGTGCTCCCGCTCGGCGATCTAGTGCACAGCGAATGCTTGCAGTTTTCTCTTGGAAGTAATTTCGGAAAACTTGAGCCAGAGCTTCTGGAGAGGCCTGTGTTGGCAGTGGCGGGTCCACCCGAGTGTGCATCAATGTTTGCACAATGCTGTAAAGTTTCTTTTGGTTTGATCCAGCCTCAACAACCTTGTTGGAATAGTATCGATGTTTGGCTTGACGAAGACAGTTATTTGCGACCGTGCACTGGTGTCTGAACATCTGGCGATGAATTTCAAGTCCAGATTTCCGGCATAGACGTTCATATTTCCGACGTGTCTGTATCTCCTTGCGTAACTCTTTGTTGTACCATTTCACATCAGGTCGCACCGTGATCGTCTTCTGCCTTACGGGAGCATGTTTATCCAACAAGCCGCGTAAGACCGAGTCATACTGGCGAATGAGTCCATCCAAGTCATCAGCTGTAGTGTACAGCTCTGACTGAGAAATGTCTGCTTGCATGTCACACGCACTTACATTGCGGTATAATCTGTAGCTGACCCGTTTCTTAAGAGCACAAGGTTTACAACCTTGTATCTTGAATGTCACTGCAGAGTGGTCGGAGATACCCGGATTCTCAACCACGATATCACCAATGATGTCTGCTTCGGATCGCGTGATTATTAGGTCTAGAGTGTGACCATGTGAAAGTGTCTTTTCCATCACATGCTGATGCAGACCATGAGATTCTAGGATGTTGTGGAAGCGTACAGTCTTTGTATCATCCAACAAATCAACGTGTATGTTGAAATCTCCAACAATCACCAAGTTGTCATGGTCCATGCAGAAACACTGCAGAAAATCAGAGAATTCATCCATGAATATAGATGCGCTCAGACCATTACGGGCAGACGGTGGAGGACTATAGATAACACATACCCGGAAACAATATGATCTATACATCAGCTGAAGATACATCACTTCAAACGATCTGTATGTCTTTGTGGCAAGTTGCCTCATTTCGAAAGATGCACGGTAGATGACACCAACACCTCCTCCAGTTCTGTCACTACGTGGTTTGTGGTCAAATTTGTAGCCGTTTGGTGACAACGAATTTATCTCTGTCTGACTAGCATCACCCAGGCTCAGCCAGGTTTCTGTCAGTGCTAGAATATCAAGTTCATTGTCATCAAGCAACTTGACAAGTTGATCCACTTTAGATTTCACGTAGACATGCAGTTATTGTAGGTCTCGCACACTTAGTTACACGTGGAGATGTGTGAATGTCCACTGCAATCAGATTGTGTAGGCAGGCTTTGCGTCTCACAGTAAACAGGGGCGGGGGGCGAGGATTTGTCAGTACAGCAATAAGTCTCTTCTTGGACCTGCCAGCCCTACAGCCCCTACGAGTCTGACGACGATGATTCAAGCATTCATGCGGTGCAATACAATTGTCCAGTGCTGGGTAAAGTCGGGTGACAGAGGCACATCTAATCAGCAGTAATTCAGTCCTATTGTATGTGATCATTCTGTAGGAATGGTTGTTCACAATGTTCTTGTAGTCAACGCCACGCCTGGTCGACCAACAATGTTGCAACACAGATGCCGTTCAACTAGACAGGTGCACACAATGTAAAAGTTACTAAAATACGAAAAATTATAAAACGTTTGATAAAACTGTATAGTCCAGCATCATCATTAGACTTTCATAAAACCAACTGTATAAACTTCGCCGCTGTGTCACTGCAGAGATAAAACTTTAATAAAAATTGAAATATTCCAGAGCTTGTTTTGTGCAGCCACATACAGGCGCATCCCACATGACTACCATCTGCAGTGACACCAGATATGATTGACACCTGACAATCATGCTGACCATAGTTCACACAATAACGGAGGAAATTCGACCTTGTCATTCCAAGTCACTGTGAAGTTTAACCCAAAAAAATGTCTGTAGAGGCTATGTAAAATATCAGCAAGGACACCATATATGATTGACACCTGTCAATCATGCCATCCACAGTTCACACAACAATGGAGGGAGTTCGATCTTGTCGTTCCAAGTCACTGTGAAGTTCTCCTGCTCCTTGGATATGAGAATACCAAAGGATCGCAGCTCTGGGAAGAGTAGGAGACACTTGGCTAGACGTAGGGGGTCTTCGGGGTGCAACTTCCCCAGAAGGTATGAGAGTGTCTCTATCATCAGGCGCTGACATTCTGCCACCTTCTCAGGACACTTCAACTTGCAGCGATCTGAAACGTCGACCCAAATGTATCGACAATGTTACTGAGGAACCGCGCCAACAGTGGCAGCACTAAACATGAACGTTCTAGTTGAAAACGAGGCTGGGATCTCAGCAGTTTGGTACTTCTAGATGTTTGAAAAAAACTATACAATATTAAATGTCCTTTACACAACAGTTTTGTAAAAAGTAATTCTCATAAAAGCGGTTGGACTGCTCAGAGCACGTTAACTTCACTCCATGACCTGTTCAATCGAACACCATCTCGACTTCTCAGGGGGAACATTCAGCCATTTTGCAATTACTGCACAAAGACTATGTGTCTAAAGCAAGGTACAGCCAAGTGAACTGAAACAATTTGGAGTGAACGAACCTGCCCAACATTTGAAAGGACAACTTGAGAATCTGAACCCGGAATCTCTCAAGAATTTGATGTTCCAACACTACGCTATTGTACAGTTTGCACCCCATTTGTGAAGGCTAAGTTATATTTGATACAGACAGAAATGCCTCAGTACCTACCCGAAAAGAAAAGCGCAATGCAAGAGAGTATGACCGTCTCTGTTTCGCAAAGATCTAACTTCTGGATATGAGATGACACAGTGAACAAGGCGTCGACAAACTTGACACTGTGTAGTGTGGTCAGTTTCTCAATGTCCATCGTCTCACCGCAGAAGAACGTTATCAGTCCATGCTCATGGTTGATCGCCTTGTGTGACATGATTGCAAACATCTCATGCCGTGATGCTGCAAACAAAAGTTAGAAGCATTTTAGAAAATTGTGTTATTTGGGAATCATTTCACCCTGACAACGGACTCGTAAGGAAAATCCATCATTTTTAAAACAGAATCCACTGTTAAATTTAGTGAGGTTTTCAAAAATGCAAAAAGCCACCGCCGTGTCACCGAGGACACTATTTCAGTGACACACCGACAGAAGTGTAAAAGTAGCACCTCCTGGTGTTGACAGTTTTCAGTACACAAGGTCACTTGCGATGTGCCTCTGGTTCCAGTTTAGAACAAATTAGACAAGATACATTGTGAGAGAATATCTGAGATGAACATTTATTTTTGTCTGGGCGAGACTCATGTATCATTCAACAGAAGGGGATATCGCCTTCCACAACCTCCCTGTATTTGGCACCCCTTCGACATTGTCGTCCATGGCTATTGCTCAACCTCTGGAATTAATATACAATTAATGGTCCCCACCAATAAGGTTTGGCTCCCTGTTGATAGGGAGCTAAATCTGTCAATAGATGTTTTACTGTTTATGGACAGGTTTACCATTTACATATAAAATTGTTCATCACCAGACGGCACCATACTTCACTTGTTCATCACCAGATGGTTGTGCAATTTTTTATTTTCCATTTGTAAGGCTTTGAAAAGATTATGATCCGAGACTTCCAGGTAGGATGCAGAAGTACATTACTTATCAACGGTTCACCCCCGACCATTTTAGGTGCTGGAGATGTAAATACAATGCTTTTATTAAGTATAAATTACCAATCAAAAATTATTGTACATGGTGCCTACAACATAAGTTTATATTTATTTTGGTTTTTGACATTTATGATATTCTTATGGGACTTCATTTCTCCACATAATACCACGATTACAATACTGCTGTATATCTCTCAATTAAAGATGATTTGTACTTTTTTTTAAACATACAAATATGCTGACACTTTCTTAAATCTTCAGGTAAACTATTCCACAGTTTGACTCCAACATTAGACACACACATAGCCTTCAAAGTTGTACGAACATAAAATTGTTTAAATATATTTCTCTGTCTTGTTACATACTAACATTCGTTATTCAAATGAAAACAGCTTAGAATGTTTTTTGGAAGTAAATGATATCTCACCTTGCACATTGTGATATCCGTTTTATACTCAATATAATCAATCAAACTTCATAACTTTAAGATTAACAAACAAATTGTTTGTATGGTATTGAGCTTTTGCTCCATATATAATACGTACCACTCTTTTTTGCAAAACAAATATTGGCCATAAGTTAGAACGATATGTGTTGCCCCAAATCTCAGAGCAGTAGTCAATATACGGCATAAAAAGTATAACAAGGATAATGACTTGACATTTAATAAGCTTCATGCTTTGTAAATTATTGATGTTATTTTTGCTAATTTATATTTAACCAATTGAATTTTTGTGTTTTCCAGGATAGCTCTTATCAATAATTACACCAAAAAATTTGGTTTGGTACACTCTTTCTATGTTTTTATGATTTATGGTTATATTGATGCCAGGAGCATTTCTCTTTTTTTCCAAATATCATGAAACTGGTTTTATCGACATTAATGAATAGTCTGTTTATTTCGAACCAATTTTGTAATTTCACCAACTCTTGGTTGACTACTGCGCCAAGCATATTTGGATCATCAGCACAATAGAATATGTTAGTGTCATATGCAAATAAAATGAATTTTACTATATCAGAAACTTTGCATAAGTCACTGATATAAATCAAAAATAATTTTGGTCCAAGTATTGATCCTTGCGGTACTCCACATAATGTTTAAAACATTAGATTTTATATTATCAATACATACAAATTGTTTCCTCTTTTCAAGGTAACTGCTCAACCAATTATTTACAACCCAATGTATACCACACAATTCTATTTGTTTTAACAACCAAATGTGGTTTAGTTTCGAAAGCTTTTTTCAAGTCTATAAACCCGCCTACGGACAATTTATTCTTATCAATTGCATTTGCTATTTCCTCAGTTAACTCCAACAACGCCATGGAGGCTGACCTGTTTTTTCGAAAACCATATTGACTTTCATTCAGTATATCATTAAGTTCTATAAAATTATCTAACCTGAGGTCAGAGTTTTTCTAGAATTTTGGAGAACTGAGGTAATGACACAGGCCTATAGTTGGAAAACACTCTTTTATCTCCAGTTTTGAATAATGGAATGACTTTTGCCACTTTCATTTTATCTGGAAATATGCCGGATTTAAAAGATCTGTTACAGATCTTACTTAATGGTTTTACAATATGAGAAATAACCTTTTTATGATATACATGGCAATATTATCATAATCATTAGAATATTTCCCTTTTTAACAACACTTAATACTTCTTGTTCATCCGTGGCACGGAGAAACATAGAGGCTTTCGTTCTGACTTGTACATCCTCGTAATTACTGGTTGCATTTAATGGTGTTTTGATTTTCCTATAGGATACTAGTTGCGTTAATACGATCACTTCACTAATCAGGCCGAATCCCAAGGATGACCTTAATAGAGAAGTTCCACTGTAAGCCCAGTCCCAAGGATGACCTTAATAGAGAGGTGCCACTGTAAGCCCAATACCAAGGGTGACCTTAATAGAGATGTTCCACTGTAAGCCCAATACCAATGGTGACCTTAATAGAGAGGCTCCATTGTAAACCCAGTCCTAAGGGTGACCTTAATAGAGAGGTGCCACTGCAAGCCCAATACCAAGGGTGACCTTAATAGAGAGGTTCCACTCATCCTTCTGAAAACACATCTGGCTGTTTTCTTGTTCTGTGATTGCAAATATTATGTTTTAACAGAACCTAATCAAATAATATGTTCTATATATTTATACACATGAACACATCTCAGTGGAACATACACTGCAAAACATGCATTTAAATATGTGAAAAATATGTACATATAACAACACGTGTCGCACCCCGACTTTTGACCTAAACCCTGACTTTCCTCCACGCAGTTTGTCACAAGCAAAAACCTTATTTAAAGCTGCACCTGGACGCAATGACCATTTTAGCCCTGCGTGTGACATACTTCCGTAGCGCACACAATTAGGAAAAATTAAGAGGTCCATAAAGAAAGACATAACTTTGCTATTAATTATCATAAATGAATGAATAAGGTATAATTTTATTGGTAAGACTTTATTGTAATGCACTGATAATAACTACATCACATTTTACATTATCGTTGAAATATTACTATATGTGAATGTTGTTAAAATGGAAACAAAATAAACAAATTTCATCATGCATCCCGAAAAGAACTGGGTGGCTGAATGTCCATACATCCAGTGAACGAAATGTAACCATGCATTTAAGCTATACGGTAAAACTAGAATTATTAAAATATTTTAAGAAGTTTTATTTTTATGCCATTTTATGTAGAATCATGAATAAAGTTGACGTTATAAATGCATTGAAAAGACTAGAGCTGGTTCAGTGCAGTTGTACCAGCTGTGTTGACTTCAAAGGTGTTTGACTGACAGCTAGTAATTACAATGTAATAATTGTAGTCGCTGCGGGACCATGAGAAAGCAGTGTGAGAACGGATGTAATATTGTGGTTTGGCCTATTTCTTCCAGTTCCAGACTGTTGACCCAGGCATTTGGGGAGTATAACACTGTATCTTGTACCAGGGAAAATGCAATTTACTCCAGTGCTAAGGGGCATTTGTAATGGTGTTGTGTTGACAATCAGGTGAAGACTGGCTTCAGTAAAGCCAAAATGTGAATGTTGTGCTTGGAACTCAGCTTAAAACATCAACACTTGATACCTCAAGCAAGCTTCTGAACAAAGCAGACAGTTGTTACAGTTGATTT
This sequence comes from Escarpia spicata, assembly GCA_963995525.1. NCBI lineage: Eukaryota > Metazoa > Annelida > Polychaeta > Sabellida > Siboglinidae > Escarpia > Escarpia spicata. Next base: position 41,575,452 of record OZ023212.1, on the reverse strand, counting down.
CTGCTAGTGTGGGACAGTTGCTAAGAAAGGTGAATGCCATCATATTCAAATTTCAAAGATGTTTGTGCGCGGCCACGGTCCGCGATGCAGACGGCCCAGACACGGATACGCGGGATGATGCCGCCATGCCTTTCCAGACAGCGTTCTTTGATAGCGACAATGAAAGTGACTTTGGAGGATTTTAGTTGTGAAATGGATGATCGGAACAGCATGGCATTCTTCTACGGTGACAATGAAAGTGATTTCGATGACGATGGATTTTAATGTTTTCACATGTTTTGATCTTTGTTCTGAACACTTTATGGACACTGGTTTTTATGTGTTATGTAATTATTTTTAGCACCAGTGGCAGTTGTAATACAATGTTTTATTGATACATCCGACATAATTTTTTCGGTAAGTTTTTCACTTATTATAAATGTTACTACTGACAACCCAGTGAACCAATTTTCACATTATTTTCGGCAAATTACTTCATTTTAAGCCGCACCCCAACTTTGCCATCATCGTTATCATTTCGGCTACATACTACTGTAATTAAAGCCGCGGTTACAAATACAGAATTTACGGTGGGTAATGGTTATTTGTATGTATATTCCCACGTTACTGGCTTTAAGTCTGGGCGTACTTGTTCACAAAAAACATAGGAATATCAACTACACGTCTGTGCTTACAAACACACCAATGTCTCTAGCAGTGTTTCTTAAAATAAAATTATGTTTAATAGTTAATTTTGGCGTATTTTGAAATTGTCTGACTAGCCTGAAACATACACAACATAGTCTATTTTTGTTCAAGAATATATGCTTAATGTCTTATGTAAAGTCTAAAAAAAAATGTATAGTTTATCTTCAGAACTTCTATTAAAATATTTCAATTTTAAAACACGCATATATATATAATAGCCACCTTAAAACAAAAACAGGCATTTCAATAACAACAATGCTTACTTTTAATTAGCGACATCTGGTCTTCCATAGGGAGACTCTGAAATCCCGGCAGTGCTTTCATGAAGGCGATACACCGTTTCATGCCGCTCTCGATGCGCGGGACCATTTGTTCAATGAGTTCGCGTCGCCCGTCGATGTCGAGGCCCGTTGACTGGTAGATGTTCATGTATTCCTCCGCCGGGACTGGTTTGAGAGAGCCGAACATGTTCCTGTACAGTTGCCTCTTTTCCTAAGTCCACAAGGCAAAGATGACAGTGTCTGACATACAGATGTCTGTAAGGCAAGGATGCGCTTTGGTTGAAAGTTCATTAACTTGGGTATCGTAGGATTTGGTAATATGGCAGCTGATGCTGTTTTCATGTATGTTCAATTTTATCGTGTAATAATATAATAAATCTGCATGCACAGAGCCTTTCTCTAACGTTGGCACAGCCTTCATGGGTCAGTTCCTGGAAATACTCTACACACCTGAGGCGTGTGTATAGTTTGTCGCAATATTCAAATGGATATTGTTTTAATGCAACACCTTAGATACAGTGTTAATTACTGCTGTCAGTCAAACACTGGCACTACAAAGACTTGTGTTGGCTGGCACTGTTGTGGGAAAGTTTCCAGCTTTTGAATTGCCAATAAACAAATCAGTGAGCAATGACCCAATTCAAAGTCTACTGCTAACTGCTACAATGTACTGTAACTGACTGACAAACACACGTAGTTTATTACATCATGGAATACAACCCGCCTCTAAGGAGTGTCTTTTTGACATGGTCCCTCTGTAGTGTCAATGACATCTTTGATGTGGCTAGTGGTAACAATGTTGCAACAAGGAAGTACATGTGAATCCAATGAGCCTTTTCTTCCCAGATTAGAACAGCACTGACAATTAGACCTATTTTGAACTCATGGCAAAATCACCTACTGAGATCGTTATGGAATGCTGCCATGTTAATTCTGAAAACTTAAAATTCCATGCTTTAAAAAAAAAATCAAGTCTTCCAAGGCCTGGAATTTTACCCAATGAAATTCCCTGATATTCAAGGATTTCTATGCCCCATACGAACCATGAATGTATGTTTGATTGACAGGACTGTACAGGATCATGTGTGTGATTGTGAAACTGAATAGATTCCAATAGTAGTATATATATATATTTTAATTAACTAATTTTATTTGTGTTATAATTATGGTTTATTACATTAATTTACACATACAAGTTTATTCCGTGCTGAACAGTGTTGGGTAATTTTATGTACTTTTATCTGTCTATTAATGTAAAAAAATTGCTTTTAACCAGTGATTTCTGAATGTTTACACAAAACAACATGTATAGTATACACTGACCACAATTTTTATATACAAAGTTATTATAATTTTTGTAACTGCCAACTAATTTTGTATTTTGTTTCATGTAGTGAACTTACTCATTTTGGCAACATAAGTATTCATGCAGACTGCACAGTGCCGGAAGGTTGTCATATATATAGATAATTAGTGTACTGTTTATTTGTATGTTTTGTATCACAATGTTGTGCAATAACTGCTGGTGATTTATTTACTTTTTCATTTGCTATTTGGCTGTAATCAGTATTAATATATACAAATGCAATTTACAGTAATGCATATACATAGTGTAAGTAGCAATACTGTACAAATAATGTAAGTGTCAAAACTGTCAATGTTTTACAAATTTACATGTGTTCTTGTTAGCAGTTCAAGTTGTAACTGTCTTTTGTTTTACCTGCTTATTTTGTATTAATTTAGCAATACAAATGTGTTTGTATTTAATACTATAAAATAAGTAGCACATTCATTTAATAACTTTTTTGTCTCGCTGGAAGCATAGGCCATCCTGTTCTGCACCATGTTTGTTTATTATTTCAAGCCTCAAGGTGTAACCTAACTTCTTAATTCCAGATTCTACGTCTCGCCAGCATGTGTGATTGGGCCATCCTTTTTCCTCTTCCCTTGTGGGTGCCATGTTAGTGTTTGTTTTGTACTGGATAGGTTTTTTGTTACCATGTGACCAATCAACAATTGAACTTTTTCCACTCAATGATTGGCCGTCTCTTATGTTGCTGATTTTGTTTGCCATGTTGCAGGCTTTTGTTGGCGACAAATTGATTTGTTAAATAAATGTTCTTCTACTCGTGACGCAGTGTTGTTATTAATATTGTTCTATATATATATATATATCTACATATATCAATCGGAAGTAGGTAAGAATTGTGTCATTTGGACGGGTAAGAAACTGAGGATTTTTTTAGATGCCACCACTGCAATATCATGCCTAAGGATTAAGGTTTTTGTGGGGCAACTGTCGACTGCAAACTATTTGGACTGGTAAAATTTCCGGGCACATGATGCATGGCGCTGTCATGACAAATATTATCCTGCTTTAGTCCTACATATTAAGTTAGACTGAGTTTTAGCAAGGTTTTCATTATGCTCATAATAATAAGGGATTCAGGTTTTTCTTAAGGCGAAACTGGTCTCCATTCTTTTAAAATTTGTCACTGTTGCTAGTTTTTCCATGAATACAACAGAATGAGCAACCTTGTGTGTGCGTGAATATGTATATATATATATATATATAGTTAATGGTGATTAAAAATGTACAAAATCATAAACTATCAATAATTTATTCAACATAGATTAACAAAAGTTTCAAAAACACTTTCACTCCACTAACGCATCAACACTTTCTAACACTAACCAAACCTCCGAGAAACAAAACATGTCAGTGTAAAACAACACTTGCCAGGTATGTGTCCTCCTTCTCTTTGATATTCGCAAAGACATTCACGATATGCACTGTCTGTTCCTGGTATGCGGTGAGGATCTGTTCGATCACTTTCTCGTATTTGTTTTCGCTAATCTGCAGAGGTAGCTGCGAGGTGGAGAGAAACGCCATCATGTCAGGGGACGGCTCTCGGGGCATGACCGCCCTCTCAGCTAGCTCCAGTTGCTTCACCTCCTTGATGTTCATCGTTTTCTTCTCGTGGGTGTATCGACCGGTCTTTATGGCTACAAAAGAGGAAGATACATCAGTTCCAGGGTGTGATTAATCTTCTGTGATATAGGTTAAAGGTTTGATGGCCATTTGTCGTGTATTAACATTTATTTTTATGTTTATTATGTTTTATTATATTTAATTATATATTGTTCTTAATACCAAAAAAAATATGTTGAGGCTATATTGCCCGCGAAATTGTGTTTAATTATCCCAAAACAGTGTTCACAGTTGGAAAGTTGCACCCATAAAATTTAACAATTGTAAATAAAACATAGAATTTGTAAACACCCACTACTGGCATTTACTTCTTTCAAGCTGGTTTTACCATTCAAACCTTAATATATAAAAATGGGCCAAGAGGTCCTGAAGTCCTTTGGACTAATACGTCGATTTGTGACCCCGTCTGACCAAATGAGTGATAAGTCGGACAAATTGTAACATTGTTTTCTTACATCTTTGTAAAGGTTTGGTAGGGTGCTTTACACGGTTTCAAAAAATATGACTGCTACAAAAATTGGCCAAGTTATGGAGCATTGAACATGGTAGGGTTCAAAAAGTGACAATGAAGAAAACGGCTGTTGAAGTTTTACATTATATATGCAAATGGATTGCGTGGAAATATTACATGCATGACATTCAAATGTGGCACACAGTACGTATGTTATGTTGCACTGATACAGTAGAAGTACAAATGTGCTGCTACAAAAACTTATAAAGTTATGCCAAATTATGTCTTTATGTGAAAAACTAAGAGGACAGATTATTTGAGAGCAAAAGGTAGCATCAGACACTGGGACCGTGTGACTGCTGACTGGCTAAATGGATGCAATGGTGCTTTGAAATTAGTTCTTCTGCCAACTATCCTTTTCACACAAGCCTATAGGTTTAGTGGCTGCCAGCACACTATTGAGCCTAAGCTACCATGCAGGTGTGAAAAACGTCCTAATATATTTGAACTTGACCCTCTAATTAACTGTCCACCAAGCAGTAGCAGAGCAGTTTTATAATACTAATCACAAGTTAAGTGGCAGTGATCTTCTTTTTATCATTCAGGTGATGTTTATTGTGAGCAGGACGGACACATGGTCATCATACGTAGACAGGTACAGAAAGAAACTGACGTTTTCTATAAAAAGAACATGTTTGCCTATCAATGGCATGTATTTCCTATTGTTGCCGTTTCTGCCGGGCAGAAATCAAACAACCCTGTAGGTAATTATTAATCAAATGTTTTTTGGTGAATCATAGTTACAGACCATAAAGGGTTATGATGGAAGTGAAATGTTGACATGTTTACTGTTCACTTATTGCACCACGTCTTGCATTTAGAGGAATTATTATAACAGAAATAATATGTTGTTTTTAAATACATGCATTGATGAGAAACTGGGAATTACTTTTCTGTGGCCTAAGAATAACCAATTTCAAAATTCCTGCTTATATAAAACAACTGCATAAAAATAGATATCAATGCAAGACACAGCCTCCGCATGTGGCAGATGTTTTGGGAAGGGGAATAGCTTCCCAGCCAGCTAGCACCCACTAGACCCCTGGACAGTTAGGCTTACATTTTAAGGGGTCATCCTGAAACAACCAAATGTCAACCATTAGAAGAGTTGACACAGTTCCACTATACACAAGAAATCTGTATTTGATTGAATCATTCTAGTGTCATCAGCATATAGTAGAACATACATGTTCAAGAAAATGTCTACATCATCATCACTAAGGTTGTTGTAAATTTCACCAGCTGCCATGTCAAGTCCTTTATAATTATGACTAACACTCTGTTCAAAATCATTCAGGTAAATAGCAAATAACAAAGGAGACACGTTTTCTCCTTGTGGTAACTCTACATCACATCAGAAGAAGGCTGACACAGCCCCCAAACATGCAAAAGTTGTACACTATTTAGTGATGTGGTTTTGAGAAGGGCCCTTGAGACTATCCCCTAGCAGTAGATTTTATGTATTGTGTCAGAAAATGAACCTGGAAGCCTCTGCCAATTACAGACTAGTCACAGTTTCAGTCAGGCAGACTGGCCCTCCACAGTGAGATGTGGCAGATGTTGTACGAAAAGGGATTAGCCAGATAGAGTTGCAGCAGCTGCTCCTGCAGTATACAATTTAGTTAGCAAATTTAGCATTTTAGGGGACCTTTGGTGCCCTTAGAATGATTCAATCAAATACAGATTTCTCTTGCATAGTGCCAGTGCCCTAAGATATGTCTATGCAAAATTAGAGAAAAAGTTGCTAAACAGTTTCTGAGATACGCCAGCTAACGGCATACGCAGAGTGATGGCAATAGTCCCTTGGACCTTTGACCAAAGGACTAAAAATGCTTGTACGTGTAATTACTTGTCCAAAACATCATTTCTAAAAGGGTGGTTATAGTATGTGTGCTGATGTTACCAGTAAGAGACATGCCACAAGGTTTATCAGCGTTTACAAGTTGCATACTAAAAGTAAAATGTTCTGCTTCGTCCACCACTAGTTTTCTGAGAAAAGATCATTTCTAGACCGAGTGGCACTTCTGTTGCATGATGCGTGCTTGTGCATGCTGATCTATCTATCTACATGTATATGGGTGTGGACAATAATCGTGGGTCCAATCATGTTTTGCCATTTTTAATAAAACCTGATAAAATTATTCCGTAAAATATTTATGTGCTAAATCTCTAACACATATTCCTTCCAATTTCTGTAAAACAAACTGTTACAAAACTTGTTTTGAGTGAAGTACTTACAAAAATATACCGGCGAAATCCAAATCTCATCGAAGACGCCTGCATCAAAATTCGTGGGTCCCTATCTATGCTGTGTAAATTCCTCTCATGTCACGTGGATCAGTGTGAGACCATGCAATGTATTCAAATAGGCAGAGCGTTAGAACACGAGATTTCAGTAGCCCGGATGTTGACCTGCCCCAAATTTTCCAGTCATGTGTATATATGTTAAAAGCGAACACTGGGGCAGCATGGATACATCTTCTCCAAAGTGCCGAGGTCCACCCATTTCTTTCTGTGTTCCTTCATATTCTTGGACACGTGGGCTCTGATCTACCAACTGGCGAATGGTGATGCATTTAATAAACTATAATGTAGTTATTTCAAGTTATTTACTTATAAAGTTACCTATTTGCTTTTCCACCGATCGGAGAACAGTATTAGTGAATGAGTGGTCAGTCTCCATGAGTGATCCTCCAGGTGGCACCACTGTGGTTGAGTTTAAAATCAAAACAGTGCATGATGACTACGTTTTTTGGACAACATTTTGTGTACTGTATGTTTTCGCACAGCTGAGAATTTACTTTTTTAGGTGTCCAAACACACACAGTTGCCATGGAAGTGTGCATAGTTTGTACAAGGACTTACAGCAGTACACTCACCACTTTTGGACATGCCAACTTCGATACATTTCTTGTAGCGACAAGCGGCGCACATGTTGCGTTTGCTGGACTGAGTGTCACACTTGCCGTCGTAAGAACACTTGTACTCTGTCTTCTTCTTGAGACTCCGTCTGAAGAAGCCCTGCGAACAAAAATAATTACAACTGTTATAACACATCCACCTACGTTTGACTGTGGTAGCACCCCATTTACAATACAGTGTTCACGCTAGGATTAATAAAAATGGGGTCCTGGGACACCATGGGTCTGAAAAAATGGCCCCCATACAAAAAATGGGACCCAAAGATGCCTAAATCCAAACCTAATTTTAAATGTTTTGTACACTTATAGCTATGTGCAAGCACGTGCATGCACATGTATGCACACGCACGCATACACACAGATCTATTTTGAATGGAAATTTAACAATAATTATAACACAATTTCAAAATCAAAGTATATATATATATATCACTGTAATTTTTAAAATGAATTATGATACAGTAGCATATTGTACTAATACCATACTTGACAATTTGTGTATCTTTACAGAGGATTCCACAAAAACATGCTTGCTTTCATCAGCAGACCTTCTAATTAGCAACACCGCTACATTCAAGGTAGGACACCTGTACAACCCAGAAAGTATGTATCAATAGGGAGGTCTCATTTGAAGTTGAACGACCTGTAGATACCATCTTTGTGGTTCTCTGCATATAATAACATCACTATTCACTAGTGAAAACTGGACTTTGGTACCCTATAATTCAGGGTGTTCCACTCAATTTTTGGGCAAGTTGTAAGTGGACCATAGTACATCAAGTGTATAACATTTTACATCATCATGCAACTCCATAAATCTTAAATTATTTAATTAATAAAGTAGCACTGGGTCCATCCCATTTTTTTAATACTCAAATTCTAAAGACTTTGTAACACATTAAGGTGCTTTTTAAAAAGTATTTTAGAGTACCGGGGCAGTATGGTTCGATGGTGTAGTAGAACCTATCCGGGGTGATCAGGTGGGTAGCCAGACGTTTTGGTAAAGGGGCAGGGGGGGTGCACCGCAGGACAATAATTAATGGACAAAGTTATGTATCACACTGCAACTAAAGCAATTGATCTAGTCCCAGGCATAAGATTATACTCACAAACGCAACAAGGTAGTAGCAACTTCAAGCCCTGTTAATATCGTGACTCAATCAACTTGTCCCATCCAGAGAAGTGTCCTGGACAGTGTACTTATCCGACATTGGTAATTACTTGTCCTGGATGAGCGTTAATGTCGAGCCCTGCGGCCATATCCCCATGACTGACTGCTGTTGCATGGAAAGCCATGTTCCCCTCCTCTGCCTTGAAAGTTCTGCCTACACTGTATTACAAAATTTATCTAATTATCTATACAATACACCTTTTGCAGATAACACAAATATTTTCTGTTCAGGAAGTGATCTTGAACTGGATAAATTAAACACATGGTTTGCAGTTAATAAACTATCCATAAATCTATCTAAAACAAATTTTATGTTGTTTAGCAATTGCAAGAAAAAAATTAATGTAGAAATAAGCATTAATAAAACTAAGATTGACATGGTGTATAAAACTAAGTTTCTAGGTGTAACAATAGATAACAAGCTCAACTGGAAAAAAACATATTGCCATGATAAAGGCCAAGTTATCTAAAAGTATTGGAATTATGTACACAGCAAGACATGTGCTAGACAGAACCTCCTGCATGATATTGTACAACTCACTATTTCTTCCATATATGACACTGTTGTGAATTGTGGGGGTAACACATATAAGACTAATATAAATGATATCTACATGTTACAAAAAAGGCAGTAAGAATTGTGTGCAATGTGAATTACCTACATCATTCAAATTTGTTATTTCTGGAACTGCGTGTTTTAAAGGTAGTTGATTTGATTGAACTGAAAACAGCTATGATAATGTATAAGGCTCACAAGAGGTGTTTACAGTACCTATAAATCTACCAAATATGTTCAAGATAAGCTTCGGCTCAGCCTATATCACTCGCCAAAGTAAAAATATAAGGCAAGTTTTTGCAAGAACAACAAAAAAAGCAAATTGTGTAACTGGTGTGAAACTGTGGAACATGTCAGATGATAAAATAAAGACCTCTACAGTATTACTACCCTTAAGAAGTTATAAAGACATAAAATCTATGAAAAGTACACATTATTACTGTAATGTTGTAATTATATCATGACATCTGTATATTTCTTAACTGTGTATTAATTACTGACACAAATTTAGTGAAATCGTTAAATCTACTAACAGTGTTGTATAAATATTGTTATTCTTCCTATTTTGTTATATTGTTATAACATGGTAGTTATTAATGTATCGCATGTTATAAAAGGGATGGGGACAGTGTTTAATAAGTATAACATTTCAACTGTCTCCATTTCCACAATTGTAAAATATTGTTATAAACACATGTACCAGTTGATTGTGGGAAATAAACATTCATCCATTAATTAATTTAAAATGACCAAATAATTCTCGTTATTTTCAATAGTTTTACCGAAATGTCCTGTTACCGAAATGTCCTGTTACCAAAATGTCCTGTTACCAAAATGTCCTGTTACCAAAATGTCCTGTTACCAAAATGTCTGTTGCCCAACTGTCCATGGCCAAAGTGTCCTTTATCAAAACGTCATGGATTCGATCAGATATGATGCTAGTCAATGTGATCTTGTTAAATGTTCTTGCCGCATGCTGCAGTGCTGTCGGTTATTTTGAAGCCTGTTCATTGTAGTTTGGCAGTCAGCATTACTAATGAGGTTATTCCATAACCCAACCCAACTCACCTAACTTTCAAATTTCACATAATATTTCCCATGTCACCCTCTCCAATTTCAATGAGAAATAAACATTTCCTGAAAAAACCTTCATGGAAAGACGATGTGCAAAAGTTTCAATATAAACTCCAGATAGAGTTTTAGAGATTAGCAACATCAACTGAAACCAGGGCATCCTGCTCCATTTTTGCACCTATGACTCACATTTTATACTTTAACCATGTTTTGGAACCTCATATTATGCCACTGAATGCAGATATCAAGCAGAAACATGGCACATACAGTAATGGGGATCTGCCTTCAAAAATGATGCACAGCTGTATGCCTGCTAGAATAAATGGACAAGGAATGACCCTAGTGGCTGGACAAAGGGGTACCCGGGAAAGCAATGGTCAGGTCTTGCACTGGCCACAACTTCCTACTCACTGAAGCTTCAGTGGACAAAAGATCTACAGAATTTATAGGCAATCTATTAATACCGGACAATTTACTTTAGGACAGACACAGCCTAGACACCATCTATTGACTGATGTCATACTGACGATGGAGTATGATATTTCTCAAGAAGACGGCTGACACAGTATACTTTACATTGCCGAATGTGTGACAATGGTAGAGACACTGCTGTAGTACAAACCACTTCTTATAACTCTCCTTTTTAGAGCAGCATTTAAAAAATCATTTGTTAATGTGAACATTACCCAATGTACTTATATAATTTTAAATTTAATTGTTGAATACATATCAGGGATCGATCTAAAAAAAACATAGAACTACGTGCCTTTTCAAAATTGTATTGTTATTGTGTTATGTTATTAATTAATTTGCATGATAGTATGATCGCTTAAATAACCTGGTAAATGTGAACATTAATTTTGTTTAATATTAGATATGTAATCATGTTATTATTTAACTTGTTTGAATTGTATTCAGGACTGCCTGCGTGACACATTTCTGGGTAAATAATATGTAAGTTAATATTGTAACCATCATGATCAATATCAATGCTCAGAAAAGTTTTCTTTCAAAATCTGTAACGTTACAAAACTAGATACATTCTGGGTAGGTGTGCCCCATTTTTCGTGGACTGGTCATGCTACTACAGTCTAATGCTCCAAGGATGGGGTGATTCTAACTGAGAAATACAATGACATTCAGGGTCAAAGATTCACATACAAGAGAGAGCACCACCTAAACATATTCATAGAATGATGTTGATTAAACATTAAAAAACTCATTTATGCACAGATGAACAGGTGTATGGAATAGCCTCACACAGTCTGTGGTTGAGACTGCATTGGTGTAGCTTTTTGAAAGAAAATTAGATTACAAGTTGCGGGAAAATCACCCAATTAAATTAGCCCAATTATATTATACTATACAGTAAGATGATTACATGTAAGACTTGAATATAGCATTGTCTTTTTTTAAGCATATGACCCTGGATGACAGGGGCATTTGCAATGAATGTACAATTTGTAAGCCTTGGTGATGGAGGCTTGATTTATAAACATGCTTTTAAAAATGTTTATTTTTTGTGCTTATAAATTGCTCCACCGTTGGTGTTGTCTGAGTTCTCGTAGACTGGAGCAAGCCAGAGCGCTATTTGGGCCTCAAAATGCGCTAAGACACAATATTTTTGTAGCATAAATAGTGTGTGTCCCACAATTTTCTCTGATTTCCCAGACACGTTTTTGTATACGCCTTTTAGCACATGCTGCAAAAAAGTATGCAGCATTCCAGTGTACAACGTGTCATTGATGCGTTTCCGCTGTCCAAGGGAATCTCTGACATAATATTATAACATATACTTTTTAAATGTATTTAAATACATAATATTTTTGAATGACCATTTTAATGATTCTTTCAAGATCTACATTTAAGAATTATTATTTTCAATTAATTATAATTCTAAGTAGACAACTGCAGGTGCAGTGGACCCTTATTATTAAGGTCACTCTTGGAACTGGACAAGTTACCTGAATAACGAGGCGACTTTATTAGCAGGCCTAATTGCCTATACTTTGCTGTAAAAGAGAAATCATCTGGGAGTGTTGTAGGGTTTTGCCAGGTGGCTGTATTACCAAGGCGAAATGTAAAGCGAGGTGTGACTGTACGTATTTAGAAGTGCCTGGGAGCAGTCTTGCTTGATCAGACGTTATACAAAGTAAATGTCGTTATTGTGAAGTTTGCCAATTACAGAAAAGAAACAAGACACTAACCTTGCAAGCCTCGCATGTATTCACACCGTAGTGGAAGCCAGATGCCTTGTCGTTGCAGATCCTACACGGAGGGAGCATGACAGGGCTGTGTGTGGGACTCAACTTGGGCAACCGGCCGGCATCACTCTGACTCGACTCTTCACTCTCAGCCATCTTCAAGCTACAGGCGTCCACCTACAGTAGATAATAATACAGTTTATTTCAACTCGATAATTCCTTCGTTCACTGGTTGCCATTCGAGAAGTGTATTCCTATTCTTCTTGGTTATTATTATCCCAACACCAAACTGCACCTACACTCCCTGATTCCCAGTACGTCTAGTCAATAGTTGTTAATTTCATCTGCAATTTGCTCTGTTTTGCCATCTACGTTCATCGTTCTCACATTCCAACATGCAACCTTGATAATTACGTTTTTGTGGATGAACCAATGACTCTATCGTGGTGTTAGCTTTGTTTCTAAATAACAACATTTACAAAACAACAAATTTCAAAAACACAATTATAAACCACAGTATTGAAGCTGAAAAGGGCAAGAAATGTGTCACTTATACCACTTACAAAATTACCATAAATATAACTAGAATCAAACAATTACTGTATGCAACATGCATGATTTCAACATAGTATTTATATTTTGTTTTATGAAATATTATGATGAACCAGGCATGAGGTTAATTCCACTTCGTCAATTCCAATTCCAGTCAATAAAAATAAATTCCAATTCCAACTTTAAAAATACTTGTCCACTCAGAAATTGCTCAAGTACAATGCACCGGGAAACTGCCCGACATTTTGAATATGTTTGCCAATCCTATGATTTGTTAAATATGTTGTGAATTAAGCCACGTTCTCAAAACCAAAAATATGATGCATAAAGGTTGGTGTATACAAGGCTATTAAGCCTTACTTTTCAACCCAAACATCCAAGTAAGTTTTCCAGGCAAGATGACAATGAGCTGAACAGCTCCACCCTTTACTTTTATTATTACTGAACATTCTTCAGGATAGTTCGTTTTCAAATCAGAAACTTTCATTTTTCATATCCAAGATGTTTAATATACCCGGTAGAGGCTTTCGTCAACGTATCACGTTGACTTCATCAGTACCGATGAAGCTGAATGATGTCATCGTACACGTGAGGCAGTTCGTAATTGCCCTCGTCTCTGTTGATGGGTGTTTTGGTTTTCCTGATCCAGATGGCTTCCTTGATATGCTGAATTCTTCTGTTGGGTTCCTTGTCTACAATTTTCACTCCCTCCCAGTCTATGATGTGGTTTTCAGTTGTCGTATGGTCTGTAAGGACGGATTTATTGTTGGTAGACATCAATCTTTTTTCCGCTCCTTGTGTATTTCTCTTTTTTGTGTTGTCTACGTCCTTTCTGTGTTCTTCCAGTCTTGTTTTGAGTAGTCTTCATGTCTCCCCAATGTACTCAGCACCACAATTCTTGCACAGTATTTGGTACACCAGTTCGCCCTGTTCTTCTAGCTGTACTTTGTCCTTGGGATGTACCAACAGGTGCCTGAGGGTGGTGTGGGGACGCATGGCTGTTGCTACTCCATACTTCTTCAGTACTCGATGTACTCTCTCTGAGACCCCCTCAATGTATGGGATGACTACTTGGCCTTCCGATAGTTTTTTGTCCTTAGTTTTTTTGTTGGTCTTTTTTCTTACTGCTATCTGTCACCTTTTTCAAGGCCCACAACGGATAGCCACATACTCTTAGAGCTCCTCTCAAGTGTTCCACCTCTTCTTTCTTGTCCCCCTCCTCCGAAGTCATTGTCTCACACCTATTCATAAGGGTTCTGACAACTCCCAATGTTTGGGGTGGTGGGACACAAAGTTCAGGTGTTGGTCAGTGTGCGTCTTCTTCCTGTACACTGTGGACTTCACACTGCCATCTTCCTTTCTGATGAATTTTGCATGCTGTTGTTCTCTTCATCTTCCCACGTGAAAATTATGCTACCTGTGGTAGGCGGACAACTCGGCCTGGGCCGATTCGTCTCGAGACAACTCGGCCCCATCCTGTGACAACTCGGCCCCCGTTCTGAGACTACTTCTGCGTCCACGGACGTAGCTCATTTTTAAGTAATGAATATATTTCTTTTACAGTCCAGGCTAACATCATATGGTTATATTAGCCGATTTCATACTTTCATAGACAGAATCGCACATTAGTTCACGCCATGTTTTCGTAATATGCGAATGACATAGCTGGACTGATTACGTTTTAAAAAATTGGTTATGTAGGATAAAATTGTGTATAGATTCCACCACCACCTCCACACACAATGGTAATATCTTAGCACACAGGCGGCTACAGTCCTCATTTACAGACGGCTAGGAGCATACACATTGCCACAAGACTTAAGCAATTTCAAAGTCGAGATTTCGCCAGCTGCCTGTAACATTTCCGCTGGCGCCGCACGAGTTTCTTCTCCGAAACGAATCGAGACCAAATCGGGATCAGTTGCGCTTCTGCAAACAGCAGTGGCACCAACCTGTAGAATGGCGGGGCTGTAAAAAAGTTACTAATGGTAGTTTATCTCACAATGAAATTGTATTTGCAATTGCAGTCTAGATTTCACAGGAAACGTCAATGCTTCAGATAACGTTCACATCAAAATGTACTACCAGTTATGCGTTGTAGCATGTGTAGTAGAGAATTGTGGATCTAATTCAGTCTTTTCCATTACCCACCTAGCTTCAAATTTGTGGCAGAATTGGAAGCATCATTATGCATTGATATGGAGTTTAGATAGATTTCAAACCACTCTTTGTGTGTCTTCTGATGTGTGATGGGACACAATGGGGTAAGTGGCCTGCTACTCCGTCATTGTTTCATTGAGCAGATATTTCTGAAGGGAATGTAGTTGTAGTTGTTTGTCGGCTTCTTGTTTACTACGACAGTATAAATGTGTGAATGGGCACAGAGGTGTAACTCGCTTGCGTCTCCATCATTGTTTCATTGAGCAGATACTTCTGAAGCGAATGTAGTTATAGTTGTTTGTCGGCTTCTTGTTTACTACGACAGTATAAATGTGTGAATGGACACAGAGGTGTAACTCGCTTGCGACTCCGTCATTGTTTCATTGAGCAGATACTTCTGAAGCGAATGTAGTTATAGTTGTTTGTCGGCTTCTTGTTTACTACGACAGTATAAATGTGTGAATGGACACAGAGGGGTAACTCGCTTGCGACTCCGTCATTGTTTCGTTGAGCAGATAATTCTGAAGTTGTCAGAATGTATCATCCGACTAGTATGGACATTCACAAGGAGCAATATCAATATTTGCGTCACACACCTATCGTAAGCATTACGATTATGATCGAGTACGAATACGATTACAGTCATTTTTCAACAGCATCTTTAAAAATCTTCATGATCAAAATAGATGATTTGTGAGGACCATCAGTCAGTCAAGCTATACGAGTCTCATTGCTGTTTCGAACTTGGCTTGTGCAAAACTGACACTCAAGATCTGCTCGGTAACTATCGACTCTGAGCTATTTTAATTCATCTACTCGTCATCAAAGGGAAGGTAAACCAGTCTTGTCAGAAAGTGCTGAAGTTCAAACACCCTATGTGTGTGTTTTGATCTATGAAACGACACAACGGGGTAATTGGCATGCTACGTACTCTCGGAGTACATGTGAATAACTGAACATTCATGCAATCTGGTGAAAAACTTTTCTCAAAGACCGTTGGGTGGCTTAGTTAGTTTAAATATGAATAAATAATTATGTTAAATATTTATCGTCTCGAGACAACTCGGCCCCATCAGATCGGCTCGATGAAAAAGTATGAAAGGCAGATGAATTCCCATTGTCTTTGAGAAAAATTACACACACGCACACACATGCATTAATTTTTCATCGAGCCGACTTGCGGGGGCCGAGTCATCTCGGGCCGAGTTGTCCGTGGGCCGAGTTGTCCGTGGGCCGAGTTGTCTGGCATTCGGTCTACAGTGTTCATGTGTTGTTGTAATTTCTTTGCCTTTCCTGTGTGTACCAGGGAAATTACATCGCAAATTACATCGTCCACATATCGCTTCCAGTTTCTCGGTTGGCAATCGACTGGTGCTGTGGCTATGATTTTCTGCTCCAGGTCCTCCATGTACAGGTTCACAACAATGGGGGATACTGGATTGCCCATGGCTACCCCAAACTTCTGCTGGTAAATGTATCCTCCAAATCTGAAGACGTATGTCTATGTGACGGTTTTAGTATGTCGTTTCCAAGACAAATTTCAACAACTCGGTCGATGCTTTTTCTGGCGTTACCTCGTTATTTAGTCCCTTCGCTAATATCTTATTCTGGGCCCCGGATAGTTTGTATTTCGACAGGTTTATCACCCACCTTTTTAGCTGGGTTCCGGTAGGGTCAGCTTCGTTTGTTCTGTCTCTCTTCGCTTCCAAGCGCCGAATTTGTTGTTGATGGCGCCATTTTGTTTTCTCGTGCGTACTCTCGCTGACATGCGCGATATGGCGCGTGACGTTTTTTTGTTCTTCCCTTGACAACGAAGTAAACAGCTTCGTTTCTAGGGCGAGTTTCTTCTCTTTAAACGTGTCCAATTTGTTGTTTATGACACGCATTCTCTCTCTCACTAGCTCCTTCCTGGCTTTGTCCACTATTCTCCTCGCATTCGTCGTGTTTATCGGGCATTTCAGACTGAGACTGGGAGGTGTTACATTGAATCAAACATTGATGTCTTTGACTTTTGACTTTGCAACGGTGATGGCACTGGTGACATGGCAGGCTCCGTACGACATACCCCTACAAGATGCACTTTTAGATGTACCCTGTTTATGATTTTTTGGGTTTTTTGAGGTTTTTAAATGATCCCAATTTCAAAAAGTTTGAGAGTTTCCAGAGCAACACAAACGAGACCTATGAGGCTATGTCAACGCCAAAGCTAGACAAGACATCCATTCTCATTCTGTCACGTCCTACTACATTTACAGTCCCATATGGAAAACCATAGCCCAATTGAAATGTCTCAAATCCAGCACCTCCACTGGATTACTGATCACTCCTCTACCGTACAAACCCAGGACAACAACTAAATTCTCCATACTTCTATGCATCATGCTATCAGAAGATGTTCAACTAAATGCAGGCCCCTCCAAATGTCACTCATGTAAGAAATCACTAAAGTCTAATGCACTCATTCTAACTTGTAATGATTGTAATAAATCAACACACATCAAATGCGCCAGGATATCCAGACAAGAATTTAACAACACTTACAGAAACCTAAATGTACCATGGCACTATTCAAATTGCTCAGCACCCTGTGGCATTTGCCATGGGGATGTCCTAAATGACCATAAAGCAATTCAGTGCGACCACTGCCTAAACTGGATCCACACACAATGCTGTGCAATAGATGACAATGAATACAAACGATTAATAAATTCCAAAAATTCTTTCTTCAGAAATACAGAAATCCCAACGGCAAATCCCTTTTATCCTCTGGACAGTAACAGTCATAACCTAAACAAAACCACCAACAACAATACATCTAGTAGCAAGAAAGCATATAGACCGAAAAAGAGACCAAACTTCAGATGCATCCTCATAAACTGCCAAAGCGTTAAAAAGAAAGCCTCAGACATCGAAGCACTAAACAATCTACACAACCCAGACATCATCTGTGGCACTGAAGCATGGTTAGATCCCTCAATAAAAAATGGATAAATATTCCCAAGCAACTTTAATGTCTTTAGAAAGGACAGAGAAACAAACACTACTGGAGGGGGTATTTCAAATATCAAAAGATGACCTCATCACAAGCCACCTACCAGACCTAGACACTAATAGTGAGAGCATTTGGACTGAAACCCAGATAACAGGAATGAAACCAATAATCATGTGTACCCTCTATCATGCACCAAATGACTCTCATGAAACTCAAATCGAAGAACTAGACCTAGCCCTTTCTAAATTAGGTAGCAAGATCAACACACATAATGTCATAATTACTGGCGATTTCAACCTCCCTAACATCAATTGGGAAATTCACCAAGTCACATCTAACAATGGATACAGTACAACTGCTGCCAATAAATTACTCTCTCTTACAGAGGAACATGGACTGATCCAACATGTCAAGGAACCCACGCACAGACAGGGAAATGCCAACAATATTTTAGATCTTGTCTTCACCAATAGACCTGGGTTAATAAAGAAGATAAATGTAGTAGACGGAATAGCAGACCATAGCACAGTCATCATTGATGTAAACATCTCGCCCAAACATCGTCCAAAACGTAAAGTCTTCATTAGAAATAAAGCCGACAACATTAACATCCAGAAATCTCTTTAAAACTTTACACATGAATACTTTGCTTAAAACCAAAACATGACAGTCAATGACAAGTGGAATCTTGTTTCCACGAAAATCATCAACGTTATGAACCAATATGTACCGCACCGTCTTATTACTTCAAGACACAATCTTCCCTGGTTCAATAAAGATTTAAAGAAAATGTGCAAAAGAAAGAAACAGCTATATAACAAAGCAAAAAGAACTAGAAATCCAGAAGACTGGAAAGAATTATGTGATCAGGAGAAACATGCATAAACACCTTCGTTCTGCTAGACTATCCTACATATGTCAATTCCTGACAACAACAATAACAGAGAAACCTAAATCATTTTGGAGCTTCATTTCTAAACTTAGACAGGATAACCAGGGCATTGGGGACTTTAACATTGCGGGTAACATCATTAGCGACGACAAACATAAAGCAGAAGCCTTAAACAATCAGTTCCAAAGTGTCTTACAGGAAGAACTCAACGGGTTGTTATAAATGGATCCAAGTCAACATCAACTCAAGTCATTTCTGGGGTACCACAGGGCACAGTACTGGGGCCCCTACTTTACATAAATGACCTGCCGGACAATCTTTTCTCAACTGTTCGCCTTTTTGCAGATGACTGTCTGTTATATTCACCGATTAAAACTGACCACGACACATCTGTCCTCCAAAACGATCTGCTCAAACTTGAGAAATGGCAACACACGTGGCTTATGAAATTCAACCCCACTAAATGTTATATAATGACAATAGCCTCAAGAAAACCGACACCAAACCTCTACACCTTCTGCGGACAACAACTTAAATCTGTTGAATCACACTGTTATTTTGGCATACATATATCAAATACATTAAATTGGACAATACAAAGCAACTCAGTCACAAAAAAGCACAACAGACATTGGGAATTATTAGAAGAAATTTAAATAAATGCCCAACCCAAATCAAGTCCATAGCCTACACAACCCTTGTCCGCCCTATACTTGAATATGCGTCAGCATAATGGGATCCACATTGCCTAAGAAATATTAAACTCATAGAAAGAACCCAGAGACAAGCCGCCAGATTTTGTAAGAACAACTATTCTAGAGAGCCAGGAACGGTAACACAACTCCTTAAAGATCTCCAGTGGGACACCCTCCAATCAAGAAGAAAAACCCAAAGACTTAGCATATTATATAAAATGGAACATAACCTCATAGATATCCCACTAGATCAATACATCAAACGCAACACCAGATGCTCACGTAAACATAATAAACAGTTAGTACAAATCAGGCACTCGACAAACATATTTGGAAATACCTTTTTCCCAGTCACAATAAAAGAGTGGAATTATCTACCTCCAAGCATTGTATCAAGTACATCACTGAATTCAATCCAGATTAGTCTAGCCCAACATGTAAACAATTAATCCATAAGAGCCACCATGCGCACTGGCGTGATGTGTCCATAGGACATTTTGCCAGTCAAAATACAGATACAGATACAACGATACGCGAAACCGTTCTGGTCAATTCTTTCCTCACGTCTTTGACACATTCTTGTCCATATTTTGTCCTAAGATTACTGAACATTCTTCAGAATAGTTCGTTTTCAAATCATAAACTTTCATTTTTTATATCCAAGATGTTTAATTTACCTGGTAGAGGCTTTCGTCAACGTATCACGTCGACTGCATGTTCCACCCTTTATTAATCTAGCTGTGACCACTGTCCGGTGAAGTGGCTGGCGCTTACTGTATCTTCACATTATCTGCTCAGGACACAACACTGAGCAGATTTTACTTAAGAGCGGACATTCCTGACAGAGCAATTGGCTTGCTACAACTGTGTTGTCTCATTGAGTAGACATTTCAGAAGCCATATTCCAGTCTATTCACCTGTATTGATCTTGTTCACAATGCTTCAAAGACAGAGTAGATAGTGTCTGTGCTGTGATGTGGACAGCTTCCCCGCCATTACCAGATTCATGGTGACATAGCAGACAAATATGATTTAAATAGGCACATTTACTAGAGTAAAGATTAATAGTATCAAGTCACTAATTAACAAAAAAATTCTGTATCAATCCCAAACACAAGTAACTTTCAACAATCAATTTCAATACCGGAATTGGAATTGGTTAATTCTAATTCCGGAATAGAACTGACCCCATGCCTGCAATGAGCATTATCAATGTATATATACGAACTAGCATCCCTTCGGAGGCATTGATGTCCGCTCACCCCCAAGTTCTATCTTCCTTCCTGTCATTGAAGCAAACATCAAACATCACTTATGAGCAATTTTATGAACTTACTCTGTCACTATTTTGAATCATCTGGGCCAAGCAATTTATGGTTGGGACTGCTTTTCTTGCTACCACAGCTTTGGCAATACTAATGCAAATAGAAAACATATCTCCAGTAGCCACCCAGGGTATTATTTGTCATGTAGGGTAAGCTGGGGCAAATTAGCTCCTGAGCCATGAGAGCACGTCTCAGTATTAGCCACACCAGGTCATGGTTTATAGGGCATTGACTGATGTTCACGTGACTCGATCTAGGAGTAACATGGGTGTAACTGGTTACCATGTTATTTTAATACACATAACATACCGTATTTGTTCTATTAAGCAAATATTTGAGCCTCGGAAATGTCAAGTTTTGCATTCCATTAAGCATATTGGGGTGTACACCCATTTTTGGGGGATTTTCGCTTAATAGAACGAATATGGTAGTAACATTTGTGAAATCCCACGAGGTCGGTGAGAATATGTAAATGACCGACCATTCTCAGGTGCTAGTCTTCCCAACAATTCTTGTTATACTGCTGTCATGTGACTCAAGCGGCTGCCATGGAGATCCATGTGATCTGATGACATGGGAATGTTTAGGGAGTTTTATATAATCACAAACGGGCATTTAGGTATCCCTTACCGGTTGGCATTGTACCGACCGTTTTTGTTGTCTTCAAGGAGACTTTCTCTGCAGTTGTTAGAGGACATCTAGAAATACCAGTGTTAAAGTTAGTAGATGTATTTATGTGTATATAAGCCTTCTATTATTGTACAGTATTTTTAACGAGAGCCAGTATCTATAACATTACTACTGCATGCAGTATCCTGTGAATAAACTAATGATGAAAACTTGAGTGTTTTAGTGTATGTTTTAGTGTATTCATATGATGTGAACAATCACTTAGTGTTAAATTGTCACTTGTTAGGCTGTTTTAAACATCCCACTTCTATATAAAATGTTCTCCAATGGTAAATTGTATAATTTTTGTTGTTGACTGGTTTCCACATGAAACCACAAATACTTGCCTTGTCTGTGTGGCAGTGTAACCTATCAATAGGTGTCAATACAGAGTTGGTTTTCCCATAGGCGACCATATTAATGTTTTGTCTGATTATAAGAAAACGTGACCTATAAAATGTCTGAAACTTCTCACCTGCTTTTATCATCATCTCATTAACATGCTGATAGATTTTTTAAAAATTGCTTACTTCTAGCTCTCGTAAAATGCCTGTATGTGTGACACCCGTCAATATTTATAAATGCCGGCAAGCATACTCCGCAAACAGATCACACAGGCAAATTGCTGCCAAATATCCTTCCACTTAGTCAAATCATATAGAAATCCACCATTTAATGGTCAACACCTTCTACAATCACACATAAAAATCTGCATACTCAAATGCACTTATATCACAGCATGTGAATTAAAAAAAAAAAAAAATCATTTCAAAAAAATACACTGCATTTTTCTTCGTCCGTAACCAACAGGAAGTCTAACTAGAACATGACCCCAAGTAGACATGGCAATTTTGGAGAAAATGTTCAAACCAACATATTTTATAGGCACATACAATCACTCTGCAATTTTAATTTTGGTAATCCCTCCACGTGTTTGTGTTTAATGCACATTTCAAAGGTGCCACCAAACTTGGCAAGGCATCAGAAAAAACCACTTCACTGCTGGACAATTTGTAATCTAACACAACATTCTCAGGTGGCATGTATGAACTCCTATAACAGTTTTCCAGAAAGTCCAATATGTGTTTTATAAGAATATTAAATACAGCCAGTTGTTATATGTTACATTCAAATTTATACAGGCCTGTATTGATTTTATGACCTTGTGCCCTATTTACAAAGGTAAATATCAACAAAAAGTCACCTTAGGGTGTGAATTCTCAAAAGGCCAGATGTCTTATGCAGTTCAATTACATAATATTACACAGTCTAATTAGCAGACATTAAGAAAACAATCAAGCCAGTGGCCAGTAGGTCCAGTCAGTACAGTATCTGATAACAGGCTCCAGCTACAGTGGACTCTGCTAGTCACTGTCCTCAGGCTTCATTAGGGTCCAAGACAAGATCTTCAAGTGTGTTTAACTGGCAGAAGTAAACACACTTGAAGATTTATGGATCACCCTGCTGCAATGCCATTGGTTTATTTTCATGCAGATTTGCAAATTGAGGCTTAACTAGTGGCATACACACCCCACCCCCCTTATAAGACGTGTTCCGGCACTGTCATTTGGACAGGCAGACTTATGAGAAGTCTGTAATATCTGAAAACGAGTTGTCCCGTTCAACTATAGTTTTGTCATTAATATATTATCAGTGATTGTTTCAATACATTTTAAGTAAAACGAGTCCTCCATGATTGTGCAATGGCATCCTTCTGTTGCCAGGGACTTTATTGGGGTCAATACAGAGTTGGTTTTCCAATAGGCGACCATGTTAACGTTTTGTCTGATTATAAGAAAATATGACCTATAAAATGTCTTAAACTTCTCACCTGCTGTTATCATCATCTCACATGCTGATAGATTTTAACAAAAACTGCATACTTGACTTCTAGCTCTCGTAAAATGCCTGTATGTGTGACACCCGTCAATATTTACAAATGCCGGCAAGCATTACTCCACAAACAGGTCACACAGGCAAATTGCTACCAAATATCCTTCCGCTTATTTAAATCATCTAGAAATCCACCATTTTACAGTCAACACCTTCTACAATCAGACATGAAAATCTCCCTACTCAAATGCACTTACATCACAGCATGTGAATTTTGTATAAAAAAATCATTTCAAAAAAATACAATTACACTTTTCTTCTGTAAGCAAGCAGGAAGTCTAACTAGAACATGACCCCCTAAGGCAGATACAGTGGAACCTCACTATTAAGGTCATCCTGGGGATTGAGCAAGAGACCTGAATAACAAGGTCACCATATTAGCGGGATCAATTTCCTGTACTGTACTGTTATGGAAATAATTTGAGCCTGTCCTAGGGTGACCTTAATTTTGAGGTGGTTGTATTACCGAGGTGAACATAAAGCAAGGTTCGATTAAAAATGTAAACAATTGTAATGTGTGTACATATGCATATTTTTTTACATTAAGTATTATTTCATAAACATCACATATATATGGTAATTTTATTGTATATATTTGCATAGAATTTAACACTTGAACTTCACATTAGAATACATTCAAACGTGGATGAAACATTATACAGAAACAATATAAAACTGCTATCAACACTGCTATGATGTGCATTTTCATGCACTCGGCAGTTACATATAATCAATATTTGTTTACAAGATCCTGACATTATTTTAATATAAATGTGCATAAACAATTTCCAAAAAATATCTATTAAACGATATATGTGAACAAATATTGCCCTTCGATAAATGATTGATTACAAGATACATTTAAACATACTTTCATTTATTACAAATAAAATGCATCTCACAGTTTGTGGTTTGTAATACTACACCCAGTGTCTGCTGTTAGGCTTAAGTGCTATGTTAACAGCTGCAGAATACTAATTTTGCAAGAAAGTGCACACATTTAAAATATAATATTTATTATGACCACTTAATATCACAATAATTATAGTCATATCATTTAATATTCAGTGAGTTGTGTAATTTCCAAGATGACTACCTAGATACTAGCTATTACCCTGAAATGATCGTGTCAACAGTTGGAGCCACACGTCACCCCATTGACCAATCGCCATGCCTGTTTCACCTCCTGTTTCCTGAGAGAGACTTCTTGGCACCCATATCATGTTCTCAGGGGGTGTGATATGAAATACCTGGATTTTAAACTGTCTCCTGTTGGAAAAATCTTCGGTTTTCCGACTACCTCCCAATTTAAAAACTACTGAACTTCAAATGTTACATGCAAATGAGTTCTTTTAGACATATCCAATATGTGAATTTTTTGTAAAGAACTTATTTGCATAGAAATGAACTATTCTGAAGAATGTTCAGCAATTTCAAATGTTAGACAAAATATTTTACTGCATAGCTGTAGTGTAAAATCCTGCCCTCGATGGCATGAAGGAAGCAATTTTATATCATAAATAAAATGTCCAGTCTTTCCATTTGACAAAAACATGACAGGATTACCAAGCATTGGTCGCTATAACCTTCTCAGACATTGGTATATCTAGAATACATATCCGATTAACTTTTAACTCTGCAATGTACATTGGCAAGTTAAAATCTGATATCTTATCACGTTTGCTTAAACCAGCACTATTTGACAGCACATTATCCATACAATGGCTATCACAGTTTCATAAAAACATTTGTAGAGGCTATGTCAAATACCAACACCATCTGCAGTGACACCAGATATGATTGACACCTGACCACAGTTCACACAATAACGGAGGAAATTCGACCTTGTCATTCCAAGTCACTGTGAAGTTTCCCGCAAAAATGTCTGTAGAGGCTATGTTAAATATCAGCAATGACACCATATATGATTGACACCTGTCAATCATCCCGACCACAGTTCACACAATAATGGAGGGAGTTCGATCTTGTCGTTCCAAGTCAATGTGAAGTTCTCCTCCTCCTTGGTGAAGAGAATACCAAAAGATCGCAGCTCTGGGAAGAGTAGGAGACACTGGGCTAGACGTAGGGGGTCTTTGGGGTGCAACTTCTCCATAAAGTATGAGAGTGTCTCTATCATCAGGCGCTGACATTCTGCCACCTTCTCAGGACACTTCAACTTGCAGCGATCTGAAAAGTCGACCCGAACGTATCGACAATGTTAGTGAGGAACCGCACCAACAGTGGCAGCACTAAACACGAACGTTCTAGTTGAAAACGAGGCTGGGATCACAACAGTTTGGCACTTCTAGATGTTTAAAAAAAACTATGCAATATTAAATGTCCTTTACACAACAGTTTTGTATCGCGACTTCTCTGGGAAACATTCAGCCATTTTGCAATTACTGCACAAAGACTATGTGTCTAAAGCAAGGTACAGCCAAGTGAACTGAAACAATTTGGAGTGTACGAACCTGCCCAACATTTGAAAGGACAACTTGAGGATCTGAACAAGGAATCTCTCAAGAATTTGATGTCCCAACACTATGCTATTATACGGTTTGCACCCCATTTGTGAAGGCTAAGTTATATTTGATACAGACAGAAATGCCTCAGTACCTACCCGAAAAGAAGAGCGCAATGCAAGAGAGTACGACCGTCTCTGTTTCGCAAAGATCTAACTTCTTGATATGAGATGACACAGTGAACAAGGCGTCGACAAACTTGACACTGTGTAGTGTGGTCAGTTTCTCAATGTCCATCGTCTCACCCCAGAAGAATGTTATCAGTCCATGCTCATGGTTGATCGCCTTGTGTGACAGGATTGCAAACATCTCATGCCGTGATGCTGCAAACAAAAGTCAGAAGCATTTTAGAAAATGGTGTTATTTGGGAATCATTTCACCATGACAACGGACTCGTAAGGAAAATCATTTCACCATGACAACGGACTCGTAAGGAAAATCATTTCACCATGACAACGGACTCGTAAGGAAAATCATTTCACCATGACAACGGACTCGTAAGGAAAATCATTTCATCATGACAACGGACTCGTAAGGAAAATCATTTCACCCTGACAACGGACTCGTAAGGAAAATCATTTCACCATGACAACGGACTCGTAAGGAAAATCATTTCACCATGACAACGGACTCGTAAGGAAAATCCATCATTAAATAGAATCCACTGTTAAATTTAATGAGCTTTTCAAAAATGCAAAAAGCCACCGCCGTGTCACCGAGGACACTATTTCAGTGACACACCGGCGGAAGTGTAACAGTGGCGCCTCCTGGTGTTGACAGTTTTCAGTACACAAGGTCCCTGTCAAGGCGCGAAATAAATTTTAAAGAAAAAAAATCGGGCTTATGAGTGCATAAGAATGCAAGTGAAATGGTCCCCTGACTTACGTACATGGGGAAAACACATAAAAACACAGATTATGGGGGTCAGGGCATAGTCCCCATAAAAAATTTGTGTGCTTGTCACTGACCCTAACCCGTTCCAGTTTTGAAAAAAATAGACAAAATACATTGCGAGTGTATCTGAGATGAAAATAAATTTTTGTCTGGGGAAGACTTATGTATCACTCAACAGAAGGAGATATCACCTTCCACAACCTCCCTTTGACGCCCCTTCGACATTGTAGTTCATGGCAACTGCTCAACCTCTGGAATCGATACCAAATTAATGGTTCCCACTAATAAAGTTTGGCCCCCTGTTGAGCTAAATCTGTATCACTGTTTATGGACAGATTTAGCATTTACATAATATTATAAACATGAACATAAACATAAAAAGTGACACTGTTGTTCATTCGAAGCAGGACTATTAATGGTGCTTTTTTAATTAATTTTAATCACTCCTCTCATTTAAAATCCATTTGGGGAAAAGCAAATCTACAAATGACGTGATAGATTATTAACTTATTTAAATTTGGACCAAGAAAAGTTATCCTCAAATTTGGAATCTTCATCTGAACATGCGATATGATTATACATACCGGATAATTAATTATGTTTCTCTGTTAATGTTTGTAAATGTAAATTTTGTTGTTTATATTTATTTTGCGATATTATATATCTTAATGGGAGTCTCCCGACCTTAACTATTACTTACGTTATTCATTGTATATGTATCGTATTTATAGGCCAAATAAAGTGATTCTGAGTTCTGAGTAAGTTTGTTAACATTCCTTGTTCTCAAAAACCCTGTGATCAACAAGTTCGGTGGCTTGAATGCTAATTGTTGGCCAGGTAATTGACTTCAACAACAAATTACCACCTGTAATTTCTTTATTTGTAATACGTATTGAAATGTATACCCAAGTATCCATATGTACATCAATGTGTACACGAGTACATATAACCAATCCTTGTATTATGTATTTCGATACATTGAGTAATTATCAACTATAAAAACAAGTCATGCTATTCTGATTTGTCATGTAAATTTTATTGTTGTTTATATTTATGTGGTGGCTCCTGTGCTAGCGATATTATATATCTTAATGGGAGTCTCCAGACCTTATCTATTACTTATGTTATTCATTCTATATGTATCGTATTTATACGTCAAATAAAGTTATTCTGAGTTCTGAGTGTATCAACCAAAGTGAATTCTTTCGATCACTTAAACAAAGTAAGCACTTTTATATTAATCTGACTGAGGATTTTATTCAACCTATCGAGACGTTACATATTTGGACAGCAAAGAAACATGATGGGATAAACCAGTCGGGGAAGTGATATTCCTGCTAGAAACGACCACCTGAAGCAGGGATATTAACAAAATTGTATCAACCAGATCATGCAAGAATGTAGAAACTGTGACGCCGTCACAGACCGTGATGCCGTCAGACTGTGATGTCATGGAGCAGGAATATAGGATGTTCATTGGCTCCAGGGAAAAGTACCATATAATAATTATTACCTACTGTACATTAATTGCATGGTACACTTGAACAAAATATACATGAACAAATGTCACTAAATCTCTTCTCGTAAATGTACATCAAAGTTAGTTTCTCAGGATAATTAAGGAATTGTTTAACACCAGATGGCACCACGCTTCATTTGTTCATCACCAGATGGCACAACTGGGCTTGTGTAGTCTTTTATTTTCCATTTGTAAGGCTTTGAAAAGACAGGATCCCAGACTTCCAAAGTTCATAGATTGCGTTCTGTCATAATACACTGAATTTGCTAATAATGTTGTGAAATTAAATATTACGTTGCAATATAAGACAAATTTATGAGTGTAAAATAATGACAAATTAGGCAACACGGTGATACAGTGCATAAACTAATATTTTATTGGCAGAACAGTTTGTTGCAACAAAACATAACATATGGTAGTTATCAAATATAAACACATATCCAAACAGGTCATTTGTTAAGACTGCAAATACAGTGAAATGAGGTAGTTGGAATTTTAGCTAATGTGCAAAAAAAAGAAAACCACCCGACTAGCTACTGATGTAGACCTCCTGTGAAGATAATGACATTAGACCAACTCTGGAATGGAACCATCCTTTCATAGTTCATAAAATATTACAATACAATTCAGAATTGAAATGTCATGACAACAGTTATTAATAAGACCATTTCTGACCAATCCAATGATAATATTTCTAAGATTCTCACTGTAGTGTATATTGTAGTGTACATTGTAGTGTACACTGTAGTGTACATTGTAGTGTACACTGTGCGTATGTGTGCATGCATGTGTGTGTGTGCGTGCGTGTGTGACATAATAAGTATTTTATCACTAATATTGTATATTCAGTGGCATCTCAATTAATGGTCACCTCATTAGTACAACCACCTCGCAATTAAGGTCACCCTAGGATAGTACCAGATTTGTGCCATACACAGTAAAGTATAGGATACTAGTAGTAAGCCCAGTCCCAAGAGTGACCTTAATAGAGAGGTATTCTCCTTGTATTTGAAAAATAGATGTAGCATTATTTAACTCATCATTCTGAAACCACATCTGGCTATTTCTTGTTCTGTGATTGCAGATATATTTCAACAGAACATAAACAAATAATTATATATATTTATACGCGTGAACACATCTCAGTGGAACATACACTGCAAAACATGCATTTAAATATGTGAAAAACATGTACATATAAGAACACGTCTAGTGCATGTATACAACGATCAACAAACAGTTCAATGTAAAATTGCAGCTATGTCTGGAATGTTACTCTCGTGTCAAACTTTACAAACTCTATGAACTAAAACCGTGTACAATTGAAATACTGCATTTTCTGTAGTAAACAGATTACGGTACTTTACAAATCAAAGCAATGCAACATATTTACAAGTGTAATTGTACAGCGCAGTGTAACTGTGTACACCTAGATGTTATTTTGTCATGCTTTTGTATTTTGCATTCCAATTAAACAATCCTCATTTATATCCAGTTGTTTCTATCTACCCCAATTCCAGGTTTCTACCTCTGGAACTAGTTGTATTTCAAATCACTAGCAAGTGAAGTAGTTGTATTTCAAATCACCAGCAAGTGAAGTAGTTGTATTTCAAATCACTAGCAAGTGAAGTACACTGTAGTTGTATTTCAAATCACCAGCAAGTGAAGTAGTTGTATTTCAAATCACCAGCAAGTGAAGTAGTTGTATTTCAAATCACCAGCAAGTGAAGCCACTGACACAACTGATAATGACAACTAGATTTTGGCTTTACCTAAACTAACTTATCTGATTCAGTGACATAATTCCACATTTGTAGGGGTGTTTCCACTAGGAATTACAAAAGTATCACCAATAGTTATTGAGGACGCGTTAAACTAAACACTCAAAATACTTGTATCAATCTGATGCTATTGTACATTTGGATTAAAAAATTTCCTAACAGAGATTTCCAAATAAACATGATTTATATACATTTTGTACATCTCTTTTTTCACACATAATGTGATTGTCAAACACAAATACAATGTGTTATTAGCTGTATGATGAACAAATAAATCCCAATGTAACAAAACAATAAAACACTACTATAATATCAGTAATTGTTAATATAACAAGACAAACCTATCTTACACCTGTTTCTTATCAAACAGAGAATGGACTAGGAATTAGCTGCATTCGAAACATTCAAATATAAATTTTAGAAATGATTAATGGTGTACAATATAATAATTATCAGTCACGACACCACTTAGTATATGAAAAGGATTTGAAACTATGCCTTTCATCTTTTCGACATGATTATTTCAGAGAAATGAAAACGGAGTAAATTTTTAAAAGGTGCATGCAAACAAACATCTAAAAACACTACTGAGAAAACCTACAGCGTGTGTGATGTGTGAGATCACGGATACAACCTTCTCACGACCTTCAAGGAACTGCTATCATGTGACAACCTCCGATACAGTCAAATCGGTATCCATTTGTCCTATTTTGCAGTCAATTAACCTTTTCAATCATTATTAACGAACTTCTCCAGACAAATACCACTACATGATGGTCGTAGTCATTCCGTGCAGAGTTGATCCCCCCGCATGGCTCTTCGGGAGAGAGTCACCATCTACCTAAAGTTCACTGGTAATGACAGTAATGTTACAAGAAAACAAGTAAATTGACTGAGATATACGTAACATAAATACCGATTTAAACCATCCCGACTGATGAGTCTCGTCACATAATGTGAGAGAGCGACTCGCACCAATATGTGACCGTAATGGTCTTGACAGCTCTATTAAACACCAAATTCAGAAAGATGGCTATGGGTATATGCTTCCTTTAAAACGATTACTCATATTTGCACAGTCCATGGCAAGTGCGGTCAATTGCATGTTTTCTGGTGAAACGGTTTTAACTGCAGAACATCAAGGCCGACACGAAATCGTGCCGTTTGTGGCCTGTGACATATAACATTACGCCTCTCACTTTCACTGTATATATTGCAGTAGTCACACAGAAGAGTTCTACATACTGGTATAATCCAAAACAGAAAACACATCTATTTCAATCTCATCACACAGAAGAGTTCTACATGCTGGTACACTCCAAGGTAGGAGACACATCTATTTCAATCTCATCACACAGAAGAGTTCTACATGCTGGTACACTCCAAGGTAGGAAACACATCTATTTCAATCTCATCACACAGAAGAGTTTTACATACTAGTACACTCCAAGGTAGGAAACACATCTATTTCAATCTCATCACACAAAAGAGTTCTACATGCTGGTACACTCCAAGGTAGGAAACACATCTATTTCAATCTCATCACACAGAAGAGTTCTACATGCTGGTACAATCCAAAACAGAAAACACATCTATTTCAATCTCATCACACAGAAGAGTTCTACATGCTGGTACAATCCAAGGTAGGAAACACATCTATTTCAACCTCATCACACAGAAGAGTTCAGGAAAGTCAAATTGTGTGAGATTATATATATTAGATTGTCATGACCATTTAACATTAATATCAGCATCCGACCAACAGGAACACAAAGTAAGACCCGCTACACATGGAATGTCACAACATAAAACTTTGTACAGCTGCAAACCACAAAATAAACACAGCGAAACCCCCAACATCTCCGCACATACAGAAAATCGTGACGTGGAGCATCAGAGATCATTCATGGGAGATACACGGTGCCCACATTTCTTGGAAAAGTGGGGGGAAGTCGACTTTATCACCCCACATTGTCATGAATCTGTGCTCCATCTTCCTGAAGACACTTGAGACTGTGCGAAGTTCTCTGAGAGCGAAGAGACAGTGAGCGAGGTGATTATGTTTCTCCGGACGAATCTTCTGTAGCAGGTACGTCAGCGTCTCGGTCATCAACTCCTGAATCGTTTCCACCCGCTTTGGACACAGCAAAGGACACTTGTCTGAAAGTCGAACGAAAATTGGCCCACATGATACAGATGCACAACAGCTATATCGTTGATCTTGGCTCCACTAGGCCATATATGTGAACATGCAATTTTTATATTGGTCAATATTGAATTGTGGCATTTTCTAGTCACCAATACCCGATGTCCTCACATGTGGATACACCACAACTGACCAATCATGAGGCAGAAGAAGAATATAGCTTTCACATCTATGGTACTCCAATAAATAAGTTCAACATTTTAATCATTTATGACACCAGATTTTCTGGGATTTCAAGAGAGTATGTTACAATAAAATGGGGGAACGAAATAGAAAAATCCAAGCTGGTGTTGAATGTTGAGTTATTTGATCTGATGGAGTGCACAGCAAAAGTTTATATAATGGTAAACCATTGAGAGTATGAATCAGGTTATCATAATGCTGAATGGGAGAATTACAAGGGTCGTAATGGCATTTTAATCACCATTGTTTGCAGTAATATTATCCATTTCGTAAATGAAGACATAAAAATAAATGGTCATTTCAGTTCAAATCGTGCACATGCACAAAGCATTCACTGTGCATTGCTTATTAAAGTTTTCTATTTACCCAAACAAAGTAATAAAAACTAATCATCATTAAAAATCACAAACCGTAATTATTTGTTATCATTAATTTCATATCATATTTTCATTTTGACTCCCAAAACGTGTTTCATTTGTACTACGAAAATTTGATCCATTTCTTAAATGAAGCCAAAAATAAATGGTGATTTTATTGTTAACAGTTACAAGCCGCAATTATTTTATCTTCAATTCATTAAACCATGCCTATTCTCACACCTTGACTTTCCATACATGTTTAATTTATTGATATATATAACATGATTTTACTATAAACATGACCATACTTTGTAATCAGAAAATTTGATCCGTTTCTTAAATGAAGACTTAAAAATAAATAGTGATATCATTGTTAAAATGACAAACCGCAATTATTTTATCATTAATTCATCAAACCATATGTATTCTCACATATCGACTCTCAAAACATATTTACTAACACTTTGTACTCCGAAAAACAATTCCGAAAACTCACCAGTGAAGAATATACTGAGGGCCGCAAGGATGATGGTCTCCTTGTAGGTGAGGTCGAGTTTCTTAATGCAGGACGTAAACGCGAAAACGGCCTCCATGTTCTCCTGGCCGTGTATCGCACACATAGTTTCCATATCCACTGTGTCCCCCCAGAACATTGTCACGATCCTGTGCTCGTGGTTGAAGCCCTTGTGGTACAGGATTGGCCACATGTCTTTACATGAAACTACATGGCAAAGAACGAGACGCCAATCAGGAATCAGGAGAGGCAGTTGTGTTTTGATGTTTGACAATGTGATAGGAAAGTGATTTTCGGTAACGTTGCACTTGTCACATCTGTACTGTTATGGCATTAAATGTCATTCTTGCCTCGTTTTATCTACCCAAATGTTCATATCATATTACTACATTGTTCAAGGTACAAAAAGGGCACATTTAATTTATTAAATAGTCTTTTGGGACAGTTTTGTGGTCATAATAGCACTACAGATTGTACCAGCCTTGGCTGTTCATGAGTGCAAAATGGGCGATAACTGCTCAGGCTGGTGCAATTCACAGCACAATTTGGGCCACTAAAATGCCCTAAAACACATCTGTTTAATTATACATGTACCCTTTTGTATCTTAAGCTATATAGTGAGATGATATGAACATCTTGTGAAAGAATAGAACAAGGTAAGAATGACATATGAAGTTATAACAATAAGGAGCTGTAAGTGTAACATTACCCAATTTTTGCCAACTCAAAAAAATCTTCTTGAAGTTATTTTTTTGACTTTGACACACAACAAACGGAACTGTTTTGATCAATATATAACACAAAGACATCATGTTTGAAGTTATTGAATTGAAGACCAATAGCTTCATCACGTGACAGGATTGTTCACATTTGTTTGAGAAGACACTGGACCCATTGGAAACATTCATCAAAAGCCTACTGAACTATACCTTACAGCCAAAGCCGCAATCCAACTGGCATCAAACATCCGGTGCAAGACACAAAATAAACTAGGTGACCCAGACAAATTGGTCAAAATTCACCTTTATTGGGACAGTGTAAACAACTGTTAAACCTAATGTTGCTGTGTGGATAAATGTCTACACTGAAAAAAAACAATTAATGGTTATTTGTATTTGTATACGTATACTGTATATTTCAACTATATAATTCTCACATTACTGGCTTTACGTCTGGGCGTACTTGTTCACAAAAAACATAGAAATATCAACTACACACTGTTTTCCTTCAAACACACCAATGTCTGTGGCAGTGTTTCTTAAAATAAAATGATGTTTAATAGTTAATTTTGGCATATTTTGCAATTGTCCTGACAAACATGAAACATACACAACGTAAGATCTATTTTACAATTTTTTTTTTCTTTCGAATTTACAGCTTAATGTCTTACGTAGTCTGAGAAAAAAGTTGATAGTTTATCTTCAGAACTTCTATTAAAATATTTCAATTTTAAAACACGCATATATATAATAGCCATCTTAAAACAAAAACAGGCATTTCAATAACAACAACGCTTACTTTTAATTAGCGACATCTGGTCTTCAATAGGGAGACTCTGAAACCCCGGCAGTGCTTTCACGAAGGCGATGCACCGTCTCATGCCGTTCTCGATGCGCGGGATCATGTGTTCAACGAATTCGCGTCGCCCGTCGATGTCGAGGCCCGTTGACTGGTAGATCTTCATGTATTCCTCCGCCGGGACTGGTTTGAGAGAGCCGAACACGTTCTTGTACAGTTGCCTCTCTTCCTACGTCCACAAGGCAAAGATGATGGTGTCTGACAAACAGATGTCTGTGAGGCAAGGATGCCCTTTGGTTGAAAGTTCATTAATTTGGTTATGATAGGATTTGGTAATATGGCAGCTGATGCTGTTTTCATTTATGTTCAATTTTATCGTGTAATAATATAATCAATGAAGCACATGTAATCGGAAGAACTTAAAGTAGGTCCGTACAATTTAATAGTCATACACATAGACTAATGCAGAGTTCTGTCACCCCGTCGTTTTGTTTTAATGCAACACCATAGATACAGTGTTAATTAATGCTGTCAGTCAAACACTGGCACTACAAAGACTTGTGTTGACTGGCACTGTTGTAGGAAAGTTTCTGGCGTTTGAACTGCTAATAAACAAATCAGTGAGCAACAATTCAAAGTCCATTGCTAACTTCTACAATGTACTGTAACTGACTGTCAATCACATGTAGTTTACTACATCACAGAATACAACCGCCTCTAAGGGAGCATCTTTTTGACATGCTCCCTCTGTAGTGTCAACGACGTCTTTGATTTGGCTAGTGGTAACAATGTTGCAACAAGTACATGTGAATCTAAGAGCCTTTTCTTCCCAGATTAGAACAGTACTGACAATTAGACCTATTTTGAACTCATGGCAAAATCACCCACTGAGATCATTATGGAATGCTGCCATGTTAATTCTAAAAACTTAAAATTCCATGCTTTTTAACAAAAATCAAGGCTTCCAAGGCCTGGAAGTGCTTTTAATCAGTGTTTTCTGAATGTTTACACAAAACAACATACCAAAGGTATATAGTATAGACAGACCATAATTTATATATACAAAGTTATTATAATTTTTGTAACTGCCAACTAATTTTGTATTTTGTTTCATGTAGTGAACTTACTCATTTTGGCAACATAAGTATTCATGTAGACTGCAGAGTGCCGGAAGGTTGTCATATATGTAGATAATTTGTATGTTTTGTATCACAATGTTGTGCAATAACTGCTGGTGATTTATTTACTTTTTCATTTGCTATTTGGCTGTAATCAGTATTAATATATACAAATGCAATTTACAGTAATGCATATACATAGTGTAAGTAGCAATACTGTACAAATAATGTAAGTGTCAAAACTGTCAATGTTTTACTAATTTACATGTGTTCTTGTTAGCAGTTCAAGTTGTAACTGTCTTTTTTTTTACCTGCTTATTTTGTATTAATTTAGCAATACAAATGTGTTTGTACTTAATACTGTAAAATAAGTAGCACATTCATTTAATTACTTTTTGTCTCGCTGGAAGCATAGGCCATCCTGTTCTGCACCATGTTTGTTTATTATTTCAAGCCTCAAGGTGTAACCTAACTTCTTAATTCCAGATTCTACGTCTCGCCAGCATGTGTGATTGGGCCATCCTTTTTCCTCTTCCCTTGTGGGTGCCATGTTAGTGTTTGTTTTGTACTGGATAGGTTTTTTGTTACCATGTGACCAATCAACAATTGAACTTTTTCCACTCGAAGCTGATTGGCCGTTTCATATGTTGCTGATTTTGTTTGCGATGTTGCAGGCTTTTGTTGGCGACAAATTAATTTGTTAAATAAATGTTCTTCTACTTGTGATGTAGTGTTGTTAGTAATATGGTCATGTATATATATATATATATATATATATATATATACAGTGCAACACGATTATAACGAACACGGATACAATGAATTGACGGATATAACGAAACAATTTCTTACGTACAGATTTTTCCCATCTTTTCCATTATAAGCGTTCGTGCATATCACGAACACGGGTGTAACGAATTCACAGTTATTACGAACACCTTTTCCCGAACAAATTTCGCTATATAACAAATTTCTGTCCAACTGAAAATCGCCCAGTTGTTCGCAAATACTTCTGGAAGTCATGCCGTGGCCGCGCAGAGCGCCAGTGCCAAAGTAATTAGGTCAGTGAGGGAAATCATTCGTAATAGGGCTACGCAGTCAGACAACGCTGTAGTGCACTGAGACTGGCTTGAGGATTTCCTTATGTCTGGTGCCCTAGTCAACAGCAAACAAACGTCAATGGAGGACCTCTTCAAAGCAGATTAACTGGTGTCATTCTGTGTGTGCCAGGTCAATGAGGGAAATCATCAAAGCCAAAGGTGATTGTTAGCTGCGCGTTTATGACAGTTCATCCGTAACAGGGCTACGCAGTCAGACGACGCTGCAGCGCACTGCAACTGGCTTGAGGATTTCCTGTTGTCTTCAAAGCAGATTAACTGGTGTCATTCTGTGTGTGTTGTACAAGAAGTAGTAGTTACCGCGGGCGTGGCTCCATCCTGCTACGGCACAGATCATGTTTTAGTGTGCATGGACGCTACGTGGTCGACTATGTGTTTACATCATACTGTATTTCGTTACTTTTTCACAGACGGTGGTCTGCGATCTTATACTATAACTACACTTAATTGTAACATTTGTAACTGTTTTGTGTTATCTAAATAAATGTTACACAACAAAAATATCTTTGCGTTTGATAGTCACCTGGCGAATAGTTTAAAAACTGCCACCTAGCGAGTAAATGTATATCTACATATATCAACCAGGAATGGGTAAGAATTGTGTCATTTGGACGGGTAAGAAACTGAGGATTTCTTTTAGATGCCACCACTACAAAATCATGCCTAAGGATTAAGGTTTTTGTGGCGCACCTGTCGACTGCAAACTATTTGGACTGGTAAAATTTCTGGTCACATGATGCATGGCGCTGTCATGACTGGAAAAAGTATTATCCTGCATTAGTCCCTGGTCATACATATTAAGTTAGTTTTAGCGAGGTTTTCATTATGCTCATAATAATAAGGGATTCAGGTTTTCTTAAAGGCGAAACTGGTTTCGATTCTTTTACACATTTTTTACTGTTGCTAGTTTTTCCATGAATACAACAGAATGCCCAATCTTGTTTGTGCATGAATATATATACATATATATATAGTTAATGGTGATTAAAAATTTACAAAATAATAAACTATCAATAACTTATTCAACAGAAACTAACAAGTTTGAAAACACACTTTCACTCCACTAACGCGTCAACACCTTCTAACACTAACTAAACCTCCGAGAAACAAAACATGTCACCGTAAAACAACACTTGCCAGGTATGTGTCCTCCTTCTCTTTGATATTCGCAAAGACATTCACGGTATGCACTGTCTGTTCCTGGTATGCGGTGAGGATCTGTTCGATCACTTTCTCGTATTTGTTTTCACTAATCTGCAGAGGCAGCTGCGAGATGGAGAGGAGAGCCACCATGTCAGGGGACAGCTCTCGGGGCATGGCCGCCCTCTCAGCTAGCTCCA
Source organism: Escarpia spicata (assembly GCA_963995525.1). Taxonomy (NCBI): domain Eukaryota; kingdom Metazoa; phylum Annelida; class Polychaeta; order Sabellida; family Siboglinidae; genus Escarpia; species Escarpia spicata. Next base: position 41,536,805 of record OZ023212.1, on the reverse strand, counting down.
GTTTCTTCACCTCCTTGATGTTCATCGTTTTCTTCTCGTGGGTGTATCGACCGGTCTTTATGGCTGCAAACGAGGAAGATACATCAGTTCCAGGGTGTGATTAGTCTTCTGTGATATAGGTTAAAGGTGTGATGGCCATTTGTGTTTTATTATATTTATTTATATATTGTTTTTAATATTAGAAAAAATATGTTGAGGCTATACTGCCCACGAAATTGTGTTTAATTATCCCGAAACAGTGTTCACAGTTGGAAAGTTGCACCCATAAAATTTAACAATTGTAAATAAAACACAGAATTTGTAAACACCCACTACTGGCATTTACTTCTTTCAAGCTGGCTTTACCATTCAAACCTTAATATATAAAAATGCATGTACGTGTAATTACTTGTCCAAAACATCACTTCTAAAAGGGTGGGTATAGTCTGTGTGCTGATGTTACCAGAAAGAGACATGCCACAAGGTTTATCAGCGTTTACAAGTTGCATACTAAAAGTAAAATGTTCTGTTTCGTCCACCACTAGTTTTCTGAGAAAAGATCATTTCCAGACCGAGTGGCACTTCTGTTGCATGATGCGCACTTGTGCATGCTGATCTATCTATCTACATGTATATGGGTGTGGACAATAATCATGGGTCCAATCTTTTTTTGCCATTTTTACTAAAACCTGATCAAACTGTTACAAAACTTGTTTTGAGTGAAGTGCTTACAAAAATATACCGGCGAAATCTAAATCTCATAGAAAACACCTGCATCAAAATTCGTGGGTCCCTATCTATGCTGTGTAAATTGTTCGCATGTCGTGTGGATCAGTGTGAGACCATGCAATGTATTCAAATAGGCAGAGCGTTAGAACACAAGATTTCAGTGCCCCGAATGTTGACCTGCCCCGAATTTTCCAGTCATGAGTATATATATTAAAAGCGAACACTGGGGCAGCATGGATACATCTTCTCCAAAGTGCCGTGGTCCACCCATCTCTTTCTGTGTTCCTTCATATTCTTGGACACGTGGGCTCTGATCTACCAACTGGCGATGCATTTAATAAACTATAATGTAGTTATTTCAAGTTATTTACTCATAAATTTACCTATTTGCTTTTTCACCGATCAGAGAACAGTATTAGTGAATGAGTGGTCAGTCTTCATGAGTGATCCTCCAGGTGGCACCACTGTGGTTGAGTTTAAAATCAAAACGGTGCATGATGACAATATTTTGTGTACTGTATGTTTTCGCACAGCTGAGAATTTACTTTTTTAGGTGTCCAAACACACACAGTTGCCATGGAAGTATGCATAGTTTGTACAAGGACTTACAGCAGTACACTCACCACTTTTGGACATGCCAACTTCGATACATTTCTTGTAGCGACAAGCGGCGCACATGTTGCGTTTGCTGGACTGAGTGTCACACTTGCCGTCGTAAGAACACTTGTACTCTGTCTTCTTCTTAAGACTCCGTCTGAAGAAGCCCTGCGAACAAAAATAATTACAACTGTTATAACACATCCACCTACATTTGACTGTGGTAGCACCCCATTTACAATACAGTGTTCATGCTGGGATTTATAAAAATGGGGTCCATGGATCTAAAAAAATGCCCTCCCTACAAAAAATGGGGTCCAAAGGTGCCTAAATCCAAACCTAATTTTAAATGTTTTATACACTTATAGCTATGTGCAAGCATGTGCATGCACATGTATGCAGTGCTATGCACACGCACGCACACACACAGATCTATTTTGAATGGAAATTGAACAATAATTATAACACAATTTCAAAATCAAAGCATATATATATATATTTACATACATTAGTGATATATATATATATATATAACTGTCATTTTTAAAATGAATTATTATATAGTAGCATACTGTACTAATACCAAACTTGATGATATGTGTATCTTTACAGTGGATTCCATAAAAACATGCTTGCTTTCATCAGCAGACCTTCCAATTAGTAACACCGCTACATTCAAGGTAGGACACCTGAGGTCTTCGAACCCAGAATGTACGTATCAATAGGGAGGTCTCAATAGAGTGACCCATTATCTTCTCAGTTGGAGACCCCTTGTATATACCATCTATTCACTACGTATCAATAGGGAGGTCTCAATTGAAGTTGAACGACCTGTAGATACCATCTTTGTGGTTCCCTGCATATAACATCACTATTCACTAGTGAATTCAGGGTGTTCCACCCCATTTTTGGGCAAGATATAAGTGGACCATAGTACGTCAATTGTATAACATTTTACTTCTTTGACATCATCATGCAACTCCATAAATCTTAAATTATTTAATTAATAATGTAACACTAGGTCCATCCCATTTTTAAAATACTCAAATTCTAAAGACTGTGTAACACATTAAGGTGCTTTTTAAAAAGTATTTTAGAGTACCGGGGCAGTATGGTTCTATGGTGTAGTAGAACCTATCTGGGGTGATCAGGTGGGTAGCCAGACGTTTTGGTAAAGGGCACTTTGGCCATGGGCAACAGACATTTTGGTACCAGGACATTTCGGTAGTAGGACATTTTGGTAATAGGACATTTCAGTAAAACTATTGAAAATAATTAGAATTATTTGGTAATTTTTAAAGATGTCCTTATGTGTGTCTGGATTTAAATGTGTGCAGCTAGCCACTGATTAGCTGTAGCAATTGAACACTCTAACCTGTCCCCTCTAACATATGAATTTGCCTAACTCATACAGGGTTTGACATTAACTCCCATAAAGCACCCACAGAAATTTACTTGTCCCACCAAAAATTGCTTTAAACATAAAACGTCAGTGTTATTGCCCTAACTGACTCTGGGGTTGTAGCTTCAACATAGTTAGATTAGTCTTAAGAACATTATATTAATTAATAAATTAAAAACTAGGAACAGATTGCCTCCTTGTAACTAATTAAAATGCAAAGCTAAACGTGTCGTGGCATTTTACTGAACACAATTTTATATCAACACTACGTACAATGTTCTGAATTATCATCTCTGCAACTAATACAAAATATTGTTTGTAATAAATTCCAGATACAGTTATGTATTTGGACCTAGCCATGCATGCTACCTGGTAATTTTGTTGATACTTACAACCATAACAATTATTTAAGCAATTGATTCTTTTATGAAATAATACACATTTATTTTGAATGTATGTATGTCCATACAGTATTCACACAGGGAACACTCTCCTCTATATATTCTGACAGGTTTTACGTTGAATTTTGCATAGGCACACATTATTTCAGAGTTTAAACATTAAACAAATAAAAAAACTAACTAGTTAGTTAAGAGTTGCCCCTTTCTATAACTGTAGGTATGTGGACATCTGTCGATCAGTGTCCGCCATCTTTGTTCCAAATTCGTGCTTCCGGGGTCTCGCCTGGCGTTGAGGGCATCCCCACAAAGAGCGCCCTGTTACTGGCTGTTGGAACGGAAAATCCGAGTGATTCACTGGATATGACGTAGTCCGGATATTCATTGACTGCCGCGTTTTTGATTTGTTCAAATCCGACAATTATTTAGCCTTGGACGCTTTTCCGAAAACCAGTCCCCATTTCAACGCAAAATAAAACTGTGATAAACTCTATAGGCGGTAATGAAAGGTATATAGACATAAAATATAGGTTTTTATCTCAAAACTGACGAAGTTTTAAAACGATCTTATGTTGCGAAGTGGTTTGTCAGCTTGCGGAATCTTGAGATGCAGCAGCGTCGATGCGTCATGGCAAATGAAAATGGTTGCACCATCTCTGCTGATTTAAACATGTTTATATTGTAGAAATCATATATGTTATGTTTTGTGCAGCTGTAGCTATGATTTAGGACATTAGAAATATGTGTTTAATTGCCAGATGATTTACCACACAGCAGATGATTGTGGATTTATGACCAGTTCTTTCCGTCGCTAAAACACGCATTCAGGTCATGTGACCAATTTCTCTCAATCTGGTTGGCTCTGGTTCAATGTTTACAAACAAATCACCATGTGCTCTTAGGGTGTGATGCAGAGGAAGTGTTTTTACTTTCATGAAAGGGAATTATTTTGCATTTCAAGTGGAATTTCATTTAAGCCAAACTTGTTAGCCCTGCATATCTATTGAATTGTTATATATTTCTGAAAAATATTGTTTCTTTTTCATGATGTATAGATGCCTCCAAAGAAGAAGTCCCGTGGAGGGCCACCTGGTAGTGGTACCCATGTTGATATTGAAAAAGCAGCATATTCTGGATAATTTCTCAACTCTTCCAAAGGTTGATGATCTTTGTAATAGACACATACTATACTTGTATATTACCTCGGGGGAGTGTAGCAGAGCCAAGACAGAGAGACAATTGCGAGCACATTTCCATCAATCTATGCTGAACAAGGCTCAAATACCTTAAATAATGCAATTAAGAGAACTGTATCACAAACTATAGGCAACAAGTTAAAAAAAACTTTGTGATTCAAATGAATTAATCACATTTTCGTCCATATGCAATCAGAAGTGTGACTTGCACATTGACATTTCTCAGGAAATCCAACCAAGTACCAGCCATACTAGCACTGAACAGCCCACTGCTCATTGTTGTCATCAAATACTCTGTTCATTCAAAACAACTAACCAAGAACAGTTATTTGGCTTTGAAAGGTAAAAACAACTACATTTTGTATATTACTGATTCATTTTTAGGATAGTTTCTGTAATTTCAGGTGTGGACTGGACACCTGTAATTAATATTATTAACACTAATTAATTAATACTTGTATTGTATATTGCAGTTTTGATTAGATCTTTTGAAAGAACTCATTACCCTATATCTTCATTCCAAATTTTATGAAGATATCTTTATTATTAAGGAAGTTACATGCTTTTTTGAGGAAAAAGTCACATTTTCGGTCACACAGCTGTAATGCAAATGTATGTATTTAGAATTTTAGTAGGACTAAAACAAAGGCCGATTCCTGAAACAAAAAAATCAATAACTCCATTAATATTCAACATAATTAAGTGATTTTGGTATCATTGTTTATGTTTTTTAAACCTCTTTTCATCAATGTTATTTGTTTAGACATTGGGCAAGCTTGAAATTTTTGTCCACATACCTAATAACTGGTTGCCCAAGTCACCAGGTGATATAAGGGTGGACAGTACAGAGATGCCTGCATAGGACTTCATACCTGTAGCTTTAGGGAAAGTCAGGCCTCAACATTAACACTGGCCCGGCGCCTTTTTTGAAGCTGCCGGGCCAGTTCGGGCCACCAGTTCTTATATTTTACTGGCCCAACGGGCCACTGGTTTCCGGTTCTCGAACGCCGCCGAGACGAAGCGGCGGGCATGGCATGACCGCATCGGTTATCAGATGCAGTTCGCCAGAATTCTTAGACCCGACTCAGTTATAGGACATTGTAAACATAACATAGATACTAATTATGATCAATAATGAGTCCAAATGCCAACACTTATCATGCGTGCAAATCCATCGAATACATTTTCTATCCACCGGCAGCGCAGGTCTTTATGACGAGACGCCATTTTTTAAGTCCCGCCGATGCCTCAACTTTAGAATTATGCACGCTTTTACTTCTCTAGATGTATATAAACAGTTAATAGAACGTTGCCGAGTGCTGGAAACAACTAGAACTAGAACTAGTATAAAAGGAATGCAGCTTAAATCCAAATTTAACTAGTGGCTAAAGTGACAGAAACCAAACGTAACGCTGCGTCAGCAAGGGCAAGGTGAAGGCCACCTATTTTGGGTGGTGCCACCTAGCGAATGGACCGTGAAATAGTCTAATGATTGAATGACCTGTACAAGAAAGCAGCGTCAACTCAACTACCGACTGACTAGCTGTCGTCACATTGCCATTGGCCACACTTTATTTAAACTTGGCAAAAACTGTATATATGCATCTAAGTACACACTTGAACAATATTACAATATTATTAGCTTTGGACATCTCACTTTAAACAATCAATAAGTGTATAGTAACTTCTAACAACTTTGTTGGTAAAATTATAAAAAAAGACTAATAATGTTTTACACTTCAGTATCAACGTATTTTTGACGGTAACACAAAATCAGGGCCAGTAACTTTCACAGAGTCGCAGTCATCAAGTCCGACCCGAAAAATGTATGTATAGATACGTCCCGAATCATTGCAAATTTATTATCGACATACAAGTCTGATCTACAGCGGGAGGAGCAGTGTGCGAGATACGTGTATTGTGCATACTCTAGTGAAGTCGCCTTGTGGTGCACATCAGCAAATGTGAGAAAATCGTGAATAAGATTCACTGGACTGGTAATATCGCCCACAAGCCGTTACCAGTGGCGCGAAAGCCAATTTAAGCCTCCTTCGCATGACTGACTTCGATGCAACCAACCGAAAAGGTGCGACCGTTAAGACTTAAGTAGACAGCTCAAGTAATCCACCCTGTTGTGTTGATTACAACAGTGACCAACGGTCAACCGCATACTGAACATGACAAAAGGTCAACGAAAGGGAAGCGCTAGTGCCTGCACCAATGCTTCGGAAGCAACCAACGAATCGTTGAATGGAGACATGCGCACCGCAATCATTGCGCTCATTGAGAAAAATGACCCTATCATCGCCACAGTCGTCGAAGCAATCAGTCAGGCTATCCTTGCCAGACTGGTTGTAAACAAAAACTTCGCAAAACAAATCGTCGACTCCATCCTGAAAACAGACGTCATCGCTGACATTAAACAAGACATATACAAGGCATCCCAGATGGACACTACTCGTGCTGCAGCTGACGCCGCGGAGATGGCCGCTCGAGTCTCACAACTTGAGACGATTAATACAAAACTGTACAACGACCTAGACGTGATGGAGCAGTACAGTAGACGAAACTGCCTAATCGTCCACGGTGTGCCGGACACTACCGACCCAGAGTCTGCAGTTCTCGACATTTTCACCAACAAGCTCGGCGTTTCGATTGGACGTGAGACCATCGACCGATGTCACCGGCTCGGGACATCCGCTAACTCATCAACTTCGAAACCACGAGCCATTATCGTGAAATTTACAACCTACCAAGCACGCCAGAAAGTCTTCTCGATGAAACGGCGACTGAAAGGTACCAAACTACTCATCACGGAAAACCTCACTAGACGCCGCAACGAGCTGCTCTCCAAAGCCAAGTCGCTGCCCAACGTCACTGCCACCTGGACGTCTGACGGCCGTATTGTCTGCCTACTCGCCAGTGGCAGGAAAGTCTCCATAACCACAGACCAGGACCTCCGCCATCTCGACCGGCAGTAACTTCATCCAACCGAACAATGCTATCGGACGATAACACTAATTAGCCATGGCTAGACGAGCACTGAAATGCTCGTTGTGCCAAAGTGTGCTTCACAGGAGATCAGCAAACTTAACACAAAATCAAATGTCATGCCAAGGTAAAGATTCTGTTTATTTATATTGTAACATGTGTATAGACATTTTTCCATACAGCACTGTTAGCGATGATGAATTTAAATTTATTAACTCTGATATGAATGTTAATGCCGCTATATACAATATCTATGATCAATGCTCAGTTTTCGGCTTTAAATCATTTAGCATGTCTGAGTACAACTGTGGTGATTTTGAATGTGACATTGACCCAAACAACAACTTCTTTAATACTATTTCTACACGCTGTGACTATTACACTGTTGAACAATTTGTTAAGAGTGAAAACATTCAGAAAGGATTGTCCTTCATTCATTTCAATGCTCGGAGTCTCAAGGCAAATTTTGATAAAATTAGAGATTATATAACTGAACTAAACACCCCGTTTGACATTATTGCTATATCGGAAACATGGTTAGATTCTGAAGATTGCTCTGATATACTGTTGAATGGGTATGATGTTATTTACAGAAATAGAAACAATAAGAAAGGTGGCGGAGTGGCTATTTATGTTAACGTATCAATTGAATTCAAGGTAATACAGACCATGTCTATGGTAATTGATGATGTATTGGAATGTATTACAGTCGAATTACGTATAGGTAATATGAAAAACATCATCGTTAGTTGTATATATAGAGCGCCAGGAACTAATATAGATATGTTTACTGATCAACTTGAATCAATGATCAAGACAGTTAGGAACACTAACAAAACAATATTTATATGTGGTGATTTCAATATAGATCTTTTAAAGTATAACACCAACAATGGTACAACACATTTTGTGGATATGTTGTTTAGTCTAGGTATATATCCCTTAATTGACAAGCCGAGCAGAATTACAGATCACAGTGCAACTTTAATTGATAACATTTTCACAAATGAACTGAATAATAGTATTACTAGCGGGTTACTTATAACTGATATTAGTGATCATTTACCTGTATTTTGTGTTTGTAATTGTTCACATATAAATAGGATCACTGTAAACAAATACAGATGTATCAGAAAACTGAGTGATGATTGTATAAAATCCTTTAACAGTGATCTTTCTGCTGTAAACTGGGATACGGTTTTAAATGAATCCGACGCAGATATAGCCTACACTAATTTTATGGACATATTCACCAGCTTGTATGATAAGAATTGTCCAATTAAGAAAATATGCATGAATACACCTACCTCAAAGAGCAAACCCTGGTTCAATAGAGGTTTGCGCAATGCTTGTAAAAAGAAAAATAATTTGTACAAACAGTTTTTGCGGCATAGAACAACAAAATCTAAATGTAAATATTCAACTTACAAAAATAAACTTACTTCTATTCTTAGATTTTGTGAAAAAGAATATTACAATAAATTATTAGTCAAAGAAAAATATAATGTAAAGGGTACGTGGAAAATTTTAAATTCAATTATAAAGAAACGACAACTACAGTCATGTTACCCAAACTCTTTCATTAGCAATGGTAGATTGACCAGAAATACAACAGATATTGTTAATGGTTTCAACGATTTTTTCGTAAATGTAGGACCAAATCTTGCAAAAAATATAAGAGTACCAAATGGAAATACAAGTGTGCTTGATTTTTTACAAAATACGAACACCAACACCATGTTCTTACCTGGGGTAGAAGAACAGGAAGTGATGAATATTGTTAACGGTTGTAAAAACAAAAAATCTACAGGTTATGACAATGTTGATATGATAATTGTTAAAAAGGTAATTTCCAATGTTGTAATACCGTTTACTCATATATGTAACAAATCATTTAGTAGTGGTGTATTTCCCAGTAAAATGAAAATTGCCAAAGTAATTCCTATATTTAAGGCAGGGGAAAAGAATGTTTTTACTAACTATAGACCAGTATCTCTACTTCCGCAATTTTCAAAACTATTAGAAAAATTATTTAATTCTAGGCTAGATAAATTTATAGAAAAGTATGACATTTTAAACAGCAGTCAATATGGGTTTAGGACAAAAATGTCAACTTCAATGGCTCTGTTAGAACTAACTGAAAATATTACTGCTGCCTTAGACCAAAAGAATTGCACAATTGGTGTATTTATTGATTTAAAAAAAGCATTTGATACAATTGATCATAATTTATTACTCCGAAAATTAGAGGCTTATGGTATCAGAGGGATGGCCAGCGAGTGGCTGAAAAGTTACTTGTATAACAGACTACAGTATGTCAGCATAGATGACTGCAATTCAGATTTATTACAGGTGTTATGTGGAGTACCACAAGGCTCCATTCTGGGTCCAAAATTATTTATACTATACATAAATGATATTTGTAATTGTTCAGATATACTAAAATTCATTCTTTTTGCGGATGATACAAATATATTTTGTTCTGGGAAAGATCCAGCCCAGCTAAGCAAAATTGTCAGCGACGAACTACAAAAACTACATATCTGGTTTTCAGTAAATAAATTATCCTTAAACGTTGCTAAGACAAACTACATGTTGTTTACCAACTATAGTAAAACAACAAATATTGATATAAAAATCGATAATACAACTATTGATAGAGTATATGTTACTAAGTTTTTAGGTGTCTTAATAGACGATAAGCTTAGCTGGAAAGATCATATAAATATGATCAAGTCTAAACTAACAAAAACTATCGCCATTATTTACAGGGCTAAATATTTATTAGATAAAAAGTCGCTTTTTATACTATATTGTTCATTATTTCTCCCGTATTTATCATACTGCTGCGAAGTTTGGGGAAATGCGTATACAACATATATTAACGGTGTTTATATATTACAAAAGAAAGTTGTACGAATAATATGTAAGAAGAATCCACTAAGCCATACTAATACATTATTTTATGATCTACGCATTCTTAAACTTTATGACTTAATAAAATTAAACATTTCTATCGTAATGTTTAAAGCTAACAATAAGTTGTTGCCTGATAACCTTCAATTCTTTTTCAATGCCAAATATACTACACCCTATGTAACACGCCAAAGAAATAAACTAAAACATGTTTATGCCCGAACCACGTTAAAGGCTAAGTGTATATCTGTGTATGGTATTAAATTATGGAATTGTTTAGACGAGCACATAAAGAGATCACTTACTGTGAGAAATCTCAAAAAACAATATAAAAATTATGGAATTGAAGAGTATAAGTCATGTAATTAATTTCGTTATTATTGTTAAGGTTCAGAAAGTATTTGGAAGCACGATTGTAGTAGTGGTCTCACTTTAACAATAGCATTTTCTTTATGTTACTAACACTGTGTTTAAGATTATGACCATGTTATAATGATGTCGGGGAAAGTGCATAATAAGCAATGAGCTTCTACTTTCCCCCTTTCCATGTTGAACTGTGTCAACTATAATATGTATATATATTGTATGTTGTATTCTCAATTGGAAATAAAGAATTGAATTGAATTGAACAGGCGGGCCACTAACTTTTCAAATCTACTGGCCCCCTGGGCCAGTGGATTCAAAACCTTATTGTCAAGGCCTGAAAGTCATCATTCACTTGTTACAATTTATCAATATTTTGCAGCAGTAGACCGTAAGCAGGGGCAGAGCAAGGGGTTAAAGTGGCATCATGCACAATTTGTTTGATGGCTATAATGCCAATTAAATGATTAATATATCAACACAAGGACCCAAATGTCAGTCGCCCATAGGCAGGACAATAATTAATGGACAAAGTTCTAAATTGCACACTGCAACTAAAGCAATTTATCTAGTCACAGGCGTAAGATTACACTCCAGCAAACCGCAACAAGGTAGTAGCAACTTCAAGCCCTGTTAATATTGTGACTCAATCAACGTGTCCAATCTGGACAAGTGTCCTGGATAATGTACTTGTCCACCATTGGTAATTACTTGTCCTGGACAAGTGGACAAGTGTTAATGTTGAGCCCTGCCCATATCCTCATGATTGACTGCTGTTGCCTGGGAAGCCATGTTCCCTTCCTCTGCCTTGAAAGTTCTGTCTATTACAAAAATGTATATAATTATCTATACAAGACAAGACACCTTTAAAAATGACCAAATAATTCTGATTATTTTCAATAGTTTTACCGAAATGTCCTGTTACCAAAATGTCTGTTGCCCAACTGTCCATGGCCAAAGTGTCATGGATTCGATCAGGTGTGATGCTAGTCAATGTGATCTAGTTAAATGTTCTTGCCGCATGCTGCAGTGCTGTCGGTTATTTTGAAGCCTGTTCATTGTAGTTTGGCTGTCAGCATTACCAATGAGGTTATTCCATAACCCAACCCAACTCACCTAACTTTCAAGTTTCACATAATATTTCCCCATGTGACCCTCTCCGATTTCAATGAGAAATAAACATTTCGTAAAAACGCCTACATGGAATAATAATGTGCAAAACTTTCAATATAAATGCCAGATAGTTTTAGAGATTAGCATCGTCAACTGAAATCAGGGCATCCTGTTCCATTTTCGTACCTATGACTCACATTTTATATTTTAACCATGTTTTGGAACTTCATATTCTTACTGATTACTGATATCACTTCAAGCAGAAACATGGCAGGTACAGTAATGGATCTGCCTTCAAAAATGATGCCAAGCTGTATGCCTGCTAGAATAAATGGAATGACCCTAGTGGCTGGACAAAGGGATACCTGGGAAAGCAGTGGTCAAGTCTCACACTGGCCACACCTTCCTACTCACTGAGACTTCAGTGGACAAAAGATCTACAGCATTGATAGGCAATCAATTAAGGCTGGACAATTTACTTTAGGACAGTAAATGGCAGACCTCCTGTCTGGTGTCCTGGAAGAGACACAGTCTATTGACACTGACAAGCTGATGACATGACTGATGATGCAGTGTGATATTTCTCAAAAGACCTCTCAGAGTATTCTTTATATTGCCGGAATGTGTGAGAATGCTGAAGACACTGCTACAGTACTAACCACTTCTTAAAACTCTCCTTTTTAGAGCAGCATTTTTTATAATTTATTAATGTGAACATTATCCAATGTACTTATTTAATTATAAATGTTATTGTTTAATACACATCAGAAATAGAACTGTGCCTTTTGAAACTTTATGTGCCCCAAATCAGTTGGTTAAAATTGTATTAATTAATTTGCATGATAGTATGATCGCTTAAATAATCTGGTAAATGTGAATGTTAATTATGTTTAATATTAGGTATGTAATCATGTATATTTCTGGTAAATAATATGTAAGTTCCATCAATATCAATGCTCAGAAATGTTCAGTTTTCTTTCAAAATCTGTAACGGTACAAAACTAGATACATTCTGGGTAGGTGTGCCCCATTTTTCGTGGACTGGTCATGCTACTACAGTCTACTGCTCCAAGGATGGGGCGATTCTAACTGAGAAATACGATGTCATTCAGGGTCAAAGATTCACATACGAGAGAGAGAGCACTTTTGATTGATTGATTGACAGTTTTATTTCCACTCGGTGACATACTTAGTTTTCACTATTTTTTATGGCCGAGCCCTTCATACACCATTTACATCAATCATACAACACGTGTTGATATATGTACAAAGGATACAAGTTAAAAGAGATTACAATAAATAAATAATAATAATAAATACAATGCATGAAATAAAAATAAAATATATAAAATAGTCATAACATACAAGAAACAGATAAAAACAAAATACATTTAAAATGGTGGTGTAGCACTCAGATATTTGTGTAGGGTCTTTTTGAAGGTTGGAACAGAATGGCTGTTTTGTATTTAAATTTGTAGTTTATTCCATAATTTCAAACCGGACACATTGAAACTGCGTTGATAATAGGCAGTTCTGGCTTTGGGCGGTTTCATCTGAGAGGCATTTCTGGTATTGGAAGAATGACTATTTGATGTAAACATATCACACAAATATTGTGGTGCTAGACCATTTACACACTTGTACATAAGAACACATTTATTAAAATCCCTTCTTTGCTGTAGTGATAACCAGCCTAATGTTTGAAACATAGTGTTTCTATTTTGTCTAGGATTAGACCCAGATATGAGTCTAGCAGCTCTGGTCTATAGTTTCTGTAATCCAGTTTTGGTTGATGCTGAGGCTGAATCATAGATTACATCTCCATAATCAAAGTGTGGTTGAACTATTGCATTATATGATTGCCTGAGAATGTCAATTGATATTATTTTATGAAGAAATCTTAGGATTCCTATTTTGGATGACATTTTAGGAATCATGCTGTTAATGTGGTCGTCCCATTTTAGGTTTGAGTCGATAGACATACCAAGCTACTTGGCTACCGATACACGTTTAAGTGGTTCATTGTTGATATGAATTCTAACATCAGCCATCTTGGCAATGGACTGATGAGTGCCAATAGGCATAAATTGACATTTCTATACATTAATACTAAGTTTGTTAATATCAAAATACTGTTTGACTTTGCATAAATCACTGTTGATATTGGATTCTAATTGAGCTGAACACCCTGGTTTTGCAGCTGAATCAATTTCAGTGTCGTCTGCAAACATGTTTATATTGCAGGATGAGGTGACTGTAGGCAGATCATTTAGGTATAGCAGAAACAACAGGGGACCCAAGATTTACAATATTGATAGGCAAAGGATCAGAGAGATGGCCATCCACCAAAACTGACTGTGATCTGCCAGTGAGGTAGCTTGAGAACCACTTATGTTCAATGTGTGTAACCCCAAATCCTTTAAGTTTGACCAGCAGAATATCAGTGTCCACGGTGTCAAAGGCCTTCCGGAGATCTGTGAACACTACTCCCGTTAAAAGTCCTTTAATCTATGTTTTTTTAACCATCGATTTGTAACATTAAGCAGTGACATTACAGTGGAGTGCAATCTTCTGAAACCTGATTGGGCAAAAATGTATATTTTTTGTGCTTATAAATTGCTCCATCTAAAGCTTATAAACAATGTCATTGACAGGCAAGGCGTGTGCAAGGCACAGGGTATTACTTAGACTGTTCTCAGTGTCCAGTCATCAATGTAAGATGTGATTTAAATAACTCCATTCAGGCCATTGTTCTGTTTGTTGTCTGCGCTGCCGTTGGCGCTGTCTGAGTTCTCGTAAACTGGAGCAAGCCAGAGTGCTATTTTTGTAGTTTAAATATGCCTGGGATGATGTGGAATTATTTAATTATCGCAGCGTTACCTCAAATTTAGACAAAAGTATTGTTAATAACGACAAAACTGAGGTAGGCCTGGATTCTACACAAGTGCCCCACAATTTTCTCTGATTTCCCAGATACATTTTTGTATACGCTTTTTAGGCACATGCTGCAAAAAAGAACTAACCTTGCAAGCCTCGCACGTATTCACACCGTAGTGGAAGCCAGACGCCTTCTCGTTGCAGATCCTACACGGAGGGAGCATGACAGGGCTGTGTGTGGGACTCAACTTGGGCGACCGGCCCGCATCACTCTGACTTGGCTCTTCACTCTCAGCCATCTTCAAGCTACAGGCATCCACCTACAATATATAATAACACAGTTTATTTCAACTCGATAATTCCTTCGTTCACTGGTTGCCATTCGAGAAGTGTATAAGTGTATTCCTATTCTTCTTGGATATTATTATCCCAACACTAAACTCCACCTACACTCCTTGATTCCCAGTACGTCTAGTCCATAGTTGTTAATTTCATCTGCAATTTGCTCTGTTTTGCCATCTACGTTCATCATTCTCCCATCGTTTTCGTGGATGAACTAACGACTCTATCGTGGTGTTAGCTTCATTTTTTTTCTTAACAACAACATTTATAACAACAAAAATACAATTATAAACCACAGCATTGAAGCTGAAATGGCAAGAAATGTGTCACTTATAACACTTGCCAAATTACCATAAATATAGCTAGAATCAAACAATTATTGTATGCAACGTGCATGATTTCAACATAGTATTTATATTTTTATATGACTGATGAAATATTATGATGAACCAGGCATGAGGTTAATTCCACTTTGTCAATTCCAATTCTAGTCAATAACAAAATCAATTCCAATTCCACCTTGCAAAAATCTATTCAATTTTTAAAAATAGTTGTCCATGCAGAAATTGCTCAAGTACAATGCACCGGGAAACTGCCCGACATCTTGGATATGTTTGTCAACCCTATGAAGGCTTAATTTGTCAAATATGTTGTGAATTTAGCAATGTTCTCAAAACTTTTATTGGTGACACCTGCTCTAGTGAATATAGCCTACCACCAGAGGAAGAGAAGGGTGAAAGACAGATACTATGCACCACCCGCAGTGTTTTTGTATTTGTCCCGGGTACTCGTAAGCCACTGGAGAACACTGCGAATACGTTACAAAAGCGTAAATACACATACATTGAAGTGTCTCATCTCCCTATTCCTAATATCTGTGATACTTTTATCTCTGATTTCATGAGGCCATAGTCTAATGTATTTTGAGAAAAAAAATTGCAATTCTAGTCTGTTTTTTTTGGAGGAAAGGCTTCTAGACTTGGATCGAATCGCGAAATTTTCATTTTCATTTTATACAGAAACCCCTGGTAGCCTGAGACTGCCAGTGATAAATCTCCTCCTATAGGAGGTACCTAACTAAATGATATTAACAACATCCATATTTAGTCTACACAGATTATAATATTGGGCACTGAATATGGATAACGCGAGTCACACAAAATTGGGCAGCATAGTGCGAGTCACAAAGCTTTTACGGCAGTTGTATGTTGGTCCTTTTCTTTTTTCTATTAAGATAGTGGATCAGTTAGTTGTAAATACTTCATGTAGAGGCAGCACTAGTATTATATATCCCATCATTCTTATTTCCTGTTGGTTAAAGAAAACATCTGCTCCATCAAAAACTAAAGGGGCGTATTTTGGATCTGACATGACCCAACATGTGGTCATGTATGTACAACCAAATCTCTTGGAAAATAGTACCATAATACATATTACCAAAAATAGATAAGCGAGCGAAAAATGAACAACTCAGAACACGTCTAAAACATGAAATTCTACGGTCGCTAGCACCCTCGCGGCTCGTCCTGTCCCGACGATCTTGGTATCATTTGAAAGGATGCACTTTTTGTTATTCTAGCGACATCTAGATTTCCCGGTAACCGTTCAAAGAACACCGATAAATGGACCTATAATCATGCCGTTTTCGGTGTTCTGTACGGTTCCGAACGATGTTGGCGGCGGGTACTCAGTACACTAATCTTCCGATTGCGGTGCTGTTTTCCTCATTTGCATATTCAGACATGCGCACTTCACCATTTCATGTTATAAGCTCCACCCACTTTTAAACCGCGGCGAAACTAATGTGCTTTGATCGCAGCGAAACCAATATATCTCTACGTCGGCGTGACGTCACAATAAAGTACGTCACACAACGGGTCTAAATTCGTTGCGTTGGTTGGTTGATATACGTGATTGTGACGTCACGCCTACTTCACGTATGTCATTTTAGCAGCCGTTTGAAAGTGGGTGGAGCTTATACCATGAAATCAGATAATGGTGCCTCAATCGGTAGATTGGTGAACTGTGTCGATGAAACAACATGGTTCGCAGTGTCTATGACACCGGAACGGGCCCGGTTGTAGGTCCGTTTTCGGTTAATTTTAGGAATGATTATCAGGAAACCATTTATATGTTTGAATAGCAGAACGCTTAAACTTTCAAATGACATCTATATTGTTGGGATCCGACGAACCGTATTGGTACTAGCAATCATTAAAAAGGCATTTTTGGAACGTGTTTGACAGTTGTTCATTTTTCGCTCGCTTATCTATTTTTGATATTACATAACGAGAAAGTATAATAATTAAGACAACACTTATATATTCAATATCCAAATAACATTTATTGAAAAAAGAATGCAAATTATTATATTAGTTTTCTGTGTGCATAATACTACATATACGCCCACATACATTATAATACATGTACTAATATATGCCAAGCTGGTATATATATATATCTATATATAGATATATATACATATAGATATATATACATACAGGTTTTCTGCTATTCACAGAATGTATTTATGTTTAAATCAATACTTTTACATAATAAAATACTGAATTATATGTTGCTAGCTAGTAATTATGGAAATGGATTAATCTGATAAACCATGTAAGTTAACTGTACCCGATTTAATCATTATTACGAAAACGTTTTGGTGGTGAAAAGGGGAACTCCTTTTAAATTTACTGATATGTTTTGTGCAACATTTAAGTAGCTTATTTTAGCAAAATCAAATCACAATAAAACAGACTGAGGCCAGCCAGCACTATAATTTATAAACCACTGTGGCCATCTTCACTTTTTAAATCTGGAATTGATCACAAATGTATGGCTTCAGTACTCGTTTGGATATGCAATATACAAGACACATGGAGGTTCGTCTGTTTAATTTAATTTGGTTGCAAGTGTTCTTGCAAAGGTAATTCATTATAAGGTCATCATTTTTTTACGGAAAAAGTGGGCTAATATTTTTCAATTCTTGTGCATCATACATTTCTTGATTTAAACCACTATGTTCAAGTTGGCATTACTTGATGTACTTCATACAGGGTGCACGATGGATTTAGCTGATGGGTAGTCCATCGGACTAGCTGACTCAGAAACTAGTCTGAGTCAGCTAGTCCGGTGCTGCATCTGGTATTAATGACTAGTAAAACAATATCAGGACTAGAAAAGATATCATAAAGAAAGCAAGTCGTTTCTTATTTCAATTAAATGTTCAACTAAATGTCATTAATAATAATAATAAGATAACTTCTACTGCACCCAAATTCTTGGAAACCAAGCTCAGAGGCGCATCAAAACAAAAGGATTGGTCAATCTCAAAATCCATAAGAAGTATTCCAGTTGTCAAAGGATGCGTCAAAGCACTAGGGAGCTACGGTGGAGGTTGTAACAAGGTTGTAAAGATGAGTTTTTAAATGACGATGGAATTTTGTAAACAAATACATGTGATTTTGTAGATCCAATTGCAATCATCAGAAGAAATAACTATAGTTTAATCAGGGACACAAACGGCAGTGCTGGACAAGGCGATGCCAGCAGAATTTGAAGCCTGAGGGCGACGATAAACCAACATTGTCGGATTAGTCGCTAAGTTCCATCATTTGGCCTATAATTTTCATTAGCGTTTCCTTTCCCGAAGCCGACTGAACAATCAGTAACATTGCAGGCATTTGGTAACTTGCTAAGATATCACCCGATGCAGGAATAACGCAACTACTATTACGATAGGATAGCACGTACTGATGTCTGTAACCCGCGCACTCATGATCACTAGGCAGCACTACCTATGCTAACCGGATGTAAACAGCCGCCATTTACATTCACCGTGTTCAGCAAGTTTCCCATTCGATGGATGATCAATGAAACTACTCGTCCGGGACGATTGGACTGGCCTTATTTCGCAGTCTGTTCATAAACATGTGTAACATGAAAAGGTTAATACATACATGTTGTCTTCTTTCTCCATTATATTGTTAACTTAATACAAACAGAAAAAACTTTTCTCATCAAGTTAATGTTTAAATGAATTTTTTTTATGTACGTTACATTTAAACTGATTCAACACAGTTCACTGCCAGTCTACATGCATGCACCGGAGACTGTAGAATAAGTTTTACTGTTGTAATGTAATAGTAAATGATAGCTAATTTCATGTAACACGAGGCATGGAAATGTGAGTTACGCTGATTATGTAGTATTTGTGTAGTATTTTGTTGGTCAAATTTAAAGTTACTACCCCCCGTAAATCTTGTATTTGTAGCCGCACCCCTAATTAAAGCCACACCTGGACTTTGAGCCAAGCCCATTTTAGCCCTGCGTGTGACATACTTCCATAGCGCACACAATTAGGACAAATTAAGAGGTTCCATAAAGAAAGTCATAACTTTGCTATTAATTGTCATAAGTGAATGAATAAGGTATAATGTTATTGGTAAAAGACTTGATTGTAGTGCATTAATAATAACTACATCACGTTATATATTATCGATGAAATATTACTATACATGTATGTTGTCAAAATGGAAAACAAAAATAAACAAATTTAACTATGCTACCAGAAAATAACTGGGTGGCTGAATGTCCATACATCCAGTGAATGAAATGTAGCCATGCATTTAAGCTATACGGTAAAGCTAGAATTATTAAAATATTTTGAGTAGTTTTATTTGTATGCCATTTTATGTAGAATCATGAATAAAGTCGATGTTATAATAAATGCATGGTTCAGTGCAGCTGCGTTGCCGTGGGAAAGCACCATGAGAACGGATGTAATATTGTAGTTTGGCCTATTTCTTCCAGTCCCAGACAGTTGACCCAGGCAAGTGGGATTATAACATTGTATCTTGTACCAGGGCAAGTGCAATTTACTAAGGGGCACTTGTAATGGTGTTGCCTTGACAATCAGGTGAAGCCTGACTTCAGTAAAGCCAAGGTGTGAATGTTGTGCTTTGAACTCAGCTTCCAGCAAGCCTCTGAACAAAGCAGACAGTTGTTACAGTTGATGTCTGCTAGTGTGAGACAATTGCTAAGAACAGCTGATGCCATCATATTCAAATTTTAAAGGTATGTTTGTGCAGGGCCACAATCCGAGATGCCGACGCCGCCATGCCGTTCCAGGCAGCGTTCTTTGATAGCGACAATGAAAGTGACTTTGGAGGATTTTAGTTGTGAAATGGATGATGCCATCTTATTTGAAGATATTTGCCCAGTGCACGCGGCACGGATACATGGAATGACACCACCGGAACGGCATGGCATTCTTCAACGGTGACGATAAAAGTGATTTCGATGACGATGGATTTTAATGTTTTCACATGTTTTGATCTTTGTTTCTGACCACTTTATGGACACACACAGGTATTTATGTGTTATGTAATTATTTTTTGCACCAGTGGCAGTTGTAATACAATGTTTTATTGATACATCCGACTTCGTTTTTTCGGTAAGTTTTTCACTTATTATAAATGGCACTTGTGTAGAAGTTACGGCACTTGAGTTTTGTCTAACTTTGATACATCAGAGCGCTAGTTCCATCATTCAACATCATCCCAGGCATATTTATATTACAAAAATATTGTGCCTTAGCACACTTTTGAAGTCCAAATAGTGACCCGGTTTGCGCTAGTCTGCACCACTGCGGTCGTGCATTACCGCATCGCGCTCGTAAAATGAGCGATATATCGGCGTATGTTGATGCAAACCGGGGCGCTATTTATGCCTCAAAAGTGCACGAATACGCAATATTCTGAAACGTAAATATGCCTGGGATAACATTGAATAATGGAACTACCGCACAGAGGTATAAAAGTTAGGCAAAACTCAAGTTATAACGGCAAAATCTAGGTGGGTCCGGATTCTACACAAGTGCCAACATTACTACTGACAACCCAGTGAGCCAATTTTCATAATGTTTTCGGCAAATTACTATATTTAAAGCCGCACCCCAACTTTGCTGTCATCGTTATCATTTCGGCTACACACTACTGCAATTAAAGCCGCAGCTACAAATACAGGATTTACAGTAATTGGGTTTTTTTCTACCCTATTTATTTGTGATTCACTCAATTTTTTTTTTATTTTGAGGAGAAATTTGACATGAATCAAAGCATGTTTTTGTGTTTTCCTTTAGCCGTAATGCGAGTCATGCTATAATTAGATGAAATTAAAACCATATTATGTAATCAAATTATTATTTGTTTATATCATTTAATACACTATGCCAATAGGTTCCTAATCACAGAAGATGTCATTTTAAAATGCATTATTATTGCATGTTGCCAAATATAGTTTCTAGAATGTGCAAAACTGTAATGCGAGTCACAGTAGAAATGATCTTTCAAATAACAGCTCAGCCAATATGCTTTGTTTACACCTATTTTGCTGTTACCAAGCATTGAGTAACTTACTAGCAATTATAATGTATTCCAATAAGCACTATCTGTAATATTACATTAACTCCACCCACAAGCTGTTAAGTAAATTTGTAACTAAGTACTGTGAAGCGACAATTTGCAAGAAATACAAGCATTCGGGCATCAGTTATTCTAGCCCCATTTTCAGCAGTAGGTTGATTACACAATGCTTGAAATTAACCGACAATTTTATAACGGTAAAAATTATCAACTGGTAAAAATTAGCAAGCAGATTTTAAAGCAGTTTGTGAGTGAAAAAGTAACCGTAATCTAATGACACAAAAAGGTGCCACTCATGCTGTGAAAACACTGAGTCTAGGGGTACATTAGAGCATCAGCTGAGAACTTGAAATGATTAGTGTTAATCTGGTTTCAATAGTGTTGTCAGGTCGCAATCATCTGGTCATAGTCTAGGTCATGGGATAAAGTATTTGACTAAATTGTAATTTTCCATGTCCTGGGGACTTTATGTCTATATACTGGCCAACCTTCCTAGATTTTCTGCGAATCTGCCAAATTTGTTGTAGAACTCCCACCATCACAGAAAAGACAATCTCCTGGAGTGTATACGTTTTTAAGAGTTTTAGGTGCAAACTTCAGGTTTGTTTGATTTAAATCATGATTTAAATCACTCCACAAAAATCTTCTGATTTGTTTCATTGCTGATTTATATGAATCTGGGTGGAATGCTTTGATTGCCACTTACATCTATAGGTCTAAGTATGTAACACCCATACCCATTAAAAGTGATTGATCAATGAAGATCAATTTGAATGAACATGAAGCCTTGCATCATAAAAAGGGGTCCATTGTCAACGGTTGTGCAATATAAGCAGATAAGCTGATGGGCAGCAGAAGTGCTCCCCAGCTGAAACACCTCCATAATCAGAGGGGAAGGGGAGGGGTACTGATGAACAAAGGCTACCAGGGTCACTGGGCAATGTAGCCAAAAGCAGTGCCATGGATTATGCAAAATAAGCAGATAAGGCAACCTGGGTCTCAGGATGAGATCAGCAGGAAATGCACTGACCAAAGGCCAGAGCCTAATCAAGGCTGCAAGTCCGAATTCAAGGATATCAAGGCCTTGAATTGAGATTGGTATAATTCAAGGTTGTCAATGATTCCAAGGCCCAGTACTGACCCTGTGGCTGGCCAACACAGCATTAGAGACTTAGCAGTTGAATTACGAATAATGTCTATTGATCACTGCCGAATTATACAAGTTCTACTGCTTATGTGTGTTTATTCACAATGTCTGGAAGAAAACAGATTGTGTGTGGCTTTATTTTGAAAAGACTGTGGTTCCACAAAAGACTGGTGTAAAGCCAAATGAACATTACACTGTTTGTGACATTGTGCAAGTTGACAATGTAATGTTCGTGTGCATTATTTCTATGAAGCACATTTTAAAAATACATTGATTCCATTCTGAATCCATTTAGTACAATAAAAGTATTGAAATAATATTTTGTTTCCTCATTTCCAGATGTTTTAGCTATACCCTTTCTGAATGCAGTTAATTTAAGCTTCCAAAAGTTGTCTTCAATAGGAAGCATCTTTTCAAGTCAGAAACCTCAAGTTAATGTATAAATCAAAAAAATCTAATAAATCCGATTTAAATAAACAAATCTGATTTTTTTAAAGAACCACGACTTTTTCAACTCTGACTATAGGGTCTACTACAACTACTACTACCAATCCTCCACACCCAGATCACACTAAATTTCAACCAGCCATGTCTATGCGTTTTGGACACGCGCCGCCACTTTCAAGAATTTACCCGAGTTCAATACCGACATTGACACTGCTACATTGTATCGGTGCTACACCAATACACCGGATTGCGGTTAACGAGGCGTTGTCTGTTTGTCGTTGACATTTACCTGTTTTGTGTGAAGCTAGTCAATCCTCTTTTATCAGTTCCAGAACACATGGCTTACATTCTGTTACACCATAATGAATAAATTAAACACCATATCTATTTATTGTGGCCTAAATTCTTGTGCGCAAAATTTCATGTCTCAACCTGAAGGCAAAGGTGTGCTGTAAACAGTACTCTGTACGGGTCCCTCTGTACTCATGTGACACCGCGAGCACAACGAACACCGCTCAGGAGCCAATCAACAGCATGCGCCTGAGTTGATGTCATTCAGTTATCTCAGTTAATGCTGACCGTCACAAAATATTAATTTTAATCTGTTTACATAACCTTAACAGACGTTCTATGGATATTGAAATGTATATGCACAGCAAACTTTAATTATACAGTCATTAATGAAACATAAAATAAACTAAAACAGAGTGCATCATGGATATTTAAGGATCAGTGACGACTGAGGTAATATCCGCCATAACGCGCTGTGGCTGGTTGGGATGTTGATGCTTGTGAGTATTTTCCGTAGAATGAAAATAAAAAATCCTGTTTGCGATAATTAATAAAAATGGTGCCTGTACTGAAAAAAACAGTGGCACGTTGTTTGTGCGGTGAACATAAGAAAAACGCATAATTCGTCTTACAGCCATTCGCATGGCAGTGGCACGGGCATTGACACTGCCGCTGTGTGACAGCTGATTTCGTGTTGACTGCTTCGTCTAATTTGGATTCGTGCTTGCGCTAATGCTGTGATTCTCCTAAGTTCAAGAGTCGGCAGCCCGTCGATCTTACTGCTATACCGACAGCGTTCATATGCACTGCTGTCTCCAGTTCAACGTCTCTTTTACCACCGTTCAAGATAAATAATAAAACTGTCAACATTGTTACTGTAAGTTGTAACATCGTTGTAAATTGACCATCTCAAAATTATGACATAAGTGATAAGAGAGGGCAAGCTAAGAATTTACTGAATGACACGTCACCCTTAATCACTTCACCACTGCAACATCTCAGGGATTGATAAAGTATCACCAAAGTTCAAAGTGAGTGAACACTTACAACAAGTTTAAAATATGAATTTGGAGATCAAAATCGAACCAAGGAACAATGATTTGCAATCATTGTCTCCACCAAAGTCATCACCGCAGACAATGCTACTAGAACACCCTGCTACCTCAATTGGCGGAACTTACATCGGGCAACAAGTAAACTCATCCAACCCAACTGCAGTGACACAGCTGGTTCCAGAAGCGACCCCGTCGTTGCCAGGCCATTCACAGGTCCCAGGATTCGTTGAATCTCTCTCACAAGGTATGTGAATGAATGAATGAAGCAATAGCAGAATTATTACTTTCATAAATGAATACACAGATTTGCATATCGTTAAATACAAATTTTTCTCTGCATCCAAACTTGGTCTTTCCCTGCCTACTATTGTTATTATTTTAATTTGTAGTTATGCTTAATGATCTGCAGTGAAAAGATTGTTTGTTCACTAGCCAGACGGGTTTGTGTATCAAACGACTGCTGATTAACTGTCTGCTATACACCAATTGATAGTAAAATAAATGTAAATTTACAAATTGATGCAAAAACAACTTAGACTTGTAAGCAAGATCTTGTACATTATTTTATTGTTGTTCTTCAATTAAACAAATAAGCTGAATAAAATCAAGTCAAATCATTCCATGATAAATAAATCCGCTGCTTAGGTTATCAGGTATTCCCTTGGAGCGCGGAAATGTGTCAGTGACGCGTTGAACGCTGGAATGCTGCATACTTTGTTGTCGCTTGTGCCCAAAAGACGCATACAAAAGTGTGTCTGAGAAATCTGAGAAAATTGAGAGACACTTGTGACGTTGTGTATAATCCGGGCCCACATCGATTTTGCCGTTACTAACTATAGTTTTGTCTAAATTTGACACTTTGATGCGATAATTAAATCATTTCTCATCATCCTAGGCATATTTATGCTATAAAAATATTGCATCTTAGACTTAGAGCATTTTGAGGCCCAAATAGCATTCCGGTATGCTCCAGTCTGCATCTGCACCAGTCAGGCAACGGCTGCACAAAAAAACAAACAGAACAATGGCCTGAATCAGTGAATGGGCAATTCCACCTTCACTCACGTTACATTTATATTTTTTTGGGTCTTTCAACACATCATATTTGAAAATATTATTGATCAATCAAAAACATTTAAAGCGTATAACGACTTGGGGTTATAGTCTACATCACTATGTAGGCAATTATTCAAAATGTTAGATTTTCTAATAAATACATACAATTTAATAGCCTTCACTCACGTTACAGAAAACATACCTTGGTTTTTTTGCATCAACTTTGCAGCTAAATTCTCCTAAAACTATTGGCCATAGCATAATATCACCTGACTATTTGTTTAGGTGTGAATTTAAGCTAAACAACATGTACAGTTTAACTTCCTTCTATGGTATATTTTAGCCACCAACTGCACATCAGAGAGAAAAAATGTCACGTTACATCACTCGTGAATGTTACAACTTCACATGAGATTAAAATATTAACAAGATTTAACAAGATTGCCATCCAGAACATTAACCCTAGATGGCAGGTGGACAAGGAAGTCTTTTGGCTTATCGAGAGTCCAATACCTTTTTATCTATGTGTATCCCGCCCTTTTAAGGTATGTGTCAATTTTTTTTTTTTAATGTTCACGCTACTAGCACCAACACAATCAGGAGATAATCTGTTCCATTCATGTACAGTCCTTTGTGAGAATGAGAACTTTCTTATATCTAATCTACACTGCTCCTTTACTAATGTAACTTCATGTCCTCTGGTCCTTCTTTCTTAACTGAGAAAAAAATATTTCTATCAATATTTTTATAACCATTCAATATTTTAAACACTTCTGTCTGATGTCCTCTCAACCTCCTGGTCTCTAGTGTTGTCAAATCATATTCTTTTAGGCATATTTTGTAACTAAGATCCCTCAGTTTTGGTATAGTTTTAGTTGCTATCCTCTGTACTCTTCCCCATCAACTACTACCCGCTGTCTTCTGTCAATTAGCCATTTTTCTATCCAGTTAATTGAACCATTTCCTATGCCATGGGCCTTTAGTTTAAGCAGTAATCTTTGATGTGGCACTTTGTCGAAAGTTTTCTGAAAATCTAAGTAGATGATATCTACTGGTGATCCCTCATCTAGTATGTCTACCCACTTAGTGATATCTTTTAAAAAACATAACATATTTGTTAAGAATGACCTCACATTTAGAGACCCATATTGAGATGGGTTTAAGAAGTTATGTTTAACAAGAAAATCAACCATGTGATCTTTAATTAATCTTTCTAATATTTAGCAAATCACACATATTCAAATATTCGTCACGTTACATGATGGCCACTAGTAACATATATGACAATATGCACTAATGTGGATAACACATAGATGAATACCAACTGTGCAAACTAATTGCCAGTACAGTGTATCACTTTATCAAAATATATACTGCTGAACTTGGTATATAGTGTAATATTAAAATGGAAATGGGCCTGATGTTTGTAATAAGTTTCAGAGAAAAAATTTAAAAATAAAAGCCTGACCATCCCAGATGCTCGTATTCATAATTACCAAGTACCGTTTGTGTGTAACTTTCATTTTTATGACACCAAACGTGTACAATATCATACAAATAATAAATTGTCAATATGAGAAGATTTATTTTTCAGTGCCATGTCCAAAGTTACATGGAATTGTCTGAATGGAGTTATTTAAATCACATCTTGCATTGATGACTGGACACTGAGAACAGTCTAATCAATACCCTTGTGCCTTGTCTACCCCTTGCCTGTCGTTGACATTGTTTATAAGCTTTAATCGAGCACCGTGAACAGCGTTTGTTGCCACCCACACCATATTATCGCCCATCGTCAACTTTCAACTCTTGCCGAACAAAGTGCAATCTGCTTATATCTACATAAAATAACATTCATCCATACATGTACACTATATGCATGTTTTTAAATTCATGCATGTTTGCAAAATATTACAATTGGAGTACATTATAAACCCAAAATTTACATTTTGGTGATTTGTTCACAACTTATAATCAAATTTCCTCTCAAAAGACTGCACTGATGCAATCTCAACCACAGCCTGAGTGAGGCTATCCCATACATCTGTTCATTGGTGTATCAATGAGTTGTTCAATGTTTAATCAACATGGTTCTTTGAATATTTTTAGTTGTATGTGAATCTGTCATTTAATGTCACAAACTGCTGCATCATATTTCTCAGTTAGAATCTCCCTATCCTTGGAGCAGTAGACTAGCAGCATGACAAGTCCTCGTAAAATGGTGCGCACCCGCCCAGAATGTATCTAGTTTTGTAACGTTAGATTTTGAAAAGAAAACAAAACTGAACATTTCTGAGCACTTTGATATTGATGTAAACTTAGATAAACTATGTACCCAGAAATATATCTCATAGGCAGTCCTGAATAGAATTCAAAACAAGTTAAATAATAACATGATTATGTGCCTAATATTAAAAAAGTAATTTTCATATTTACCAGGTTGTTTAAGTGGTCATGCTATTAATTAATAAACTGAATTGGGGCACATAAATTTCGAAGAGGCACATTGTTGTATCTCTGATGTGCCCAAAGGACTCATGCATGTCTTTTTCCAGATTGATCGGTTATTATGTTTTGCCACCGTTAGGTGAACTCGGCGTGATTCGCTAGATGGCAGTAGCTGCTAACGTAACTATGTTTAGCTGACATCTGACAGGATGATTAGACAGCGCAACTCAGGCAAAAGACATTGCAGGTGCAAGTATCAACTTAGCAGTTCAATTGGTATGATATTTATCACTAAATTATATTTAAGCACATTTATTATACGGACTATAATAAAAAGTGGTAACAATGACAGTAAAAATTTGTCAAAATTGCTATTCCAGAGGGCTATAAAAACTACTGGTGCCATACAATATGGACCCACCAGGAAAGTGGACCCCAGGTTAATTTTCTCTGTAGGAGATGGTCCATAATGGAATATGGATACCTCTATCCATGTTCCTGTCTGTCAAATAATATGAAACTTATTATTCTTCCTGAAAAAAAAAAAAAAATTCTTAGAAAGCAGTTCAGAGCACTAAATTAATGTCTTTTTTGATGGGACCTTGTATATTTACGTGATGTCATTGTGTAAGTCCTGCACCTGTGAATGTCTGAGTTTGTGTGTAATGTTTTACATGGTTTTCTGATAAATATTTGTACGTACTTAATTGAAATACCACTGAACCAATTACACTCAAATTTGGCAAGTTGTTGGTTCTTTTTTATCAGTTCCATTTTGTTGATGATAGTGGCAGTTTTTTTAGATTGCAGCTGTTCAGTGTTCGAAACCTGAGCTGAAAAGTAAGACTGTCTGATGTTAAACTTTGTAAAGTTGGCAGTACGACACAAAAGTTGTTGGTCTTGGGCCTCCAGGCCAGTAGTAACGGTAGTTGCATCTTTTTTTAGGTTGTTATTTTGTACACCTATACTTTGTACCGTAATCCTTTCATAGAAACGCGGTTAAAATATTCTTCAGATTACTGTAGACACTTTTCTCAACACTCAAAATAATACATCAGTTACACTATACAAAAAATTTGAAAATAGCTAAAAACACCCATTTGATGAGATTGTAATTTTGTTTCTAAAACTGATTTTCTTATGCATCAGAATGTCTTAATTTATTAAGTATAACATTTTAACGTCATAGTTTGTTATTATAGTGAGATTAATGATGGAATATTGTTTGTTGCTTATTGTTAATTAACTACAGACATGTCATCTTGACAAATTGACCACTGATTTCTTAGCCTTTGACCGGTGTGTCATTTATAGGCGCCATTAATTCCATGGGATTCACCCTACAAACCCGTCAGCAAATTATTGATTAATCAAAATCTAAACAGTTATTAATTCATCACACGTTTCGGCTGAAGGAAGCCTGTGGGTTAATTTGGTAGCCTACTGCTTAGAATTGGCATCATTAACGCTGCCAATGTTCAGGGTTGATGCAGCACACTAAAATTATATGCACCTGTTGTTGTTTTTCAGTCTCCAGATTTGTGCATTTTGTAATATATTCTAAAATGAGTTAAAAGGCTGTAGAACTGTCTCTAAATTGGGATTTAACACAGACTTGATCTGCATTGAAATTCACTCGAGCGGGTCCTCTCTAATCAGTGGGCTTTCTAGGAATTGAATTAATTTGGCGGACCAAAAGCCAGTGAGCCAAGTTGATTATAGCGGTGCATCATTTTGGCCACCTGCCATGCTCCATAAGGCTGGCCAGTAGCAATAAGATAGTGGACATTGTCTCCTTGATGGTGGTAATTTGTGTAATAATTATTTAATACCGGGTAGTTTCTAGATCAAGATTTTTTCGCGGGCCAGCTCATGTGAATGATGTGTACACCTGCACAGGATATACACACCCAAATGAGTTGAAGAAATTTGGCAATAGAATTATGACAACATGAAGTTAAATATATTGCCTTGCCACTGTACTTCATCAGTGTTTCCCCTGGGTAAAATGATGGGTGAGGTGGTAAGGCTGAGCTACGCGAGTGGCGCAGGCGCGAAGTGCTGCTAGGGGGGTCTGGGGGCATGTTCCACCAGAGATTTTTTTTAAACTACCTTAAATATGGTGCATTCTGATGTATGTTTTAACCTTTTATTCTTGAATATAGAGGGGAAGATATAAAACAACAATACACTACTTGTAAATGTAGTAATCATGATTGATAAAAGTCAGTAATCATGACTGTTTCATTGTGTTGACGTGTGGTTGCCACTTTACCACTGGTACTCAGTTGAGGTGTGGTTTCCACTTGACCACTGGTATTTGGTTGTGGATAGGTTTTTTTGCCCTAACCCTAGGCCTTGTTACCTCGCATATAGAGTAAATAAAATTGTAAAAAGTAAGTTCCTATATAGCGCAGTATCCAGTCCTCAGGACTGCTCAAAGCACTTCACACTTTACTCTCTGGCAGACCTGTTCAGTTGAACATCATCTCGACTTCTCTGGGAAGCATCCAATGATATCATCTGAAGACTCTTTCATCATCACCTTTAAATGAAATTTAATCTCAAATTGTGTCGTTTTTCATAAAACAGTATAAGTTGTTTAGTGTATCAAATTTCTGTGCAAACATGTCATTGTCTAGCCCAAGTTATTGATAACCCGTTAGTAAACACGGTTTTGGGCAATAGGCATCTTTTATGAGATGTGAACTTTGATGGTTTATATTCGTAAGTACTTCACTCAAATCAACTTTTTCCATATTTTGGGCGAGGCGGCATAGAAAAATGGCGAGGCGGCCCGCCTCGCTTGTCATATACCAGGGGAAACACTGTTCACTGATGTCCCCCCACTGCTTTAATTGCTGACAATTAGCACATAATAATGCTTATTTACACGGTGCAGCTGTCTGTGAATTCGGCCATGCTAGCGGTCATGAACATCATTGTAAACGAGTGACGATGTTGTTGTTGTTGCTATGGCTGCATCTATTCAGATGAATGTCGAACTGTGCTTTGGCCCAATTGTCATGTTGGCAGGTGTGATATATATAAGTTACAGGATCACTATCATAATTATAAAATATAGTGTAATGACTAACATTTTGTAGAAAACATTACGCTGACATCACAGTAGCAACTTTCTGGAAAATGACATGTACAGGATAATGGTGAACATATTTTATGAGTAGATTTTGCTACAATAATCTGTATTGCATCTATGTGTGTGAGTTTGTTTGCTTGGTAAATGTCGCCATTCGTCGTCCTCTAGAGATGTCTAAGTCAATAATAAAATCAGTCTCATGTTGTCTGCAACTGTTGCTGTTGATTGATGGTTTTTCGAAGTTGATGAACAGTGCGACATCCATAATTATATGATGTATCAATTGTCAACATTGGGATAGAGGATTGATATCGTGTTCCTGGTGAAAAGATCAGCACTACCATTTTGTACCTGTGTCTCGGCAATAATATTGACAATAACACCCACTGCTAGAGTTGTTGAAACTGCAAATTCACCAGGTACCAAGCACTGTAGGGCATACAAGTGTGCATTAGTAATTATGTACTTTGGCTATTATCCTATACACCATAATAAATAATAACAACAAAAACTGTACAATATAATCCCAGTCTACCAGAGCACGTTCTTGTCAGTTTCCCGTCCAACTCGGAATACGGTGTGATAAACATTACTTTGACTTATTTAAATATATCAGAATTTTTTTATAGAGAGCAATTTAAACAGTACTACCCGATACTTTTGTTGAAGTAATAATCTTTACTGGAAGTTTGCCAGCAACATTATATTAATATAATGTATTGACCCGAGAAGTTTAATTTAGTGTGACGTACAAGCAAGATATTATTTGTGCAAACCGAAGTCTGACTAAAAAATTTATTTCTCATCCTGATATAGGCTGATTGTTTAGTAAATTAGTAATAAATTTAAGCTGTTACTGCAATCATATTTATATATAAAAATGTAACGTGGAGCTCCAGCACTGGAAATTGTTGAATTTTTATTTGTCTCCACCCTACGGTGTATAGACAACGTTTTAATGAGCACATCTGTAGAGCATGTACGTCTACATAGATGGCAGAATATCAGGTTCTTTCAGACTGAAATTCTCTGATATTGTCATCTTTGAAACCGGAAAGACAAAGACGCCGGTGTAACGTGGCTATTCCTGTAATGCCCTCGGCTATTTGCTCGATCATACAGTTGATAACGTCATCTGTATGTGCTGCTTGAGATTTCCTATTGTGTCCGTCTGATGCCCAGAGGCAGTGTACATGGTATGATTATTGATGAAAGGCGAAATGTCAGAATCTTTGTCCTGAGACACGCTGTGAAATTACGCATGTACGTAATTGTAGGCGCACCGCGGAGCCGCATGATAGTTTTGTAAAATAGTCTTGCAGGTATGTTGATGTATTGTAGAGCATTGATAAAAGCTGAAACATATCTCGATTTTGTAATCTGAGAGAAACAGATTTGTTTTTCCAAGTATTCCGCAGAATGTTGATTGTGTATAGCAATGGCTGGAAACTGGATGATGCCATTGAGGCTAGATGCTCCCAGCTGTGCATATGGCATAGTGCGCTGGTTTTCTCGGAAGTTAATTCGATTCACCAGGGAGATAATCGTTATTTTAGTTTCGTTTTCCGGTTGATGCCCTACAAAGAAAGTGCTATTATATAAGTCGTGTTCTGTGACTTTTGTCAGGGATGTTTTGCAACTTAAATTTTTTTTACAAAGTGGGAAAATGGTTCATTTCTGGGGTATGACTGTATACAGGTTTAAATTTCTAGTTGGTGGTTATGGAAGGATCCCCAGGTGTGAAGACGGAATCTGATCGGTTTGGTCAACAAATGATGGGGAGTGTCTACCATCTTGTTTAAACAAACATTTTTATGATTTGATGATAAAGCTAAGTACATGTATTGCACTTTTTGGCAGGTCACTGCCAAGACAGAAATTGTAATGAGCAGTTTGTGTATTAAAGCCATAATTTTGTTCACCGTGTGCAAAACGTTTTGATAATTAGCATGAGTTTTAATGGTTAAAACAATGCCAAATATCCAGGTAGTAATCTCGCCAAATTAATTTATATCAATGATACTTTTACTGGTAGTTAATAGGACATCTTCCCATTGTGGTGTAAGCTGCATTAATTATTTTTCCAGTTTGTCAGATGTATTCAACTATTACTGATATTCCTAACAAATATATACATGTTATTGATATATTTAAATAAAATTATGCCTAATTTGAATGTTAAATTATACCTAATTTGAATTTTAGAAGTTATATATGTATACACATTTTTTAGGTAAAATATACACATTGCATTAAAATACTATATTTAGTGGAACACTGATTAAGTATCTGTTGCAGTTAATCAGGTCATTCGGTCAGTTATGATTTAGCAATGGTTTTAATCTTTTGCAAAATTCCAGACTTGGAGATGAGATGTCCTACGGACCCTGGTTATGTCCAGTTGTTGTTTTGTTAGTTATGTAACTGTGTATGACTACGGGGGGGGGGGGGGGGGGGGCAGATGACTCTTACTGTATGGCAAAACAGTCAAAGTCTGAGATAAGTCAATGTCTAGACAGACAGGCAGGCAGACAGACAGACAGACAGACATGCATGCATTCATAATATTATATATGAATGCATGCACATGTATGTATCGACATGGATACCTAAGTTACCTGTACACAGGTATACACAATTATATAATGCACACTTTTGTGCTATAAACTAGCATTAAAATTAAAATATCTTACATAATAATAATAACAATAATAATAAACTTTATTTATACACTAGTCTCCAGAGCACGACTCTGTTCAATAGTGTATACAGAGTCACTAAAAATAAAACACTATACATACATAAGAGTTAGTGGTGTAAACAAAAATTTAGTCTGATACTTATTTTAAAATAGCGTCATTAAAATAAAAATAAAAAGTTTTTAAATAAACACAATAAGATAAATTTGCATAGAGCATTTAAAAAATAATTTATTATGACCAGATGTGCCGTGCAGTTGCTATACAAGTTTATGGTGCGCACTAAATAGCGCAGCGGTAAGAGCTTCAGACTCTTGATTGAGAGAACCTGGGTTTGAATCCTGTGCGGCAGTGTCGAACCTTGGGCAAGTCCGTTTACTCTACATTGCTTCAGTTCACTCAACTGTATGAATGAGTACCTCACTATAGACAGTGGTAGATATTTGTGTACGAATAGCCTTCGTGCATTAATTGCAACATGGCTGAATTCTTCCCAGAGAAGTCGAGATGGTGTTCGATTGAACAGGTTTTCCAGAGAGTAAAGTGTAAAGCGCTTTGAGCAGTCCTGAGGACTGAATACTGCGCTATATAAGAACTTAACTTTTTTATTATATTCTTATAATACTATCTAGTATGAAGCACCTCGTAGTACCAGTAAATGCAGCGTAGACGTAAACATCCCCTGTGCATTCGAGTGATGTATTATCGTGCTATTGTTCTGTCAGGCTGGACAACCAGAGAGAACCGACCACACCACTTGTATCAGTTCAAGACTGACAGGCGCTTTGATGTAGATTTTAAATAATTAAGTCAATCTTCTTTAATCTCACTAATTATTCATGTGTGTTTTAGTATGCCCTGTGGTTTGGCGGTCCATGGAGGCAGTGCTGGTTGTTAAGTGTGCTTGCATTAAGTAGAATTGGCCTGGCCAGTGGACAGGTTTATTGTGGAAATTAGGCCCATAGTGCAGCTGTTTTCAGGTGGAAGACATCCCTAATAGGCTGTTTTTCATTTATAACGTACTTGCTGGTCGTCGTGTGATGTCATCTAGCAGTTTATGGCTGTCATTCGTGATGCGGATGCAACATCTTTGTGAATATCTGAGCCGTTATTTTTGTATTATGAAATATACGTTGTTGAATAAATAACAGCAGGCTAGCTATTGCAACACACCTGGGAAGTCATCAATTTGAAGATATGTCCATATTTGTTATGGAATTTTTTTTATAAGACTGTTTCAAGATTTTTATTTGACTTCATTCGTTATTATCTTACTAATTGATTAACACTGAAGTTATTAGAAATGTGGTAAGTATTACACATTTTTAAATCAAAGAAAGTGTACATTATAATTACGTGTTAGGCCTAATCATAATAACACAGAGTTGATATTGAGTGATGTCTATAAGCACAGTTTAGTCAGAGTTGTTGATTTAGCTCTAGGTCAACACCATTTATTTTCTCCATGGTTTGTACACACCAGTTAGTCGGCACAAATAGACCAGGGTCATTGAAAGTGCAAATCATCTTTGTCAGCGTGCGTGTGTGTGCGCGGCGCGCGCACATGCATATGTGGCAGCTGGGTGATAAGCCAGTGTGTGCGCATTACTACAAGTACTAGAAAGACTATCATTAGCTGTAATCTGCGCCTGTAGGTAGATCATTGTTGCACCTGACTGAGCCGATGTAAGCTGATCTATACCTTGCATAGTCAGGTTCTTTGTAGACAGATCTATTGCAGACTGCCCTTGGGGACTACAGCTGTATGTCAAAAATAAGCACACTGATCTCTGATAAGACTATGAATTATTTATGCTAAAATAAAAACTTTTTGTAGTTATTGTCTTTGTCGTATGGATATATGCTTCTTATCGGTGTAATGGACGTATTTTACAATGTTCTTGAATTTTGTAAGGGCTGTTATCACTAGAACCGACATGGGGTTTGTGTTTCAAAGTCAAATGTAATACTGTCTACCGGTAGTCCTATATATATGCCGTATGGCGATATACAGTGTACCAGTATTTTTGTGTGTTTTGAAACCAGTATTTTTTATTCAGTCGAACTGGTATTCGAGACGGTGTTTCACATCTTTGATAACTGACAATGCTTGAAGCTTCTAAAGTGAAGTAACTGAATTTCAACAAAACGACACTCATTTCCGTGCGGATTATGAAAGGTCTGGAAAAGAATTAGTTGAATAAGTTCTGCCAAACGCACAGTGTGGCACCACTGTTTTAGTCACATGACTGCATTTCCAGCATGTTATATGCACAGTGGGGGGCCTCTAGGGAATTATTCAGGAACCAGAATACATCTTGGCATAATTGAAATTGAAAACCGTATACTATACTGAATGTTTATGGCATAAATTATACAGTAAATATTTTAGCAAATTGATTCTTTGTAAACTGCTTGCAGCTGTAATTGTGTCAGATGGTGGCATAGTAACACACATAATCGGACATGGTTGCAAGCCACATCTGATTATGTGTATTCTATGCTACGTCACAAAACTGTCATTAATATTTAGTTCATGCTCCCAACACAGTAATTGTCATTCGTGTTTAGTAAATAAAACATTTGAATTTTGACTGAGATCACACAAAAATAGCTCCGGTCATAATTCCACCAGCGGTACACTGGAAACAAAAGCAACAACGGGAAATCAATAGAGTCGCATATTAAACAAGTGGCATAAATTCATTACCCGTCTGTCACTGATTTGCAGCAAGATATCTGTGGATATCCTGCGAATCTCGGTGTGCCTCACTACTTAGGCGTTATCACTACTGGTGTTGGCAATTGGCTTGATTTTCATAGTTGATCATTGGTTTGGCTGAATCGATCGATGATCGATTGAA
The DNA here is from genome assembly GCA_963995525.1 of Escarpia spicata. Lineage (NCBI taxonomy): Eukaryota > Metazoa > Annelida > Polychaeta > Sabellida > Siboglinidae > Escarpia > Escarpia spicata. The sequence goes on along the minus strand of OZ023212.1, from coordinate 41,500,367 downwards.
TAATCAGTTTGTGGACGGCCATTCTAAGAAGTTTGATTGTTAAGTTGCAGTACTAGTGTGACCCATTGGTTGACGTAAACACAACATATTTGACGAAAATCAGGGCCCTGTGTTGTTTAAGTACACAATGTGTTGCATCTTCTCATAACTTGAGGGTTTTTTAACACGTCGGAAGTGTAGCAGTTTTGAACAATTATTGATGTCAATAATGTCTTTTACATGAAACAAAACAGATTTTGTTGTTTCGGTTTCGATCATTCACTAACTGTACCTATTTCACTCAAAACAAGTTTGTATATATATATATACATATATAATCAAAATGATGATCGATCATACATGATTGTGATTGATTAATTGATTCGAAGCATGAATCAACCAATCATCAACAACATTTATTAATCGGAACAACACTTATTACTACCCATGGGAAGATATTTTTACACTTATCCATTAGGAATCCATATGGAAATGTACTTTGATCCATTTGCAGCAATATTCAACAAAATCATTTAAATTAATTGTACAAGAGGGTAGTCTGCCTACCTCCCCTCATCCCTCACCCCCCGGCCCTCCCCACCCAACAAACCAATGAAACTAATGTAGAATGTTATGCATTTAGTGACAAGAATGCACTTATGGAATCTTAATGTTTACTAAAACATATCTGCAAAAACTGCTTAGGACTGTATTAATGTTCTGCTTTTGTCACTTACGCAGTACTATGTTGTTGCATTGGCAGTATATTGTTTTACTAAAACATCTCTGTAAAAACTGCTCCTATATAAATGTGTCTGCTTTCGTTAAATGCGTAATAGTCATTACCATGTTGTTGCATTGGCATATGTATGAAGAAACAAGTGTGAGATTGCGATGAAATAAAGCATGTGATGTGGTTTGGCAGACTCGAACGTTGCAGCAGCAGCAGCGGACTCAAATAGTGCCCGGCAGACGTTCGCTGCGTGTAAAGTGTGCGGAGACAAGGCATCGGGCTATCACTATGGCGTGACGTCTTGCGAAGGATGCAAGGTAAGGCCACATGTGTCTAGCACGATTTTATTTACGGAAATATACTGTTTTTGGTTGGTGTTCACAGATGTGACTAAAGATATACGTAGATGGTATAACTGATATGCAACACAGCAACAGCCGAATTACCATTTTACAAAAGACGAGGCTGTTAATCTATAATCAACTTTCACCTTTGTAACACAGGTAATATAACTCTTTTTATAAGTGAAAAACAGTTGTCAGCGGAGGTTTTTTCACATTTCGGAGTAGACCTCTTACAAGTACCGTTATCCAAAATGGAAACAGCTAAATTTCCATTAAAAAACAAGTCTGGTAAATAGGCGACCTTCACCTTGTTATTGTTTTTTCACATGTCGGCATAGACGTCTTACAAGTGGTGTTATCCTACCCCAGTCCTTTGTATCCTGTTACACGATACTGCACATGTTGTGTCTCCACATGTTGTTTCTTGCATCATTGCATCTCCAAAGATGTACTTTTTGTAAGTTCATTGTGGCATCAAGCCAGACCATGAGTCACAAAACTGAGCCATCCTTTACTTGCGGAGCTTGCAGTCAGTTTGAAGGTGCAATTCATGTTTTTGTCCCTGAAGGCTGGTGTTGATTATTTGGCGAGAAAACTAACAGCAGTGTTTGGCAGAAAAATTCCACCAGTATCATGAAAAGATAATAACATGCCTATCAGTGTTCGCATTAGGGTTTTAAAAAACGGGGTCCTCGGACCCCATGGGCCTGAAAAAATTGGGTCCAAAGATGTGGACTATTAAATGGACTAAATTAATGTGTGGCCACGATACATAAATAAATAAATAAATGTTCATAACATTAGCACATTTGTTCAACTTGTGATATGTATCATGTTGCAAAGCACAATAAGCAGCAGCCACATCATGTTTTATTACACACACACAACTGACATAATCTTTACATGTAAGAATAGAACTTAGCATTGTTGTTTTCTTCAAGGTTTGTGACCGTGGCTGTGACGACTGTACTATTTGTGAGACTTGGTGACGGAGGCATATATGATAATTTAAAGATATTACAATTTGTTTGTTTGTGTATAATGTGCCCCAATTGTGATATTTAGCACACATGCATGATTTAAAAAACATGCATATTGTGTAGATGTGTGGATGGCCATTATTTGTCTAGATATTAACGGATTGCACTTTGCTCTGCAAGACTAAAAAATGTACGATGGGCAATAATAGGGTATCGGCGGCAACAAACGCTGTTCATGGTGCTTGTCTAAAGCTTATAAACAATGTCAACGACAGACAAGGGGTAAGCAAGACACAAGGGTATTGATTAGACTGTTTTCAATGTCCATTCATCAATGTAAGATGTCATTTAAATAATTACCATTCAGGTCATTGTTCAATGTGTTGTCTGCGCGGCCGTTGACGTTGTCTGTGTTTGAATTCAAGGGCCAAGAAACAACTTTGAAAAACTATAGAGTTGCTTTGAAGAGACACGATAAATCTTGAAAAACTGTGTCTGGGCGATGTGGCAAAACTTCAAAAACCGTGTCCCAACTCAGAAAACTGTGTTAACACCAACACTTGCCTTTGACTCTGTGTGAAGAGATACGTCAGGCCTGGATAGTCCAAATCATTATTCTTTTGCACATTTTTCTGTCAATTTACATTGATTCATTGTCACAGTGTCAGTGTACTTCTTGAGACGACTGTCACTAGATGGCGATACAGTAGTCCTGTGAAGAAGTTTGCTGGTAGCGAACAAAATGTTACAAGTACAGCTTTGAGTAGTCAGACGTTGAGATGTGGACCTACTGACCCATTGTTGTTTTTGTTGAAGTCCTGGTGTTGATGTATGTTTACATCGTGTGGCTTATCAGCTCAGGTACAACGGTTGAAGTGCAATGTTTTGTCAGTGATTTATAATGTTTTAATGATGAAAGTTTAATTTCAACAACAACAACATAATACAAATGCAGTGTGGTGGCTGCTGCTGAGGGACATGGCTGAAGTCGTGCAACTTATGAGGCGCTATGCTCATCTCAAACTAAACAATGTAATAAATACAATACAAATTATAAAATAAAGTGCAATGTAGAAGTCACAATTCATTTATAGACTTCTTACAGTGCAACAAATTGGTTTAACGTAACTTCATTTGCAGTTAAGAGTTTACAAATATGCAAATATGTTCATTGTTATTATTGTCTCTAATGGCTTATGAATTCATTGGGGATCAAACATCAAGCAGGTTCCTGGGCCGTATACTTTTTATTTTCTCCTTTATCTTACCAGTTGTCCCTCTCCAGTGTAGGAGGAAGGGAAGGGGTGGTGAAAGTAAAGATAAGGTCATATATAGTGCAGTATCCAGTCCTCAGGACTGCTCAAAGCGCTTTACACTTTACTCCCTGGCAGACCTGTTCAATCGAACACCATCTCGACGTCTTTGGGAAGCATTTAGCCACACTGTAATTAATGCACGAAGACTATTCATACACAAATATCCACCACTGTCTATAGCCAGGTACTCATTCATACAGATGAGTGAACTGAAGCAATGTAGAGTAAACAGACTTGCCCAAGGTACGACATGGTAGCACAGGATTCGAACCCGTGTTCTCTCAGTCGAGAGTCTGAAGCTCTTACCACTGCGCTTCTTCATCACCAATGAGTGTTGTCCAGTACAGTTCTAGGTAGTTGATTTCGGACAACGATGAATCAATGACTGAAGTACCGAGGAAATGTCACCTTGTCAACAGCTTGCTCTATTTATTTATCTATCTATCGAGTTGATACCTAGAAATCAAGTGCAGATGTTACGGTGCATGCATGCGTTATCAGTTGATGTATGTGTGACATGAATCTACATTACACTGGTATACGTTGTAATAGTGGACAGTGGAATCCTGTTAATCCAAACCACATTAATGTGGAAACCCTGTCATATGAACGTATTTATACTGGAACAGAAGTTCCGAGTGCTAATATACTCCATTAAGTAAATGACTCATCTATCCAGAAAACTTGTTAATGCGTCTAGATGTACACTAGGGTCAAAGAGTTCCACTGTACTTGTAGTCAAATACACAGATTGTTACCAAAATAAACTGTTGTGCAGTTTAAATGTCTGACTGGCCTCAACGGTTCAAACCATAAAGAACAGTTCACAAAACTGAGAAGAAGTCAAAATACATTCGCAAGGATGAAAGTATAGATTTTTTGTTTTGCGTTTAAAAAAACAATTAACAATTTTCTACCAGTTTTAATAATGCAATTTGGAATTATTATCTTTAAAAAGTGTTTTTGGTGCATGTTTTGGATTGAATACTTTGGGTGGGCCAAATTGAAGGAAATCTTTAAAGTGTGACATTTTGAGAAACAAGGTAATTTTGACTCGTATTGCCTACATTTGATTACTTTGTTATTATTTGTCGAGAAAAATAAACTGGACATGGAAAGGTGAAATTTCATAAAATCGATGGGACCTAGACCACTATTTGATTAGTGCAGACTACACCTGTGCGACTTTATGCCCAGTTCGCTGTCACTGCTCACATATTCAGCTGTAGAGTGAACTAGCTGTCATCATTCCGGTCTAACTGTTTTGTTGTGTTGTCACCAGGGGTTCTTCCGCCGCAGCATCCAGAAGCAGATCGAGTACCGCTGCTTGCGGGACGGCAAGTGTATGGTGATCCGCCTCAATCGCAACCGCTGCCAGTACTGCCGCTTCAAGAAGTGTCTCGCCGTCGGAATGTCACGTGACTGTAGGTTCATGACCTCATTTAGGGGTCATCTCACACTTTCGTATAAAGTCCAGAGTGTACACAGGGTATCCTCACTATTAAGGTCACCCTTGGGACTGGGCGAAAGTGACATGACCGTATTAGTGGGAGTAATTTTGTATAATTTAAGAAATACGGAATTCATTTAAGACTGTCCTAGGGTGACCTTAATTGCGAGGTGGCCGTATTATTGAGATGACCATAACGCGAGGTTCAAGTGTATATGCAAGAGTTTTTTGTATTTGTTACAGTTGAACTTTGCTTTACAGCCACCTCGGTAATACTGCCACCTCCGTCGTAAAACCACCTCCGTAATACAGCCACCTCCGTAATGCAGCTGCCTCCGTTATGCAGCCACCTCCGTAATGCAGCCACCTCCATAATACAGCCACCTTACAGTTATTGTCACACTAGGAAAGTCCAAAGTTATTTCAATTCAGGTAGTTAATCCTGTTGATACAGTCACGTTGACCCAGTTCAAGAATGACCTTAATACACTAGTGGCATTTGATTGTATGTTTGTTTCCTTGAAGTCTGACTTGTCCCACCACCCACTCGTGTGTTGTGACTCTATGTGACCGACCCACCACCCACCCGTGTGTTGTGACTCTCTCCGTGACCGACCCACCACCCACTTGTGTGTTGTGACTCTCTCTGTGACCGAACCACCACCCACCCGTGTGTTGTGACTCTCTCTGTGACCGAACCACCACCCACCCGTGTGTTGTGACTCTCTCCGTGACCGACCCACCACCCACTTGTGTGTTGTGACTCTCTCTGTGACCGACCCACCACCCACCCGTGTGTTGTGACTCTCTCTGTGACCGACCCACCACCCACTCGTGTGTTGTAACTCTCTCTGTGACCGAACCACCACCCACTTGTGTGTTGTGACTCTCTCTGTGACCGAACCACCACCCACCCGTGTGTTGTAACTCTCTCTGTGACCGACCCACCACCCACCCGTGTGTTGTAACTCTCTCTGTGACCGACCCACCACCCACCCGTGTGTTGTGACTCTCTTCGTGACTGACCCACCACCCACTTGTGTGTTGTGACTCTCTCTGTGACCGAACCACCACCCACCCGTGTGTTGTGACTCTCTCTGTGGCCGACCCACCACCCACCCGTGTGTTGTGACTCTCTCTGTGACTGAACCACCACCCACCCGTGTGCTGTGACTCTCTCTGTGGCCGACCCATCACCCACCCGTGTGTTGTAACTCTCTCTGTGACCGAACCACCACCCACCCGTGTGTTGTAACTCTCTCTGTGACCGAACCACCACCCACTCGTATGTTGTGACTCTATCTGTGGCCGACCCATCACCCACCCGTGTGTTGTAACTCTCTCTGTGACCGAACCACCACCCACCCGTGTGTTGTAACTCTCTCTGTGACCGAACCACCACCCACTCGTGTGTTGTGACTCTATCTGTGGCCGACCCACCCATGTGTTGTGACTCTCTCTGTGACCGAACCACCACCCACCCGTGTGTTGTGACTCTCTCTGTGACCGAACCACCACCCACCCGTGTGTTGTGACTCTCTCTGTGACCGAACCACCACCCACTCGTGTGTTGTGACTCTCTCTGACCGAACCACCACCCACCCGTGTGTTGTGACTCTCTCTGTGGCCGAAACACCACCCACCCGTGTGTTGTGACTCTCTCTGTGACCGACCCATCACCCACCCGTGTGTTGTGACTCTCTCTGTGGCCGACCCATCACCCACCCGTGTGTTGTAACTCTCTCTGTGACCGAACCACCACCCACCCGTGTGTTGTAACTCTCTGTGACCGAACCACCACCCACCCGTGTGTTGTGACTCTCTCTGTGGCCGACCCATCACCCACCCGTGTGTTGTACTTTACATTTGTGTGGACTCTGAACTTTTGCGACCATCCTTTGTTAGAATATTTATCTTCTGTTTTCTAGTAATTGTTCATTGGTGTTTTCATTAATTCGTGATGTTTTAGTAATTACTTCATGGTCTTTTAAGTAATTAAAGGTCTTGCAATTATCGTTCAATGGTCTTTCAGTCATTGTTTAATTGTCCCATGGTCTTTCAGTAATTGTTCAATGGTCTTTCGGTAATTGTTTAATTGTTCAATGGTCTTTCGGTAATTGTTTAATTGTCCCATGGTCTTTCAGTATTTGTTCAGTGGTCTTTCAGTAATTGTTTAATTGTTCATGGTCTTTCAGTATTTGTTCAGTGGTCTTTCAATAATTGTTTAATTGTCCCATGGTCTTTCAGTATTACTGGTTCAGTGGTCTTTCAGTAATTGTTTAATTGTTCCATGGTCTTTCAGTAATTGTTCAATGTTCTTTCAGTACTTGTTCCATAGTTTTTCAGTAATTCATCCATGATCTTACCAAGATGTGTTATCTCCACCCCGTTCTGTATTGGTATATGATTAATTACCAAGTTTAAAATGATAAACTTAAAATATCATATCAAACTGGTGTATCATCAAATTGAAATAGCTATTTTATTAATATGCCATGTGGGATTATCACTAGTATTGCCAGTTGCTGTTCATACAAACCAACACCGGTCCCTGTGGTGTGAGGAGGATGTTTAAGGCTCCATCTGTTGGGTCTGTGACTGTCAACAGCTCCATACACGCCCTGGCTGGAGGCAGACACTGTTTACTCTGTCTGGAGAAGACTGTTTTTCAGTGTTATTGTTCAGGCATGCAATACAGGCGTGGGACATGCATGCATGTTGTACAAAGTGCAGTCTGCCTCAGGTGTCTTCCTTTTGTTTGATGTGTTGGCAGTCATGGTTACTAACCTTGTTAGGTTGTTATTTCCACATGGCAGAGCTATACAGCATCGTGTCTAATTGGCTTATATCGGGTAAACTTGGTCCTCCTTAATCTGTGTAGTGAAGTTGTTTGATATGATGATAGAGTTATGCAACTGAACATATTAAAATAGGAAAACTAATAATTGTTAATCCAGTGGACTTCAAAATTCCCAGAAAATATCTTCCCATATTCAAAGGATTATTAGCAAATTATGTGCAAATTTACTAACTTGTCTTCAGACATCTGTAGCAAAAACTATAACATTGACAATTGCACGTTTTGTTTATTTTGATGATTAATTATTTCCCTATGTGCCTGTACATACGCAAATAAGGTTTGGTCAGAGTGAGTTGACATTTTGTAACAATTTGCAAAGACAATAGAAAATTACAAAAAAATTGCCAGCGATGGCTGTTCTAGGATCTAATCAGTTAATGCAGTTTTCTCTTATTATGGTATGTAGTAAGAATGGCTGAAAATTGATGAGGATATAGCGCAAACATTCATGATGAGAACGCTACAACTAGTACAAGCTTTTCTACACTGAAGAATAATATGATAAGCTAGGATTGAGTGTTATCAACAACCATCATCCTACAATATCTGGGACCGTATCACTAAGATTCTTGTGAGTTCGTAAGCTCCATTTTTCTCTTTAGGACGAACACGCTCCTTATCAGTGATCTTGCGTAGTGAACATCACCAGGGCATCGCTTCACTAACATTCTTAAGAGCTCATAAGTCCGATTTTGCTCCATAAAATCGAGTGTTCTCCTTACCTAGGAGCGAAAATGAAAAACTACGTTTCACTAACAATTCATCCTGGATACTGTCCATAAAAACGGTCACAAAACATGCCAGTTTCAGCATAATTTGTTTATACAACATTAGCGTCGTGACTCGATAATGTGTGCATAGTGGTTTGTGGCTTCACGACATTTGTTAATAAATTTTGAGCAAAGTTGTATCGAACTTAACCTCCACCTTACTTATTACTATACTCGACGGCACAATTTTGGTTTAAGTTGTTGGCACTCTCTACGCTCTTGTAAACTGAAAATTGTCAACAATGACTCTCCCGTCAAAACATTGCAACATGTGTGACGCGGAAATATTGCCCTCTGTGGTATGTCGGCAGCTTCTGTAAGATTTCGTTTTAATTCTTCGTGCAGTGAACAAAAAGTCATATTGTTGATAAGTGGTTGTTGGGCTGTATTTTCAAACACTTTTGTCAACTGTTTAATCTCTTGCCAAATTGTGCCATCTGAGTGGATTATCGATTATCATGATGGAAATATCGCTCTTTGCCTTAAGAATCATTTAAAGATCACGTTAGTGAAACGCATTTTGAAAATACCCCTTGATTTTTCTGTCAGATTCTGCTCTAGGATAGATTTTCCTTAAGAGCTTAATATGTTAGTGAAACGGTCCCCAGGACATGCCACTGGTGCATTTCGTTGGTGTGTCAAAGAAATAATGTCCTCTGTGATATGGCGACAGCATTTTATATTTTTTAAAACCTCCTTAAATTTCACAACGTATTCTGTTTAATGATAGATTTTCCTTGTGAGCTCGTTGTCTAGCTGAAAGGGTCCCGGGTCCCCTGAATATCTGAAATAATGTTATCAATCAGTATATTTAAAAATGGCATTCAAATTATTATTTTTTAAATATAAAAACAAGCTAATTCTACCTGGGTATTGTTATAAACAAGTGTTTAAAAAAATTGCCTCCGAATAATATATACAAAAATATAAAAACAAGATAACTACTAATAAAAATCAGTTGTATTAAATTTTGCTCATGGTGTAGCAGGCGCCAGCACACTTGCAAGATGCCCAACAGAGACTACAGTTAAGAGGTTTCGTCGTTTCTCTCCAGCAGTAAGATATGGTCGCGTTCCAAAGCGGTCGCGTAGTCTCGACGAGCAGCGCGTGAGCACGACGGGAGGAGAGACGGACCCGCCAATGGCCGAGAGTCAACAACTGGCGATCTACGACATCATCCTGGGCGTGTCACAGGCTCATCAGACAAACTGTGTCACAGCGGAGAAACTCAGGAATCTGACGCGTGTGCCAAAGTCTCTCGTGAGTAACAGTCTTGTTTCGTTGAGTTTGTGTGGTTGTATGTGTGAAAATCTCCCTTGTATATATCTGTCTTGTTTTGTTGTTGATTGTGGTTGTTTGTGTGTGTGTGGTAAAATTTCTTGTGTGTATCAGTCTTGTTTTGTTGACTGTGTGGTTGTGTGTGTGTTAAAATATATTGTATGTATCAGCCTTGTTTTGTTGAGTTTGTATGGTTGTGTTAAAATCTTGTATGTATCAGCCTTAATTTGTTGAGGTTGTGTGTGTTAAAATCTCTAGTTTTGACTCATACGTACACACCTTTGTTCTTTAACTTTGTATGTGTGTGTGTGCGTGCGTGCGTCCGTGTGTGTTAAAATCCCATGTATATACACACATTATTTTGTTGACTTTGTGTGGTTGCATGTGTTAAAATCTCTCGTACATACCTGTCTTGTTTCGTTGGTGTTGTGCAGTTACATGGATTATAATCTGTTGTATATACACACCTTGTTTTGTTGACTTTGTATGGCTTTTTTATATACCTGCCTTATTTTGCTGACTTGGTGTGGTTGCGTGAGTGAAAATCTCATTTTGATTCATACGTTCACACCTTTCTTTGTTTAGTTCTTTGTACCTTGTTTTGTATATAAGAGACTCTTGCGTTATTACAGTTGAACTTCGCTTTACAATCACCTCAGTAATACAGCCACCTCAGTAATACAGCCGACTTACAGTTATTGTCACATTAGGAAAGTCCAAACTTATTTCCATTCAGGTGGTTAATCCTGTAGATACGGTCACGTTGACCCAGTCCAAGGTTCGACTGTATATTGACATGTTTGTTTTTCTGGAGCCTGATGTTGTCACGTGCCATTGTTGTTGGTCATGTGGCTAGAGATTACTTGTTTATGATATCTTTGATCTTAGAATACCCGGTAGTTATATTTTTTTAGAAAAGCTATAAAGATTCTATATTTATTTTGGGTCTTGTAATATTTATTGACATTATAATATTTATGATACAAATTTTTTATTTATGACATGGATCTTATCATATTTGTGAGAACGATCTAGAATAATGGTTTTATAATAGGTAATTTTATTATTTTAGAAACATCACTGAACTTATAGACTCAATTGACTTAGTGGTCAAATTTTGAGCAAGTGCCTTATTTGGCAGTGAACAGAACAGAAGTGGGTTTATTTATTCTAACAGTACAGGCATTCAATAATAATATTATACATTTTTATAAAGTTACGGTGTCCAGAGAGGATCATGGAGGCTCCTACTAAGACTTATTGAAAATCGCTACCGGAGGAGCCACCAGTCGTGATTGTTTACTTCAGTTTCTGTTGAAAGAAAATAATATATACAAAACTTAAATATTAAAATGTAGTAATATGAAAAAGAGTTAACTGGATTGTAGTGTTTTAGTATGCAGCTTGGGTGTATGTTCGTAGTGTGTGTTGAAGTGAGTGAGTGAACACATTGTATAGTGTTTGGGCGTAGATGACATCATTGCAGTTGATTTACATGGTTTTGTAATTTTGAATGATGTGATACTTTGTATAATTTACGAAATCCTGTGAACTGTGTATAAAATTTGTTTATCACATTTTAGGAGGTATTGTTGATTGTATGTGGTAAGATATAGTTTTGCAAATGTATGGAATCTTTGTATAGTAAATGTGAATTTTTTTTTGGTTGCGTGTATTGTGACCATGAATGATGGTGTTAGTTGCTATCTGCCAATGTGGTAGATATGACGTCATTATTAATATAATTAATTAAAAGTTTGTTTTGCTGCTGTTTTTTTTCTGGATTTTGTGGGTGCTGCTTTATGGTACTCTTAAAGTGTGAATGCTAATTAATCTCACAGGGAGCTAGTGTGCAAGTGTAGACTACAACAACAATTTATATTTGTGAAGGTTTCTTTAAATTTCTCTTACAGATTTAACCAGGTCAATAACAGAATTACGTGTGTCAGCCATGCGTAATATTGCACACAAGATGTGTGCAATAGAATGTAATTTTATACAAGTAACGTTGTTATTAAATTGCGCAATTCTGTTACAAATAAAACAAACAGATTATCCCCATTGGCCAGTAATAACGCTATTGGTATGTAACGTGCTATGGTGGCTCCATCTGTTGGTAGGCGCTGAAGACAGAGACAGATGGGCGAGGGGTGGGTGTGTCTCTGGTTGTGGCGGAAGCGGAGCGGTGCTATATGTTCCAGAATCTCGCTGGTCTCGTCACGCCCAGTATACAGAGCGTGGTTGAGTTCTCCAAGCGGGTACCAGGTGAGATTCAGTGACCACTGGTCAAGCTGTCCTACGACAAGTTCTCCAAGTTAAGCAGTTACTCCAGACTCGCTTTCTGAAAGTTGGGCTGTTATAGAGTGATTTAGGAATCTGACGGTAATCGTATCATTAATATAATCAAACACCGCTTTACGGTTACTTTGGTAATACAGGCATCTTGTCACTTCACCCAATCCTGAAGGATCGTTATATGGCTGAAAAAAAGTTAAATGCATTTTCACTCGGTAAAACCTATTCTAAACTTTAGGCAGAAAAAAGGAGTATTTGCATCAATTGAAAAATAATCTTACCTGCCTGCCGTGTCTAACCTTAAAGTGAGATTACACTGTAATTAATAAAATGTATAGATTATATTCATAAATGTAATATTTACTTTATTTTTGTAAATACACCTAAATCTATTTTAAATTGTGGTGTCAAAACAAATTTTATTTGATATATATGTATTTTGAGGTCCACCATTATTTTAGGAGGAACAAAATTGGGTTACAATGGACATCCTTTGTGAATATTAAATAATCTTATAAATCTGCCCTGCCATGTATTGTGGGCACCATAACTTGTCCCACCATTTTGACCAGTGAAATACACTCTACCCCGATAACTGCTAGCAAAGGTCATGTGCCATGTATGTCTGCTGCAGGTTTCCATGATCTCGGTCAGGATGACCAGTTGGTCCTCATCAAGTCAGGCTTCTTTGAGATCTGGCTCACACGCATGACACATATGTTTGACCACTCGGACCTCACTGTCACCTTTGATGACGGCAGCATCATCCAGAAGAAACAGCTGGACCTTGTATACTCGGTGAGTGTCCATTTGTCTCCGTCAGTTTGTCCTGTTGCTCTCCTCTTTGTCTCTGGAGTCTGAAGTGAGGCCGGCCTCGATACCTGTCCTCAAAGTTTACTTTCATTCTGTTGTGGCAGTTTATCTTCCCTCCTAAATAATATCAAGACCTAAAATATACATAAATGCAGTTTTAAATCGTTCCTATAGGATTTAACAAGATTTAACAAGATTGCCATCCAGAAAATTACTCTGGATGGCAGTTGGACAAGGAAGCCTTTTGGCTTATCAAGAGTCCAATACTTTTTATCTACATGTATCCCGCCTTTTTAAGGTGTGTGTCGATTTTATTTTTAAACATATTCACGCTACTAGCACCAACACAATCAGGAGATAATCTGTTCCATTCATTTACAGTCCTTTGTGAGAATGAGAACTTTCTAATCTACACTGCTCCTTTACTAATGTAGCTTCATGTCCTCTGGTCCTTCTATCTTTCTTAACTGAGAAAAAAATGTTTCTATCAATATTTTCATAACCATTCAATATTTTAAACACTTCTATGTGATCTCCTCTCAATCTCCTGGTCTATAGTGTTGTTAAACCACATTCTTTTAGGCGTATTTCGTAACTAAGATCCCTCAGATTTGGTATCATTTTAGTCGCTCTCCTCTGTACTCTTTCTAGCATATCTATGTCCTTCTTGCGATATGGCCTCCATGCTTGTATACAATATTCTAAATGAGGCCTCACTATTGTTTTGTACAGCGGTACTATTAATTATTTTTTCTTATACGCTATATTTCGCCTAATTAATCCAAGGATTTGATTTCCCTTTGACGCTGCAATTCCGCACTGCTCTGAAACCTTCATATCAGCACTAATGGTTAACCCTAAGTCCTTTTCTTTTACAGTAGTACTTAGAACAGTACCCCCCATTTTATATTTTACCTCTTCATTCCCATGACCTGTGTGGAGGCATTTACATTTCCCAAAATTGAACAGCATTTGCCACTTTTCAGACCATTTGATCAACCTATCAAGATCATCTTGTAAATGCTGTCTGTCTCCATCACTTTTAATCCTTCTAAACACTTTTGTATCATCCGCAAATTTTAACACCTTGCTTGTTATATCATCGTCCAAATCGTTGATATATATTAAGAATAATATAGGTCCTAGTACTGATCCCTGTGGTACCCCACTCAATACCGATTTCCAGTTTGAAGCCTCCCCATCAACTACTACACGTTGTCTTCTGTCATTCAGCCATTTTTCTATCCAGTTTATTATACCATTTCCTATGCCATGGGCCTTTAGCTTAAGGAGTAATCTTTGATGTGGTACTTTGTTGAAAGCTTTTTGAAAATCTAAATAGATGATATCTACTGGTGATCCCTCATCTACCCACCTAGTGATGTCTTCCAAAAAACATAACATATTTGTTAAGCATGACCTCGCTTTTAAAAACCCATGTTGAGATGGGTTTATCAAGTTATGTTTAACAAGAAAATCCACCATGTGATCTTTAATTAGTCTTTCTAATAATTTGCAAATCACTGATGTTAAACTCACTGGTCTATAGTTCTCTGACTTGTTTCTCGAACCTTTTTTAAATAATGGTATAATGTTTGCCTCTTTCCATTCTAAAGGAACCACTCCCTCTTCTAATGACAAATTGAAAACTGTTGCAAGCGGTGCGCTAATTTGTTCTACAATTTCCAATAGTAGTTTGGGCGGAATCCCGTCCACTCCAGGTGATTTATTATCCTTCATAGCCCTTATTTTCTTAGCTACCATTTCCGAGGTTACAACTAACTGTCCTAAATAGTCTGAATCTGCCCCCTTGAACTTAGCCTCTGGTACTGGCAGTGAACTAATATCTTCCCTGGTAAACACTGAACTAAAATACTCATTCAGGTCTTCTGCCATTAAGAATCCCTCTGATATTGTATTTCCAGCACTATCTTCTAGAGGACCGACCTTATCCTGAACTTTCTGTTTGCTTCGAATATACGCATAAAAACTCTTACTGTCATGTTTTATATTACTAGCTAATTTTGTTTCATAGTTTCTCTTTGAATTTCTAATTTCAGCTGTAGCTTGATTAAGTGCTTCTTTATAAATGTTGTAGTCTTCATCATTTCCAGTACATCTATATGACTTCCACATCATTTGTTTATACTTAATTTTTCTAATGGCTTCTTTCGATAAGTGTTTCTTTTTAGACCGTTTCCCTTGTTTTTTGAAAGGTACAAATTTATCGACTATGCACTTAATTTCACTATTTAAGATATTCCAGCATTCGGTTGCTGTCTTATTCTTCAGTGTGTTATTCCAGTCTATCTTTGCTAAATATTTCCTCATGTCCTTATACCTTCCTTTGTGGAAATTTCTCCTATACTGCTTTTTACTATTCCTTTCTGATTTTACTTTGATGGTAAAATGTATCTGGTTGTGATCACTACTCCCCAGTGGCTCACATATCTTGACATTGTCAACTAATTCTTTCTGTGAGGACAAAACTAAGTCTAACACATTCTCTCCCCTGGTTGGTTCTAGCACATGTTGAGAAAGGAAACTATCTTGTACTAAAACTAAAAACTTGTGGTCCTCACTCCCCATATTCTGTAGAGATTTCCATTGTATATGCCCATGGTTAAAGTCCCCCATAATAATACAGTTCCGTTTGCTTACTTCCCTTATAGCGTTTTGTATTTTTTCATTCTCTTCTATGCTTATGTTTGGACTTCGATAAACTAACCCAACTGTTAACGTTGAGTTTCCTGTAACTATGTTACACCAAACAGTTTCTTCGCAATCTGCTTCTCTTTCTAATTTTATTTCATAAGCCTGGATAGATTCTTTAATATATAAAATAACTCCACCTCCCTTTCTTCCTATTCTATCTTTCCTAAACATTACATATCCTGTTAGTCCCAATTCGGCATCTGATATATCAGTGGTGGCCCACGATTCGGTTATACCTATTATGTGAGGGTCAATATCTTCTACCATAATGTTTAGTTCACTTCTTTTGTTTACTATGCTCCTTGCATTTAAACAAATGCATTTATATCCTGATTCAGAACAGTTTTCCAGGCTGTTCTTTGCCGATTTATTTCTGCTGTCTTTATCTATGCGTCCAGTTTCAGGCTTCTCTGTGAATCCCCCCTGCGAATATAGTTTAAATAGATGCATATATGTTATGAGCATATATGTTATGAATGTTCTGATCAACTGAAATAACTTTGTACATCTAAATATCTGAGTTAATCAAGACAAGCTGCCTTGACAACAAAACATAACTGTATTTACAAGACACAACACTGGCTAATCTTAGCTCAGTATGCTACCAGAGGGGGAGATGTCCAAGGCGGGGGAAGTACTCTATTCGTGTACAGCCCTTGAATTTTGATGTGGCCATACAGGTATTTGCCACAATACACCTTGACGAAGTGGCCATCATGTCTTGGAAGTAAAGCAATAGCTCACTGCCAAATTAGCCTTACCCTATAATAATGGTGCCCCCAAAGGCTTTCCCCTCGATTTACCAAATTTGAGGCCTGCATGAACTGACCAATGGGGCGTTCAACTTTTATTACAGTTTCTATTGTATATTGATGGTACGCCATTATTCATTAATGTTAAGAGGGCCAGGGTACGTCCTGTCTGATGCTGGCAAACTATCTGGGCTGGTGCACATTTTATGACTATCTTGAAGGCACTTTTAAGTTCTCAATTACACAGCTGCTAATACACATGCATGTGTGTAAGTGTCAAGCAATGTTGGGGTCCGTAACAATTAATGGTGTCCTGCCTGCCTATATCATGTGGGAGTTGTCTAGTCAGTTATGTGAGAGTATAATGTTACATTGAAGATGTTTTATTATGGTGTCACGTTTCCTTGGAATGATTATTGCACTGACTTATCTCTTCAGGCAGTTATATTTCAAATACATAATGTATAATTATACAAAGAGTGTCAGGACAAAACATCAGTATAAATTAAAAACAACAGTATAAATGGAAGCTTGTACATGCTATTGAACTTTTTAAAGAATACTGATAGCAAGGGCTAAACAATTTCACCCAGTCAAAAAAGTCACCCGGATAGCATTTATTGTTTTGCCCTAAAACTCTTTGTGTGCGTGCATGCAGGCGTGCGGGCATGCGTTTATGTATGCACGGATGTAAATACACTATGGTATACCATAATCGATCGGAAGCCATTTAATTTTTGCTAGGTTATAATTTGTTATAGAAAAGTATAGTATTGAGCACTATTTACACAGTCAAATAGAAACAACTGTTGTTTGTGTTTCTATGTAGTGCCTTGATGAGCCACATGAGATGGTTGTGTTGCTATGTAGTGCCTTGATGAGCCACATGAGATGGTGGTGTTGCTATGTAGTGCCTTGATGAGCCACTTGAGATGGTTGTGTTTCTATGTAGTGCCTTGATGAGCCACATGAGATGTTTGTGTTGCTATGTAGTGCCTTGATGAGCCACATGAGATGGTTGTGTTTCTATGTAGTGCCTTGATGAGCCACATGAGATGGTTGTGTTGCTATGTAGTGCCTTGATGAGCCACTTGAGATGGTTGTGTTTCTATGTAGTGCCTTGACGAGCCACATGAGATGGTTGTGTTTCTATGTAGTGCCTTGATGAGCCACATGAGATGGTTGTGTTGCTATGTAGTGCCTTGATGAGCCACATGAGATGGTTGTGTTTCTATGTAGTGCCTTGATGAGCCACTTGAGATGGTTGTGTTTCTATGTAGTGCCTTGATGAGCCACATGAGATGGTTGTGTTTCTATGTAGTGCCTTGATGAGCCACATGAGATGGTTGTGTTGCTATGTAGTGCCTTGATGAGCCACATGAGATGGTTGTGTTGCTATGTAGTGCCTTGATGAGCCACATGAGATGGTTGTGTTGCTATGTAGTGCCTTGATGAGCCACATGAGATGGTTGTGTTGCTATGTAGTGCCTTGACGAGCCACATGAGATGGTTGTGTTTCTATGTAGTGCCTTGATGAGCCACATGAGATGGTTGTGTTGCTATGTAGTGCCTTGATGAGCCACATGAGATGGTTGTGTTGCTATGTAGTGCCTTGATGAGCCACATGAGATGGTTGTGTTTCTATGTAGTGCCTTGACGAGCCATATGAGATGGTTGTGTTTCTATGTAGTGCCTTGACGAGCCACATGAGATGGTTGTGTTTCTATGTAGTGCCTTGACGAGCCACATGAGATGGTTGTGTTTCTATGTAGTGCCTTGACAAGCCACATGAGATGGTTGTGTTTCTATGTAGTGCCTTGACAAGCCACATGAGATGGTTGTGTTGCTATGTAGTGCCTTGACGAGCCACATGAGATGGTTGTGTTGCTATGTAGTGCCTTGACAAGCCACATGAGATGGTTGTGTTGCTATGTAGTGCCTTGATGAGCCACATGAGATGGTTGTGTTGCTATGTAGTGCCTTGACGAGCCACATGAGATGGTTGTGTTTCTATGTAGTGCCTTGATGAGCCACATGAGATGGTTGTGTTTCTATGTAGTGCCTTGACGAGCCACATGAGATGGTTGTGTTTCTATGTAGTGCCTTGATGAGCCACATGAGATGGTTGTGTTTCCATGTAGTGCCTTGACAAGCCACATGAGATGGTTGTGTTGCTATGTAGTGCCTTGATGAGCCACATGAGATGGTTGTGTTGCTATGTAGTGCCTTGACGAGCCACATGAGATGGTTGTGTTTCTATGTAGTGCCTTGACGAGCCACATGAGATGGTTGTTTTGCAGAGTAACTTGATGGACATTGTGTTCAACTACGCCCAGACGTTCAGCCAGTTGCTTCTCAACGACACCGAGATTGGACTGTTCACTGCTATAGTTCTTGTGTCTTCAGGTATAATATATATTAGAACTACAGTTGTATACGTAACGCAGATATGTATCTTTAACAGTGCTTTTGTAGCTACAAAATAATAGGGGGTACACAGTCAATCTTGTGTTTTAAAGTATAACAAGTGTAACTGATTATTTTACGTAGATTTAACACACTTTAATCAGATTTCCACCCTAACTAACCAGTAAGCTGTGATATTTTGTCATCTAGATATAGCCTGCCTTTATTAAATATCTATCAATTTAATTGTGTTAATTTCCACACTGGTAGCATTAACAAGATTAGTATGTAATTTGTTCCATTCAGTTATTGTCCTCTGGGAAAATTAATACTTTCTTTTATCCAACCTAAGCTGTTGCTAGTTGAGCTCAATTAAGCCTTCTTGTTCTGGACTAGATACATTTTTGGTACCTTTGCTAGGGTTTTACACTATTAGGGATGTAGCTAACATCTGTAATCATCAACTAAAGTGGCATCATTCAGGGAATCAACAGCTTCCAAGGCCACGTAATGATGCTCAGAACTCAGAATAAATTCATTTGACCTATAAATACGATACATGTACAATGAATAACATAAGTAATAGATCAGCTCGGGAGACTCCCATTAAGATGTGTAATATCGCTAGCACAGGAGCGGCCCTTACATTATTGTTTGGGGCTGTTTTCTATAGGTATTTGATATATAATATTTTATATATATATTATGCTATCGTGATACTATTGCAATATATATAATACTAGTAGCGCAACTTTCACAATAGTAAAACTATCCCAAATAGACAGTCCTATTAACTATCCAGTACGCTCTAGATATTAAACCGCAGCGTGTGTGCGTTGTAGACCGTGTGGGACTGATGGAGACAAAGGCGGTGGAGGCAATTCAGGACAGTCTCATCGAGGCCCTCAAACTGCAGCTCAGTCGCAACCACTCCATGGAGACAACTCTCTTCCCGGGCCTCCTCACCAAACTACCTGAACTGCGCACCATTGGAGCGAAACACAACGAGCTCATCGACTGGTTCCGACAGCACTGGCTGCAGCTGAAGCTTCCCCCGCTCTATGCAGAGATATACGATATACCGAAGCTCGACAGCGAACCTGTAGCGCAGTAAACGCAAGTAGCGTCATGGTCTCCTGAACGATTGCACGTGTAATTTGACAGGTTATTTGTGGTCTGTAGTGGCTCCCTCTGGTGGTGTAGTAGCCACACAGTTGCGGCACTTCGCAATTATCTCAGGTGTTACAATGATATCATTATTATTATTAATGGCATTATGACAATTGTATGTGTGTTTGCTTGCTATGAGAGCGGCATAGGTTGTTCTTGTGACTGATAGGGTAGGGTCGTCCTAGTTGGGGCGGGAGTCGGGTAGTGACCCTGGGTGGGTTGCAAGAAACCCCGTAATCATAGAATAATTTTTTATATGTGGTGTCCCTGTTAACTCTCATTATTACTGTAATTTTACAGATTGTATGGCAAACTCGCAGTCGTTTTTCTCCATTTTGGGACTTTTTAATCATTCGTAGAGGTTGACTTAAATCTTACAGCGAAACTCTCATTCAATCCATGCACGAATCTTGCAGGTGGCGGCAAAAATTATTGTTTACTTGGTTATGTCGTTTAAAAGCAAGCACCACATGGTGCTTTTTTTGAAGATGTCCTGCAGTTTGTGTAGCCAGGTGTTTGAAATCTAATCCAAGTCAGGAGGCATATACATGTCTTTTGTAGGTAAGAATACTTAATTTGTTAATGTTAGCATTTAGGTCTGTTAATTCTATAGTACCACCCTACTCCCCAATGTAACCCATCTTGTGGATTATCATTTAGTACCCCTATCGTGGGTATGTGTATGGCCCCATTGTGGTCTACCCCATTGTTGCAACTTGAATGATCTCCCCTGTTTTCTGCAGACGTCGGTTATACATAAATCTGTGATGTTGTAGACAGAAAACTAGATTGCATCGCGTCAGGTCAAATTAGGGATTGGGTATATTTCTTGATGTTCGATGTTGCGTTTTCGGTATTGTGATCGGGTACTTCAGTTTGTTAGTTTTTTACATAATATCCTGCAGCTATTGAGGTGCGGATTAGTGTGATGGTCGACAAGTTAAATAACACAAGTTGCTATATTAAAGATGCAAAACTACTGCCAGGTTTTTACAGGGATTTTTCTGAATATCGTAAAATACCTCAGCACTGTTGATATTGCGAGTTAAAGAAATCAGTGACCAGCATGTCTGCATATCAAATCAGTGTTTATTTACCTCATTATTATTAATAATAATTGATTCCTAGTCTTATCAGGGCATTGGTCGTGAGTTATCACTAAGTTTGTTTTAAGGAATCACTGTTTGGTGTTGGTGATTCTTCATAGTATTATTGAATCCATGAATTGGTGGTTTGATTTTATCGCGCATTTTTACAATATCAACTGCCAGTAAGGTCCTTGAATGTAGTGATGATCCGGTTTCTTGGTAAATGCCAATATGTTTTATACAGTTTTGAACGAGTAGATTTTCCAATCGGATAGTCAGATTAGTTGTGCGGCTTGTATCCAGCGTACAAAATACAGTTCCAAGCAGCCAAGCTAATCGCATCCTGTCAAGGCTTTCGATTGGTCATCTGTCTCAGGGCCTCATTTTCTCGTCAAATTCGTTCACCATTTTGCACGGCCACCCGGGGTGTTTTTAACATATTATATATTTTTTTTTGAGATTTATATATCAGTGTTGGTGCAGGATGTTATATGTGTTGGTGGATATTTTAACTACACCTACCTACCTATGAAGACGTTTGTTTGATGCTGGGAGACAGATAGGAAACTAGTTCATAGTCGTAGAACTATAGGAAGAAAGAATGTAACAGTCTGTTTACAACCACACTTAAATACTTAACCAGCCCACTGCAAGCGGTATATATTATATATGTATCAAAGGTTTGACACCAGAGATCAAGCGACACAAAATTATGTGGAAACATGTGCAAGTCTATTTTCATATCTCCAAAGATCAGGCCAAAAATTTCAGTGGTTGAGTGAATCGTTGTTTGAACATTGTTGCCTGATAAAGATACATTTGAGCAGTGAATTGTAGATGTCTATACAAAAAATGTAGACATCTGGTTATTGAATATACAGACGTCTGGGCAGTGAAGTAAAATACTTTTATGTCAACTAAGGATACAGACTTGTGTACAATGAGTCTACAGCCAATGCATGCGCCATCGTATCTCCCACTGATTACACGATCAGTTGTCAACAATACAACTTGATTGATATTAATACAGAGAACACATATCAATTACATTAATAAGCAAGAAATGCAGAGAGAGCACTGCTATGTCAAAGTGACCACCATTCCAAGTTTTACCTCGACCATACCTGCCGCTATCTCAACCCTACCCTACCTGCAGCTATCTCAACCATACCTACCTCTTGGTCGAGTGCTGACGATGCGGGTGTGTGCCGTAACTACCTCAGGGATGTTTATACGCCGACTAGATGCTCAATGCTGGCCAAATGGTCTAGTGCTTCGGTTAATATTACCTCTGCAGCCCTATATGTCTTTGCATGCAAAGTTGCGGTGAATCCTTTGCTCTCCGTGGAGGATGGTCTGTGTGTAGAATAGGTTCTAGGCAGGACGCTGTACTGTTTTGATGCAAATGTATGTAGAAACGTTTTTAACAGGTTATGAAATAGGTTTAGCATGTTCAGTGGCGTGACATTTCTTGGGTTGTACTTAGATCTGTTGCCGCTGTGTTGTGGTAAAAGGTCACAGAACTTGTACCTACCTGCATCAGGAGTTTAAATAATACAATGGGCGTAGATAATGTTGTTGCCAGTTCTGACTTAACCATGACACCCCTAGCCTGCTGATGGTCTGGCAGTGGGTATTTTGGTAGGAGGGTGATGTAAATAGTGTATTGGTGTATACAGTTGAATTCATTACATGTGATTTGTGATTATGGTATCTGCAACCGCAGACTACATGTTTGAAGGGTAATGTACGTAGGTAGGCACTATGTGAAATGGAAGACAGCATCATATCCATTTAGTCACTCGTGTCATAATGTGCGTAGCAGAGAACAGTTAGTAGTTGCCAAATGTTCTGGCAAAAAAACCGTTAATACCGGTACATATACCAAGAGCTGCCCGGGTAAACGGAGTGGATAAGTGTGTTCTAGTGCAGTCTGGGTAAACCAGGCTCTTGGTGCAGTCTGGGTAAACTAGAAGTTGGCAGGTGAGAAATTAACAATAACAAATGTTTTTGGAGTTACTGTAAAGAGCACAAAGCAAATGCTAGAAGTTCCTCCTCGGTTAGATTTGTTCACTCGTTCAAAATTTTTTGCAAAAAAATTCAACATACCAAGATATAGTATCTACCCCTGGGGTACTAGTAACTGTATACATGTTCATACAAATATTTTTAGTTTGGATAAAATCATTGGATAAATTTTTTTCTCAAAAAGGACCAAGTTTGGGTCTGTATATGTACTGTAAGGCTATACAAATATTTCCAAGTTACCCAATGAAGTTCTTTCAATGATTTGAACAAAAGTATGGTCAAATTTGAACATCAATGATCCTGATTGGCGATGGGGTAAATCACTGGAGGAGGAAACTTTAACAACAGCTGTTGAAATGTTATAGAGTATATTATGTGTCATGTAGGGTTACATTTCTGTTTTCACTCAAGTATCGTTTGCTATCTGTATAATTGATGTGGGTAATATGGGCATGTTTGTAAATTAATCAATGTCATAGTATTTGAGTTACTGCTTAGTGGAAATACAGCATTGTAAATTTAATGCAATGTGCTGGAAAGATGGGAGTGTGACGGATGCTTATATTGCCACTCATCTGTCAACATTGTCTGTTGTACAAATCGTGGTTTAACCGTAGGTAAACAGGCGTTTCATTATGTAATATACCCGTGGCTAGTCAGCTGTGTATAAGTGAAGCCACTGTCTGTTGGCAGTTTGACAGTTTTGTCGGTTGGGCCTAGAAATGATTAGGAAACTTGCCACATTATAGTGCTGAAGAAAGCCCACCTGCTAGAACCGTTGTTATAACTTAGTTTTCCTGGTTGCTCAGGCGTCTTAACTTGTCTCAGGAACCTGACATTCACCGATTTCAAGAAGTTTAAATTACCCATATTTTTGCCTAGAATAACTAAATTTTGTATCGTTCATCTGTCCTAATACCTTTCATAATTAAATTATTAATTACATAAAAAATTCCTCTCCTATTATCTTTATACATTATTTTCATTTATGGTGTTCGAATTAGTTCATGGTTTCCTATGGGAAAATTTCTATCTACCTGAAAAAGTAATGATTACAGTGGTAGCTAGTTTCTTTGATGTATCGACAAGTTAGTTTAGGTCTGTGCCATACACATACACCAAGTATAACCATAACACATGTACTACTTTAAAGGGTAAATTATTGTGTGGAATCATGTTTTTATATCTAGTACTCATGTAGTCTTTGTTGGGACATATTTTTGTTGCAAGTACATAATGTTCTAAGACAAGAGTTATACTGTACGAGGAGACGTATCAACGTTTACTAATGGATAATGTTCTGTATTGTTGCCATGTTGTTTCAAAATTTAAGCATGCTATATTTATAAAATTAATGCAGTTAACGCTAGGTGGACATGTCTCATTCTTTGTGGTAATGGAAGAGGGGTTTTAGAAAGTGAAGACGTAATACACGTCGTACACCAATTTAACTACAAGTTGCAGTAGCCGACTGCAATTCTTTCTGGTCACATCTGCAAACCGGGCTCCTTTTTGGAGCATTTTATATTGCCGTGTGACGAGGGAAAAGTCAGGTTATTATTGTGGGTGCTTTTACATAGAATTATTGCTTCTAAAAGTTTGCTTCGCATATATGCTGTGCAACACCGGACTCCAGTGTGAACAGCAGAACATTGTTAATGAGGACATTCAGGAATTCCACAAGGTGCACCAGTGGTGCTTATAAATGCTGTCACCATTGTTTTTGTAATGAGAATAGATATAATATCAGTTAGTATGTATAATTATTGTTAGTTAACTGTGAGTGATAGTCATTTTTTATTCATGCATTCATACAGGTCCCGACTTGAAATTGGATTGCGACGAGAATATATCAACAGTTCGTAGGTACACTGTGGTCTGTATACAAACCGATCAATACATTGAATAAAGTCATTATTATATCATTGATGATGTCTTGTCGTTATCTTATCGCTTTACACATAATAGCTTGTGGGTTGATTATCACCATGTATCACGAGGAAAATCAATCATTTTGTATCACAAATCTCACAACACATTGGCGACAGTTTGAATGCTGAATGCAGGTTTTGACTGTAAACTTACAATATTATCTCTTAGAGGGAATGTACAACTTTCATTGACATTACAGCTAGTTTGGCATAATTAAAATATATATAAATTATCTTATTGTTTTTATCTCAAGTTAATATTGTTTTTTTTTATTGCGTTAGAAAACAAATTTGAGATCAACAAATCATCCAGGGTTTATATTTCATTTTAAAAGGTGAGGACTTATTGCCCAGTAAAATAAATTCAATAATGCAGTCCACGGATGTTGCAAACATCATCAGAGATGATTATAAATACTAACAAATTCAGTGTTGCACTTACTCGAATGTTCAATAAAACAGCTGTTCAGTTAACCAACAATTCAATGTACATTCTATCTACTCTAGATTCTGGTTTATTGCGCCTATGAACTCCTTAAGTTCCTGTGGATGTAAGTGCTACAGGCATTTTATTGCAATACTTAGGCATCATCCCATGAATTGATGTAGATCAATCAATATTTTTAATATAACTATTTATTGATATTACCATATCAATGTTTGCAAACTTTCATCAGACAGGACACTGGGGGCTGAGGTCAGATGAAAGTTATTTCATCTGATCTCTTTGACACCAACAAAAGACACCAACAGTAAATGAAATAACAAATTTATTTTCACTGCAGTTACTCCAAAACATTTCTCTGGTAGTCGACTGGCAATAACAAAGTGGTCAAACTAGAGAATAAGAGCTCCGTGCCGATAAGATTTACAGCTGACCAGGACGCGCGACTATTGTGGCACTCAAAAGTTCATAATACTTGGCTGAAGAATGTTTGAATACCAACAAACTGTACAAATGACAATGAATTCACAGACACATGCACAACTATACAATATCTTAACACAGCACGCAGTTGTCAGTGTCTTCGTAAATGTGCATCTCACTTCAAAGCAATTCACATCTCAATACTACTGTCCATTCTAAATAACGCACACACCTCATTGTGTATCACTTGGGAAGTTAGACCGCATCAACAGTCAATGCATCAACACGTCGGTGGCGACTAATCTAGCATCACATTCAGAACAATGGCCACAGTATGTAACCAACCAGAAACACATTTACGGATATGTCACCAGGGTTAATCCAATCCTCCTTTCTACGTTCCTATATAAATAAATAGTAATGGTACAGGATACAATAGCACAGGACAGCTCTGTGTAGTTTGAGGGTTGATGTTGCATGGGACTATTATCTCAATGTCTCTATGAACATAGCAGCGTTTTGACGTCTACGTGAACATTCTGCAATCGGACCTAGTGCACTGCACAGGAGTTATACACGTTTTCGTTGTGAATTTACAGTGAGCGCTAGAATGAATTGGTGCACTTTCCCATTTATTAGCTAGAAACAGGCACAGCTTACAACAGAATCAACTTGTCGCTGAGAAGGCAAGAGTGTCATTCATTCACAACCGGTGATGGCAAATTATTAATACATAAAATATAACATCAACTGGGGAAACGTCCCTCGAACGTGCGAATCGAACCTGAGAGTGGCAACCCAGTTTTCCGGCGGATATCTGAAAGGCAGTGTAGCCCGTACGCACACATCGCAAAATGTTTTGAAGGAACGCCACTGCGGCCATGGTCAGCGTCACGACGGGCCAGCTGCTGATTGGACCAGAGCGTCGTGATGGGTAACGACTACGATACAGCAGGCTGGACGGTGCCAACAGGCACTTTGATGTCTGTTTTGGCGCGGCACAGTGCAACAATAACGGCAGCGTGACTGCATGCATGCCTGCCGCACACAACAATGACGGAGCTTACTGTTGCTTACATTCACCAGGATTTCCCTGTCCCTGAAACGAGAGCAGAAAGAAACCGGGCATCAGTGTGTGTGTGTGGTCGACTCGGTCACACACAGTGCACAAATCCACGATCTAACTAGTAACAATGCAGTCCGAGTCCAACTATAGGTACTCGGCTAAGTGTCTACGAAGCATGCAGCTATGCCAAGCAGCATACTAGAAGTGAAAGAGAAATCCCTGCAGCACAAGAGGATCAGAGACGTTAGTGATTAATATTGGAATATTTAGAAGTGTCACCAGAGGAATCGACGTTAGTGATGAACACTAGAGTACGTCTAGAAATACCCGCAAGCGATATCAGAATCTGTGCTAGCTGTGCCTGTTTCCTGACAAACCTTTGCCAAAACTGTATGCAACAAGATTTCTCACAAGCAATAAGAGACTCGTTCCAGTAATACATTTCAGTGAAGTAAACCAACCACATGAAAAATGTCACATCACTCGGGGGAAAAACAATCAGTCCACTTTAAGAATCCGAAGATGCCAATCAAGCAATTTATACTCGGCGTGGATTCATGGGATGGAAACGACACTGTCGCATGTGAACAACTGGATGTAGATTGGTCACGTGGCCGTGTTATACCCACAAATGAATCAGTAATCCAGTCAAACGTTAGTATCGAGCTAAAAGGTGTTTGTGAAGTGTCAATAGTGTGGTTACAGTGCAGAGAACACGTGCGTGAGAAGGTAGGAAATATCAGCTAAAACTAGGCACATTCTACTTCAGTATCAACTCAGTTTTATGGCGGCAGTGAAGACAACCGTGAACACCAGGATGACAAAGCTGAGAAATCAGTGCATACAACATATGTAAGGCACGCTGCATGCAACAGTTGATATATCTGCATCTTTATTTTACACATATTACACAAATTGTTCTTGAAAGCAAACAAGAAATAAATAACACGAAAGTATGCCACCAAATTGAACGCGTAATAATATCATTACACAAGGCATGTTTCAAGTTGACAAAACGTAACAGTGGAACGGCAGAATTACAAGTGATAAGGCATCTGACGGAGTCTCCAAATAATTGCTACATATTCGTCTCTAATACAGAGCTAGGCATGGCAAACAAATAAATAACACAACAATAATGAACAGACGAACCGTGTTGAAACAACAGAACAGCTTGTGGTGGTTTGGTGGTCTGACATACACATAACGCGCCAATCTAGCATACCTGATGGGCGGGCGCAAAATCTGGGTCATTCTCGTCATCATCATCACCGTCTTCGTCATCACCCTGCAACAGGTCAAAGGTCACATCACAGTAACTCTGAGGTGATAATGAAGCAGAATCAATACTGCTGCTACAATTAAGTTTGTGCTATATTTTGAAATTAATCAAAATGACTTTCGTGACGCTGCAGTGAGTGCAATCACATAAATGCTGGCACCAATAACCTGGTGCAACCTAATAACGTATTCAGTAGATATGAAATTTACCCACTCACAAGTGCCGATGAAATGTGGGTCATGAGAAGTACAAAAACAAAACTATACATGTTGGCAAAACAGCAAGTTATTTATAAATACAAACAAAAACTTTACAAAGGTTACCAGGGTCAATGGGCAACTGTAGCCAACAGCAGTGCCATGGATTATGCAAAATAAGCAGATAAGGCATCCTGGGTCTCAGGATGAGATCAGCAGGGAACAAAGGCCAGAGGCAGAGGCCAATCAAGGCTTTTCAAGGCTGCAAGCCATAATTCAAGGATATCAAGGCCTTGAATTTGGATGATGTAATTCAAGGTTTTCAAGTATTTCAAGGCCTCCTACGGACCGACCCTGTTTAAATATCAACCTAGCATAAGAAATCACCAAAAAAGGCATTATGTGAAATGCGAGAGCAGCGTGAAAGAACAACTCACCTCTTCCTCTTCTCCTTCTTCATCATCGTACTACAAAACACAAGAGTTCATAGTGAATATGAAACTTCATAGTTACAATACATGTCATGTCAACCACAAGAGGTCAAAGTAAGCTGACATGCCAAAACACATAACACAAGATTTGACTTTTCAGATGTCCTAACAAAAATTACTTTACAAAACAAACACGGATATATTTCTTACAGCCCGACAATATCAGAGATGGTTACTGAAATGCCTACATATCATGTGGTCGTCAGACACAACCAATGCACATTACAACCATTCATTAATTCATGGGAACATCAATTTGGCTTCTGCGGAATGAAATTACTGTGCGTATTATTATCAATATAACTGAACCCAGAGCTGTTGACTGTTCAAAACTCCAATGTCCATTCGCTATTATGGTAAGCTAACTTTGGGGCACTGTGAATATATCCCCTCCCAGGTGCCAAATTGCCTCTTTCTATGTACACTCAAATCTTTGGACCACTGGGCTCAGATCTATGAAATGGTGATGCAAAAAACCACAAAGGTAGTTATGTAGTCATTCATTTGTCAGTGGCCAAATGGAATGGTCAGTAATTCCCCAGGTGGCACCACTGTGGAATTATGTTGAAATGATCAGGAAATAAACTATAAAAAAATGTGGTCATAGGAACAAGTTTTACGTTCATGATAATGGTAATATTGGCTGCCTTTAGTTTGTTGCTCCGTGGATGCGTGTAATGGTAATAATGGCTGCCTTTAGTTTGTTGCTCCGTGGGTGGGTGTAGTAGTAATAATGGCTGCCTTTAGTTTGTTGCTCCGTGGGTGGGTGTAGTAGTAATAATGGCTGCCTTTAGTTTGTTGCTCCGTGGGTGCGTGTAATGGTAATAATGGCTGCCTTTAGTTTGTTGCTCCGTGGGTGGGTGTAGTAGTAATAATGGCTGCCTTTAGTTTGTTGCTTCGTGGGTGTGTGTACTGGTAATAATGGCTGCCTTTAGTTTGTTGCTCCGTGGGTGGGTGTAATGGTAATAATGGCTGCCTTTAGTTTGTTGCTCCATGGGTGGGTGTAGTAGTAATAATGGCTGCCTTTAGTTTGTTGCTCTGTGGGTGGGTGTAATGGTAATAATGGCTGCCTTTAGTTTGTTGCTTCGTGGGTGTGTGTACTGGTAATAATGGCTGCCTTTAGTTTGTTGCTCCGTGGGTGGGTGTAGTAGTAATAATGGCTGCCTTTAGTTTGTTGCTCCGTGGGTGGGTGTAGTAGTAATAATGGCTGCCTTTAGTTTGTTGCTCCGTGGGTGGGTGTAATGGTAATAATGGCTGCCTTTAGTTTGTTGCTCCGTGGGTGGGTGTAATGGTAATAATGGCTGCCTTTAGTTTGTTGCTCCGTGGGTGGGTGTAATGGTAATAATGGCTGCCTTTAGTTTGTTGCTCCGTGGGTGGGTGTAGTAGTAATAATGGCTGCCTTTAGTTTGTTGCTCCCTGGGTGCGTGTAGTGGTAATAATGGCTGCCTTTAGTTTGTTGCTTCGTGGGTGGGTGTAGTGGTAATAATGGCTGCCTTTAGTTTGTTGCTCCCTGGGTGCGTGTAGTGGTAATAATGGCTGCCTTTAGTTTGTTGCTTCGTGGGTGGGTGTAATGGTAATAATGGCTGCCTTTAGTTTGTTGCTCCGTGGGTGGGTGTAGTAGTAATAATGGCTGCCTTTAGTTTGTTGCTTCGTGGGTGGGTGTAGTGGTAATAATGGCTGCCTTTAGTTTGTTGCTTCGTGGGTGGGTGTAGTGGTAATAATGGCTGCCTTTAGTTTGTTGCTTCATGGGTTGGGTGTAGTGGTAATAATGGCTGCCTTTGGTTTGTTGCTTCGTGGGTGGGTGTAGTGGTAATAATGGCTGCCTTTAGTTTGTTGCTTCATGGGTGGGTGTAGTGGTAATAATGGCTGCCTTTAGTTTGTTGCTCCCTGGGTGCGTGTAGTGGTAATAATGGCTGCCTTTAGTTTGTTGCTTCGTGGGTGGGTGTAGTGGTAATAATGGCTGCCTTTAGTTTGTTGCTCCGTGGGTGGGTGTAGTAGTAATAATGGCTGCCTTTAGTTTGTTGCTCCGTGGGTGGGTGTAATGGTAATAATGGCTGCCTTTAGTTTGTTGCTCCATGGGTGGGTGTAGTAGTAATAATGGCTGCCTTTAGTTTGTTGCTCTGTGGGTGGGTGTAATGGTAATAATGGCTGCCTTTAGTTTGTTGCTTCGTGGGTGTGTGTACTGGTAATAATGGCTGCCTTTAGTTTGTTGCTCCGTGGGTGGGTGTAGTAGTAATAATGGCTGCCTTTAGTTTGTTGCTCCGTGGGTGGGTGTAGTAGTAATAATGGCTGCCTTTAGTTTGTTGCTCCGTGGGTGGGTGTAGTGGTAATAATGGCTGCCTTTAGTTTGTTGCTCCGTGGATGCGTGTAATGGTAATAATGGCTGCCTTTAGTTTGTTGCTCCGTGGGTGGGTGTAATGGTAATAATGGCTGCCTTTAGTTTGTTGCTCCGTGGGTGGGTGTAGTAGTAATAATGGCTGCCTTTAGTTTGTTGCTCCCTGGGTGCGTGTAGTGGTAATAATGGCTGCCTTTAGTTTGTTGCTTCGTGGGTGGGTGTAGTGGTAATAATGGCTGCCTTTAGTTTGTTGCTCCCTGGGTGCGTGTAGTGGTAATAATGGCTGCCTTTAGTTTGTTGCTTCGTGGGTGGGTGTAATGGTAATAATGGCTGCCTTTAGTTTGTTGCTCCGTGGGTGGGTGTAGTAGTAATAATGGCTGCCTTTAGTTTGTTGCTTCGTGGGTGGGTGTAGTGGTAATAATGGCTGCCTTTAGTTTGTTGCTTCGTGGGTGGGTGTAGTGGTAATAATGGCTGCCTTTAGTTTGTTGCTTCATGGGTGGGTGTAGTGGTAATAATGGCTGCCTTTGGTTTGTTGCTTCGTGGGTGGGTGTAGTGGTAATAATGGCTGCCTTTGGTTTGTTGCTTCGTGGGTGGGTGTAGTGGTAATAATGGCTGCCTTTAGTTTGTTGCTTCGTGGGTGGGTGTAGTGGTAATAATGGCTGCCTTTAGTTTGTTGCTCCCTGGGTGCGTGTAGTGGTAATAATGGCTGCCTTTAGTTTGTTGCTCCCTGGGTGCGTGTAGTGGTAATAATGGCTGCCTTTAGTTTGTTGCTCCGTGGGTGGGTGTAGTGGTAATAATGGCTGCCTTTAGTTTGTTGCTCCCTGGGTGCGTGTAGTGGTAATAATGGCTGCCTTTAGTTTGTTGCTTCGTGGGTGGGTGTAGTAGTAATAATGGCTGCCTTTAGTTTGTTGCTCCCTGGGTGCGTGTAGTGGTAATAATGGCTGCCTTTAGTTTGTTGCTCCGTGGGTGGGTGTAGTAGTAATAATGGCTGCCTTTAGTTTGTTGCTTCGTGGGTGGGTGTAGTGGTAATAATGGCTGCCTTTAGTTTGTTGCTCCCTGGGTGCGTGTAGTTGTAATAATGGCTGCCTTTAGTTTGTTGCTCCCTGGGTGCGTGTAGTGGTAATAATGGCTGCCTTTAGTTTGTTGCTCCCTGGGTGCGTGTAGTGGTAATAATGGCTGCCTTTAGTTTGTTGCTTCGTGGGTGGGTGTACCTGTAAGTCTGGGTACTAGTATATAAGTTGAGTTATTAGTGGTATCCTACATGTCCATACCTCATCATCATCAAGTGCCTCTCCTGTGAAGTAGAGCACGGCTCGAGGAACGATGCGCTCACGTATGAAGTGTCCTATCTCAAAGTCAGCCGCCAGCAGAGCCTCTGTCTCTTCATCCTAGGTGGCGCAAGTGTCGCATGAACACCAGTACAATCTATGTAGATTATTTATTGCAGGTACTGGACAGTTGTCACATCAGACTGTTATGAACTCAAAGGTTTGCACGGTTACTTGATGTCCCTGAGAGTTATGATCTGCCCATAAGACAGCCTTTTATATAATAACTAACAAATTTCTGAACAGTTTGTACTGTACTGGTAACATCCACAACATTTCATGACTGAAGTGACAACAGACGTTAAAAAGAAACACGCTTTACATTGGATGAAACACCTCTTGCCTCGTTCCTGCCTGTCCAAGATGCACGATTTCAAAATCTATGATGTCATATAAAATAGTTAGATGGTAGTTTACCATTCACTAAAATATAAACACCATGAATGTAAGGGAAGGTTGCATAGGTTCGTTCGCAGTCTCAAAATTACGAGGGGTAGCGGTTCGGTCATTTTTTTATTTTTCAAACTTTTACAACAATCCCTAAACTAAACATCATTTTCATATTCCATCTTGCCATAAAACTTCATTCAATGTATGACATGTCAAAGTCAAATAAGAAAAGCATACTTACTGGTTCTTCCCCTTCTGGAACTACAATAGAGAAAAGGCAGGAATTACACAGAGAAATCACAACTAATCCAACCACACAAGTATTTAGTATCAGTCATCTGTAACCACTGAATGGGAAGCTGATTTGACTGAAGGTTGGTAACCATTTTCAGTCATACAAAGTATCAAATTGCAAGTCTAAAAACTTTGTGCATGCAAAAATTATTTTGTTTATACATGTACTGTGTAGCATCTAGTATTCAACATGGCTCCAGAACTATACCTTCCTATGCTTAAATATCAATCTAGCATGCATCAGACAATTACTGTATAGCTGGCATTTGCTCCGAACATTTTTTTTTTTTAACCTGTTCTTCCCTTTTAACAAATTGTTTTCATATTTTACAAACACAAAGGATGCAGCCACTTTGGTCCTCAGTGCATATGTCTGGATAACCAAAAATCTATCACCCACATAGCAAAGTATTAGTGTTTAGAAATTTAGTTTTCATGAAAGGATATCTGGATTCCAAGGTTTTGGCATTACACTGTACAGATGTTCCGATCTACTGAGAATATCACCTGGACTGACACTAGACTCCTTCTACAGAAGATACACTACCTGTGGGTGGACCGAAGAAGTTGAAGAAAGAGTCGTTCTGCACAGTCTTAGTGACCGTCCTCTTTGTGCCTCGTCCCTTGTGCTTCTGCATCTTTTTGATCACCTTCACCGTCACGTTCTTCCCCTTCTTCCAGTCTATCGTGCACCTACATCACCACAGCATCTTATATAGCAACCACCTGCACTCTTGACACCATGCACTACACCTGAATGTCTATCCTTCCTCCATCTACAATTCAATTTCCTGCTTCAAACGCTTCCATAAAATAACCTAATCGTTAATAAAAATGTACCGGTAGGTGGTCATTAAGTGTTAACAACAACAACAATCTTTGTTATGTTGGTCAAATACAACTTTTAGCGGTTCATCGAAGACTCTTTGGTTTCTGTTTCAGTCAAGGCCATTTTACATAATTTGCAACAATCACAGAAAATATGCATAATGTTACGATAAACCGTTTGAACATTGAATTTATGTATTCTTCATTAAATATCTGGTACAAATATTTTGGGAAACCGTATTCTGCATCTGGAGGATGGACATTTCTGTTAGCACAAACAATTATGGTTGCAGGTCTAACCAAACCCAACCCATTCTTCTCAAAGGGATGGTGAAATTGGACGATTACGGTACATTTTACTTTACTCAAAATACAAGTTTTTTGCATGTCGAAACAAAAATGAAATGGCCATTTTGTATTGATCAATCACTACACCAACAGGATAGGATGGCCAACCACCTTTCTTCATCACTGCCAGGTTTTCACAAAAAACTGTCGCTTTCAGTTTTATGATCAGATAGATGCTTACCCGTTGCACTTGACAATTTCTGGTCCTTCAAAGCCGAATGGTTCATCCTTGTCAGGCTCTGAACGCATTATGTATTCCTTAGTGAGAACTGAGTTTGTGAAGAAGTCGTTCTCATCAAAGTAGAACTCCAGCGTGAAGCCCTGCCAAAGATTATAACATTAGTAAAGACATTATTAGATTGATACTAGGTACGTGTATTTTAAAGATAGAAGGAAAACTGCTGTGCTAAAATAAACTACTTCAACTGAATTGCACAAATGGAAAACTTGCACTTTCTCTTTGCATCTCGTATCACAAGTCTTCTTAAGGCATGCCACTGGTCCGAAAATGGGTTGAGATGATATCTCGGCAACCAGACAAGCAACCTTTACCAAATTTTCAGGATGTTTTTCTGGGGGGGAAAGATGGTCAATTATGTAATTTCATCTCATTTGCATAACCGTAACCATGGCAACCAGCTTTTCTGTGAAAATAGGTTTGCATGATTTTGCGGGAGGTCTTACATTAAAACTAAGTAAATGTTTCTTTCATTTTTGTTTGGCAGGGTCCACTGAGGTGCTGTAGAGTGCAATTATGC
The DNA here is from genome assembly GCA_963995525.1 of Escarpia spicata. Classification (NCBI taxonomy): domain Eukaryota; kingdom Metazoa; phylum Annelida; class Polychaeta; order Sabellida; family Siboglinidae; genus Escarpia; species Escarpia spicata. Next base: position 41,465,274 of record OZ023212.1, on the reverse strand, counting down.
TATTTTTTTTCAATTCCTTAGCATAATTATTATTCAAAAGTAGTTCCGGAGATTTTTTTGATTTTCCAAAAAATTATATAAACTTCTATCATTTATATAAATCTTCATATATAAGCCAGCATGTTTAAAAAGCATCATTGCACTCACTGTACCATAAGGAATAACTGGTAAAAAATTCAGATACCTAGCTTTGATACTTTTTTTCAGACCTCCCGCAAAATCGCAAAACTATCAAAAAATGAGTTTTGAGAAAACGGCAAAAAAACAAATGAACATCAAATATTTTTAATAACACCAATGAAAAGTCAGCTTTATGAGTGTTTTTCATACCAGCAACATGTGGTACATAAATCATGAAAATGCATAAACCATATTCAATACTAATAGACAAAAAATATATAATTAACACAAGTTAGGGTCACTCGAGCAAGTGTGCTGACTGGATGGAGGCTCAGCTCAGCGGGCACCGGACTCATAAAGTCTTCCCTCTGTGGCCTCTTGTCGCACTGCCAGCTGCAGCTTCTCCATAGCCTTCCTCTTTCTGGTGGTCTTCGATGCCTCCTTTGCAGCATAGTCAGCCTTGCGCACTCTGACAGCGTCGATGCGAGATGCAACCCTCACAACTTCGGCACCAGGTGACACGCCGAGGCTGTCTACCGCATCGACCAGTGCAGTCGCCCCCTTGTTGTACTGCATGACAGCTAACGCAACTGCTATCTCAGCTGTCTTCTTGCCACAGTACTTGGACTTAGGAGCCCTCCTCCAGACTGTGGCATGGAGGCTTTCATTGGCGTTCGAAGTGTGTAGTTTCATGCAGCGGCGAAGAAGTTCTCGACTGGCCAAACGTTCAAAGAGTGGGATCAGTCGCTCACTGACGTCCTTGGGGAGAGGTACATCATGTCTTGTTGCAGCATGCTTCTCCCTCGGGTCGACTCCCTCCTTCTCTGCCTGCTTCCAAAAGCACCAGCTCTCCGAGCAGAAACTGTGGTGCGGGTCATCAAGGGTGGAGAGGCTGTGGAAAAAGATGGCCCACACAGCATGACGAGCAGCCTCCACATCTGGTGCATTCTCCACAATGGCCTTCCGGTAGTACGACGACCATTTCTTCATTCGATCGTTGGTCATACGACCCTTGCCTCCTATTGATGTCGTCAGCAGCTTCCTTGCTTGATGTATGGACACATCGCTGTCTTTTCGATTTGTCGCTGCTGCACACACGGCCTTGTTCATCTTCACCTCCGCATTCACGTCTCTCACCACCTTCTCCAGCCCCTTGAACATACGTTTGGCGACGTGATTAATGCATTCTTCTTTCGCCACTGTCACACCATGGTATGGGTCAATGGATCTGACCGACTCAATCACAGCTGCATCGCCGTCTCCCACAAGTGAGGTGTATCGAAAGTCACCAACATTCACCGACCGCTTCCACAGGATCTTTGCTCCTTCCGTTTCCATGGATCCACTTGATCCAGTGTGGTTGCGGTCACACACATCTCTGTGTGCCTCAATCCACAGCTCCTTCACTTCTCCTTGCAGTTTGTCACCCACAAGCTGACACTCCGAACAGTACTTGCTGCGTACTGTGTAGTCAAGTACCAGCCCACTCTGTGACTCGATGACAAAGCATGCTCCAATCGTGGATGAGTGCCCCTTCATGTGCCAAGTGCCATCGAAAGACACCGTGATGTCACGTGGACCACTGGTAGAACCATACATGTTGTCGTACTGCCTGTGGACGATTGAGTGAGCATCCTTCAGGTTATCTGCGGCCGGACCGTGAAGCAGCTTGCCCAGGACCTGGCGGTTTATGTTGTGAAAGGTCTTGTGGTGCAGCCCACCCTTGATATTCATCAACGCCAGCATCTTCACCATTTCTGGTTGCCCAATACCGACTTCCCTTGAAGCAAGCACAGAGCGATGGTTGATGTCGTATGGCCGTCTGGACGGAGTTTCAGTTGATGAGATCTGGGGGCTGCTGTACTGGGCATGACGATATGTGCAGTTTGTGCAGACAATCTCCATCTTGTGTGCATAGCCACGCTTGGGCGTCTCAGCAGTAACGAGTGTCAGGGTGTTGCGACGACATCGTGGACAAAGCAGCGGTGACAACAAGCTGTCTAGTTGCTTCTTGTGAAACACGATGTAGTAATCATCATCATCAACATAACCATGTCTGTCATCTGCAGTTGGCAGGTCTGAAATAAAAATTAGACAACTATATAAAAACCATGTCAGCAAGTGTGTATGCATGCATCTGTTAGTGCACTCACAATTCAGTTCACACACTAGCATATGCACGCACGCACGCACACACACACAAATATATTGTATTGGGGGGTAAACATATCTCCATATTATATATATATATATGTAATAAATGTATATAATAGTAAATAATTGGTCAGTATAATAGACAAACACACATAATAAATAACAAGCAAACTATCTAACAAATTAATTATTTAAGTGAATGTTTAATGTTAATTCAACTTATTAAAATTACTTAAAATATTGTTTATAAATATTTCATAAAAACAAAATAATGCTGGAAAAGTAAATCCTACAGGAACACCTTTCGTTTGATATTAATTCCACATTTGAAAATTATCAATGAAACAAATCCATTGAAATGTTTTTCTGTAATAAATACATACCTCCAAATAAGTCTAATTTCTTCCGACTAGTTGTACAATCTTCGGCAGCGCCAGCGCCGCTGTCAATGGGAATCCCGTTGCTACGGCCGCTGTCGCCGTGGGAGCCGGCGGCGTTACATGTTTCGCCGTTCGCTGCCGCTTCAGCGGGGCCGTTGCGTGGTTCAACAGCGTCGTTGCTGTTCCGTTGATCTCCCGCGCAGTCTGCATGTTTGCGTTTATTGTGTCGTTTCTTCCTTCCAAACTGGTGGACCGTACGGAACTTTCTTTGATCGGTCGACATGACAGATTCAGGTCAGTTGTCTCGTAGCTGCGCCGTGATTGGCTGGCGGCGTTGCATAAGGTCAAATTTAATTATAACGTGACCGCGATATCCATATATGGTTCGCGTGAAGTCGGGCTGCCTAGCAACTGGCTGGAGCAGTTTGTGATTGGATCATTTTGCGCCTCTTTCGGCGTCGATATTTAATTTATGTACGGATGTCGTCGACTTTTGACTTCGGCAGCATACAGAAGGGTTCATTTCCAACACGAGGATACCAAACATGGCTGCTTTGCATGGAGTATTGTTTATGTTCGAGAGCGCTCAAAGTTGGCCCGTTTCCGTAGATTTAAAAGTCCATCCGCCGTAACGACGTTAGCAGCTAGTAGGGTAACGACATATTTAATCATTTTATTGGCACTTATAGGACGAATTCAGTGAAATAAAGTTAGCAACACGTGTGAAAGACATCGTTCATTCTGAAAACCGACTTTATTAAAAATCGAAACCGTTATCATTTTCCGGCAATTCCGGACCCGCGTCATGCCTTAACCCATTTTATCCTGAAGCTAGTGCAGACGAATTGCAGCCAGTTCCTGACCATATCCAAGAAATCATTTTGTCAGCATCAGAAAATCACAGGCCTTCAGTATCTCTTTTTAAACAATTTTCGTTTCCATCACTAGCAACTGACAGGGGAACATAAGGTATCATTGGAAAGCTGAATGTTTCTTCTTCCTGTGTTTTACTCAGTAATAGCTAATCACTACCAAGCTTTCAAATGTTGTAGTACAATTCTGGTATCGATTGATATCGAAGAATTCTGGTATCGAACCAGCACTACTTGGGAAGCTCCTACTTTCCCCTCAATCCAGAGTGCAAATATGTCTTATCATTTCACACCAGCATTGACACAATAGCAGGCCTTAGCAGCTAGCAGGGGCAATAAAAGCATGATCAAAAGACAGACATGCCTATTATGCTAATTGCATCTTGGTCAGAGGTGACAATTAACAAATTTATCTTGACTTCACTGGTACACTTTCATAATGATCTCAGTAACTTCTACATAATGGCTTTCTTTCTGACTGGAAAATGTGGTCAACTGTCAAATGAACCAGCTAAAATGTTTGACTATCAAGAAGTTAAACAAAACAGGTGAATACAAAATCTAACTTATAATTTATCAATAATCATGCCCAAATAAAAGCATTTGAAATAGTATTTTAAAATGTCAAATATTTTAGGGAAACATTTAAATACAAATAGTGTCAAAAACAAATACTTCAAAAATGTATTTAAATACTTTCAAATACAAATGCATTTGACCCCATGGAAACTTACGGTATGGTGTATTGAACCAGCACTAGATTGCACCATGGCTGAATGTTTCCCAGAGAAATCAAGGTGGTGTTCAACTGAACAGGTCTGCGGCGGTGTAAAAGTAAAGCACTTTGAACAGTCATAAAGACTGAATATTGCATGCTACAAGAACTTACCTTTCCTTTTTACCTTGTGAGAAAGAAAATTGAAACAAGCACAACAGATCTGCCAAACTCACCATTGGGTCGGCTTGTGACAGCTTCACTCGGATGTCCCTCAAATGCTTCAGGATTGGCTCATCTTGCTCCTGCAAAACACAATCTCAACTCATACTACATGTACACGCGAATCTCCAAGACATGTTGATTAGTATTTCCAACAAACAAATATTTAGCATATCATCGTCACCTTGACAGTCAAGCACTGTAGTCGGATGTTCTCAGCAAATACTGTTTATTTTAATATGTATCTTTTTTTACATCTGAATAAAATAAACTTTTCATTGGTGGCAACAATCAAACAATGTCACTCACCTGAACCATATCTGAGAGCATGTCTATATTCTTAAATATTGTCAGCCAGAATTCGGAAATGCCGGACGGATCGTCCTCTGGAACATAACCAAACTGATCATGCAAAAATGAAATCAATGCATCCTAGGTCTGACGAATTAATTGTGAAGGACATGTAACCATGCCCTTATCAAGCCACTGAATATAAGGATCTTACATTTGGAGGAGCATACAAATCTTGCAAATGGCATTGACTTTTATAGCTACCATACAAGGGTGCAACCAACTAAATTTAAGGTCGATACAATGATACAATATATTTTTGAAGAAACTTGGAATCACATCTAGGTCACGATCAAGCACACAAAATGCAAAGGAAACTGATCAGCCACGACTCACCTTTGTCTTCCTCGCCACCTTCGCTCTCTGTCTTCTCACCCTCAGCCTTCTCCTCTGCCGTCTTAGCACCGGTCTCATTCACCTCATCCACCTTCACCTTGGCCTTCATCTCCTCCTACAAGATGCACCCACGTTATACCTGGCAGTACTGCTACAGGCAAGATAAAGCTCTAACCAAGAAGTCAATGAAAACAAACGAGCAATTAAGAATGCACACATCTGCTTTTATACTCATAAATTCTTCCCAAACCAGACTGTTTTTCTAGCAACCAGGTACTAGTCATTAACAAAACACCAACCAAGGGGCCTTTCACAACGGTAGCCATTTACTTATTTGTACAAAGTGTGCGTATAAAAGGGGATCAATCCCAACAAATAAACATTGAGTCGGATGTCGTTGTCGACACTGGGTTAGCAAAGCATCAACAAGGATGTAGGGGATATAATTTATAACTGGAACAAAATGCTGGTCTTTTTATTACGGTTTGTGCACCAAACTGTGTGTAATTGCATAACCATGGTGAATGTAAATAAGTGTTATTCTACGTCATGTGCATGTATCATACAATAGTACCTCTTTTAATTTGGAAAATTCCAACATCTAAAGAACTAACTTAGGGGAGTGTCTGACAATTGGTACGCGTTGCACTATTAGGAAAATGTCAACAATTGTGAACAATCCCCCCTAATTCTAACACGGCAATGAGTTTTCAAAATTACATTGAAATGTCAAACAGAGTAGCTAACTAGGGAACAGGACTACAAGCAGTGCCACTGTTTGATTACCATGCAGAGCTTCTACGGTCAGTCACTACGACGACACAGAAGAAAAAGGTTCATATTTGCAGATCTGGTTTTAAAAACTAACACATCACACACTGAGGCACAGGAATCCCCATAGAAATGGTAGATCAGATGAATCTGCTCGCAAAATGTAATACGGAAAAACAGAGAGCATGAAAATGTGGCGACTTATAAAAATCAGATCTATGTATTTTATGGAGCATTTGAAGCTTACCTCTATCTTGGGAATCTTTCCAGGGGATTCCTGCAAACACGGCAAACTAATATGGGGACCACTTCCACCAACTACCAAGAACATTCTGTAGTAGTAGCAAATTCAACACCAGACCAATAATTTTACGCTCAAGTACTGCAGTCAGCTACATTATAGTTATGAAAGTAATATCACTCGAGTCTATTAAGAGTTTTATTTTGAAAGATAATGCATGATCTGATCTGCCATTTTTCACACAAAACAACACGGAAGACCCAGATGACTTGACAACAGGATGCCCAAGTCTACAACTTTCAGAAAGAAAACACTCACAACAAGTTTCTGTTCCTCTGCATCCTCATCATCACTCGGCCAGTCACAGTCAGAGTCTGTCGGCTCAATGTTACCAGTGACAATCTCTCGTCTCTGGAAATGTGTAAATATACAGTAGGAGTAGAACACTGTAGTCATTCACATGGTAATTTCATTGCAGATTTATACTCCATTGGCACACACATTAAGGAGAGATATGGCAATTTGGAGGACATTTTATTTAAATGTACAATTAATGCAATGCTCTGTGTCCAAGATGTAGAGTATGTCCATGTCTTATTGAATAAAATATATTGAATTTTTGTTCTGCCAGACCCCCAGTTTCCGTGGCAACAATCAAATATGGCTGCCAGAGAGGGTACATATAACATAATTTGGAAACATTGCAGCTCCTCCAACACTGCAGTAATCAATGTAATTCTTTCTAGTTCTTATTTACAACACATCATTCTATGCAATGTCGAAGAGATATTTTATGTATTGTCATTATTTAACAAATGTTGAAATTCTAACACATCTTTGGGCTCCATTTTCTCAGGCACATGGGTCCCAGGACTCCGTTTTTTAAAACCCTAACATGGTCACTGATTTAACTATAATCAAGCCAATGTCCATGAGGCAAAACTTTCAGTTTGATCATTAACAACCCTTTGTAAGAAACCATTTTATTTTTTAATTCCCCTTTGGTTAAGGGTTTGTACCGTTTTTAGGTTCTGAATTTTGGCAATCAGTTCAGAACATTTTACATATAAAAATTAACTTATGTGCACTGCAGAAACTGCTCCAATGTACATGTATGTCACAAACAAAAGCAAGTTGTTGGGAACAACTTACCCTTTCAACAAGAGGGGTGTATTTTGTGGCGTATTTGCACTCGAGAGCATGAACTTCCTCATAAAATGTAGATTCAATTTTGATCATTTCAAACTGCAGCTTCTTCAGGGCTTTTATTCTCCGCTTCACCACTTTTGGGAGACTAAAACAGACGATTGAAAGGCATCTTGTAAGATGGTCACAATTTCATTGATATCTACTATGCAAGTTTAATTTAATTCAAAATGGAACAACATAGCTTGAAGGCAAAATATGAAGAAATACAATGCAAGATTCGAACTTCATCACACTCAATCGCCTTTCATCAGAAGTTATGTTGAAAGACTAAAAACCGAATTATGTACTAATGGTAACCTAAATTAATCATATGCATGACCCTAATCAATGAATAAGTTTACTAAAATAATACACCAATTGATTTACCTTTGAATGTAGCCTGAAGGAGATCCAATCATGCTACCAAGTCGATCCTGTAGCGCGGCCAATACTTCAGGGTTCTGCATAAGACTGGTGATCTGAGGAACTTGGAACGATGTTTGGTTCGAAGTTGCATCACCTATAGAACATTCACCAAACTCACTAACATGTTCAGAATTTTCCCAAATGAATCCGATGGTAGACTACAACAAATGACAATATTAGCATACAATATCACATACAACCATCGAGGCAGCATTCATTTTTTTGGAGATTTCAATGTGAGATTTTGAATCACTACAAAACAATTTCTTTAAATTGGGACAATTACAGATGTCGCTGAAAACCTCCCGAAATTGTTTCTACAACTCCTAATTCTAATTCGCAATGACTCCATAATCCATACCTTGTCCCTGTTGTTCAGTGCTTATTTCTTCGATGTCTTCTTCGACATTTTCCAGTTTGCTGCACAAAATAAATTGATATTAAAGCATGCACCAATGTTTACATTTCAAAACTAAATATTTAAGAACTTTTCAGTTATGTGTGCTTCATTTCAGCAACGTATTTTTGTTTCGGTGTGAACGCAATAATTCACTGGGCTATTTGGTATCTTATTAAAATGCAATATAAACATGTGGTTTATGTAAGTGAAGTTATATTTTTATGTGATAAAATATGTTGCATGATGTTATGTCAAATGAACATTATATTATGATGGTTGAGAATATTCAATACCCAACAATTATACTCTACAGAGCTTCTGCTAAGTATATGATTATTGCATAATAAAGTTGTTTTGCAACCTAGATTGTAAGGAGCACTTGCATAGACAAATCTCTGAAGGCAAATAGCAAGCTTATAAGCCTTCTTGCTTATTTAAAAGTAGGTTGTTACTGCAATTATAAAATACTTACGCTTCTGTATCCGCCATTTCAGTATACTGATGGTACCTGTAAACATACCACATGTTACAAAATACGAAGTGTCTACGCGTACGTGAGCCGTATCTTTAGAATTGTGGCCTAAACGTACGTGAGGATGCGCGCGCATCGGTTTTCGAATGACGACTTCCTGCAATAAAATGTAAATATATTCTGCGCGCGCATATTCCGCTCCTTTCGAAAAATAACAGTACGAATGAGATGGCGGAGTTAAAAGTCGGCGCGATATTTTCCAAATTATCGGATTTAGAAGCTGCGATCGCTAATTATGAGCAGTCCAAGTTAGTAAACATGTATAAACGTAGTTCTAGATCCATAGAATCGCACAGGAAACGCTGTCCAAATGTAGCAGAAACAGCAAACAAAGATCTGATTTTTGCCGAACTTGTGTACTGCTGCATCCACGGTGGCAAAAACTTCAAATCTCATGGAAAGGGACAACGACAGGCTCATCAGTAAGTATTTGTTCTTACGATGCTTTTTACTTATTGGCAATGACAATGTATCGATTATTTGGCATGCCTTTGTTAACCCCAAAAATTTGTTCGAACTAGTTTGTTACGCTGTACAAGTAGCATGATGGTTGAATAATCGAGCCTTGAATAATGGCATCAAAATATGTTTTAAAGACATAAACCTCATTTAAATTACGAATGCCTTTAAATTAATGTGTTTTATGTTTTATCCAGTTCACATGACATATTTCTTAAGATATTCACTTGTTATTTCCAGTACTACGCAACAACAGTGTCCGGCTGGTTTCCGGATACGGCTGTCGAAAGACGCCACCAAGCTTGTCGTTGCGAATATGAATGAAGAGCACAACCACCAGATGAATGAGGTATGCATATTACTATACATGTTAAAAGGATCTACATAAAAGGATGGCCTTGAAAAACCCTATATATGACAAACTGAAATTACCAGAAATGTTATGACAAGGGCCAGTATACACTTTGATACTTTTTTTTAGTAAATTCTATAAAACTTAGTGATATGACGTGATAATCCGATGTGTAGAACTCATCAGTTGTATGTATTTGTGCAGGCATTGTTCAAGTTCCTGCCACGACAGAGGCGCCTCGACCCAGCAATGGAAGCAGAGACTGGACGTCTGCTTACTTTACATGCCAACAAGAAACTAGTCCAGCAGGAAATTCGAGACCAGGGTAAAGAAGTTACGCTAAAAGATCTGCACAACATCAAAGCACGCACAAGACCATCACACAGCAACAAACTACAAGCACTACTAACCGAAATGCGGAATGAAGACGGGGCAGTGACTGAGTTGGTACTCGGCAGCTCAAACGAGCTGGTAGCCATCTCATACCAGGACAGCAAAATGCGCACGATCCAAGCTCGCTTTCCAGAACTTCTGCTGCTGGATGCAACCTACAAGCTTAACGACATGAGGATGCCGCTGTATGTCCTGATGGTGGTTGACGGCAATGGCGAGAGTGTCGTCGTTGCCCTGTGGATTGTTGCAAACGAGGAGCGGGCCACCATCAGCGGATTGATGGACATCTTCATAAAACACAATGACGCTGACAACATCAAGTGCGTAATGGCCGACAAGGATATGACGGAACGTGATGTCATCCGTGAGAAGCTGCCTGGTGCAGCTTTACAGATCTGCCTCTTCCACACTTTGAGAACATTCCGCAGAGAGGTCACATCTGAAAAGCTTGGTATACGATCAGATGAGCGACTGGTCTGCCTTGAGCTGATGCAGAAAATGGCGTATGCTGGAGGAGAGGAGGTCTACGAACAACTGTACGAGGCTCTGCAGCAGACGAAGCACAAGGCAGTGATCACATACTTCAATAACAACTGGCATGGCATCAGGGAGCAGTGGGTCGAAGGGTTGAAGCAGCAACAGAGGAGCTTTCTGACGAGAACGAACAACCGCGTCGAAAGCATCAACCAAAAATTGAAGAGTGTCATTACGAAGTTTTCCAACATCGTGACATTCTTCAAGGATCTGAAGGTCAGTGACACATTCTTGCTAATATATTGTTTATGCCAATGCCTTTGAATTCAAAGAAGATCAGATACCTGGTAGAAACAGGATGATTTGCATATTCTTTATTGTAATAATAATTGTTGTTTTTCAAAATGTTCCTATCTGAAAAGAAATTATTTTTAGGTCATGTTTTAAACATAATGTTTGTCAGCCGATATTTATTGCCTGTCCTGTCTGATGTAGGTTGCCTTGAGCATGTTGGAAACTGAGCGCAACTACCGCATTGCAAAGATAGTGCAGAAGACATCAGTGATCAGACATGCTGTTGGATCAGCTGAAGCAGCATACAGTGAATTCCTCACACCGTATGCCTTCAGGTATGTTTATGATTTTGTGTGTGCATAGTTTTGTTGTATTTTCCAGCAGTTACATCTATTGACATTCGACATCTCTTTCTTTCTAGGGTTTTGCAGCGTGACCTCGTTACAACTTACGCATTCATGCACAAAGGAATTGTACTTATATCACTTGGCTTTCTGTCTAGGTATGTCACTGAGCAGTTGTCTGCAGCGCGGTCTCGTGATGACACACATGATGCTGCAACGTCCATTAGCTGCGACTGTGGTTTCTGGACATCGATGGGCCTGCCATGTCGACACATCTTCCGCCGCAGATTGTCGGCTAAAGAGGACTTGTTTGCTGGTCACCTGGTGTTGAGACGCTGGCAGAAGATTTTCTACCTTGCCAGCTATGACATCACCAGCACTGTGAATTCTGCTGCACCTAGCACCAATGCAATAGAAATCAGGTATTTCTACAACAATGACTTGGTTGCTGTGTGTTATGATGTGTTTATTAATGTCAAGTTATGTTTGTTTATTTTTGTAATGGCATTCGTTTTAAATTATCGTACTTTATAAATTATCTTCTTATGTAATATTGTGTGGATGGATGATGTGATTAAACTGTTTTGTTTATGCTTGTCTTTAGCACAGTGCCTGTGATCAGCAGCGTCCCGAAGTCACCAGTTACTGCAACTCGACTACCTCCACCACATCGTCCCCTTACTCAGCATGAGAAACACCGCAAGGCTAACCAGATTGCCCAGCGACTGGCAGCATTGGCAAGTGAGGCAACTGGCGTCCAGTTTGACATCCGCCTGCGTCAGCTGCAGCTGCTGGAAGAGGAGTGGAAGCATACCACTGTTGTCGCTGCTTCAACATCCTCTGCCTCGACCACTGCTTCTACACCCATTGCTTTGACAACTGCTTCCACATCATCTCCCTCGACATCCGCTGCTTCGACCACTGCTTTGACATCCTCTTCCTCGACGACCACTGCTTCCACATCCTCTCCCTCGACATCCGCTGCTTCGACCACTGCTTTGACATCCTCTTCCTCGACGACCGCTTCTTTGACATCCTCTTCCTCGACATCCGCTGCTTCGACCACTGCTTCCACACCCATTACAAGCATCTTGTGTGTCATACAAGATGAGCAGGGACCGCTGTGTTTGCGCCTCGATGACATCAAGATGCCTGCCCCCATTCGGAAGCGGGGACGTCCCAAAGGTGCTGAAATGACAGTGGTTGGTCTGCCAAAGAAGCGCAAGATACTGACTCGTCCTGTGCCGTTCCTCAAGAAATCCCCTGAGGAAAAGGAGTCCAGTATGTATTTGTTATTACTAAACTATTGTGACTTGTGCTTGCACGAATGAATTTATTTATTATAGTAATTTGTACTGACAATGTATTTAGTATTTATTATTTCTCCAATTCAGGATATTCTGTTTTTCCAGTCATTATCCATTGGTTCGTCAAGGCCGATGTGGCAGAGACAGCACTGAATGGTGGGGAACTGATCGGCGCCCGAGCAGTGGAGAAGCGTCCCGAGAAGGTCCCCATGAAAGTCACAGATGAGAATGTGGACCTGAACCGGGTACGGAAGTACTTTACGGTAGCAGGATGGAACACTCTTCTGTGTGTGGTTGGTAAGGTCACACAGAAAGGTGTGTGGAAATGTAAGGTATGTGACGGGGATGTTGACAGTGGTTTATCATTGGGATGTGATGCCTGCCTTGATTGGTTCCATGGTAGATGTGTGGGCATTAGTACTGCACCCAAGAAAGCAACTTGGATTTGCAATGGATGCCATGCATGTCTGTGATCATGTCAGCTAGTTAAAAGCAAGAATTCTCTGTTCTCCTGTATTTATTTACCTACTAATATACTAATTATTTTCAACCCATCATCAGAACATTGCAGAAGGAACGAAACCAAAAAAATGACTGGAGCAATGTTTTCTTTATGGGTTATTTCTTCTCTTTTTGCCACATCTTTCCCTTTATTTACCTACTAACATTTGTTTTCTCTCTCTCTCTCTTTTTCTCTGCTATGATTCTAGCTTGCTGAACTCATCAGCTGATGATCACTTGTCGACTCATTTAACTGATATTGTGTCACCCTCCCAGGTAACCCCGGCATTTGAAGGTGTCAACTTAGGTTGGCCTTCATCTGCAGACGGGCGACTGGGTGGGGACAGTGATATCGGTCTATGAAATGTGTATATAGCTGTAAATAGTATGTAATATATGTAAATATAATGTGGGCCCTAAAAGCCTTCACAGCAATATATTTTACCCACTCAGGTAACCCTGGCACTTGACGGCTTCGAGGTTGGTCTTCTGCAGATGGGCAACTGTTTGGGAAATGAAATGTGTATATAGTTGTATATAATATATGTAAATATGTTACTAGTGCAATAGCATGTTACCATCCATGCAACAACATTGCTAGTCATTGTCTCATCATCGATCATCTCAATCATCTACTTATGTTATCTTTTTCATGTCTGGTCATTACTCACATTTCTCATTGTATTTCATTGTTACTCTACACTAGTTACCATCCATGCAACAACATTGATAGTCATTGTCTCATCATCGATCATCTCAATCATCTACTTATATTATCTTTTTCATGTCTGGTCATTACTCACATTTCTCATTGTATTTTTATATGTATATAGTTGTATATAATATATGTAAATATGTTACTAGTGCAATAGCATGTGTATATAGCATGTGTGCAATAGCATGTTATCATCCATGCAACAACTCTACTAGTCATTGTCTCTACCCTGACACTAACACTCTGTTTAGTTGTTACTGGTGTTTTGCAATTATATGTTAATAGGATGACGTGTTCAGTCTGCAACAGCCCTGCAAGCACAAGCAAGACAGCTGAACTAATGCGTTGACCCTACACTGCTAGATTCTGCTATGTTTTAGTAGTAGTTTTTTACATTAGTATGTTCTATGTAGAAATGTTTTACATTTAGTGAGTTCCGTGTAGAAGTGTTTTACATTTAGTGTGTTCTGTGTACCTGCTTTTTACATTAGTATGTTCTGTGTAGATGCGTTTTACGTTTAGTTTTCCATGTAGGCATGGTTTACATTTAGTGTGTTCTGTGTACCTGCTTTTTACATTAGTATGTTCTGTGTAGATGCGTTTTACGTTTAGTTTTCCATGTAGGCATGGTTTACATTTAGTGTGTTCTGTGTACCTGCTTTTTACATTAGTATGTTCTGTGTAGATGCGTTTTACGTTTAGTTTTCCATGTAGGCATGGTTTACATTTAGAGTGTTACGTATTTGTGTTTTAGATTTAGTGTGTAGAGATGTTAATAAGTAAAAATATAAATAGATCAAAAAAATTAGTATTTAGTCAGGTCACTAGTATTGTTAGTAAATCTGATGCCCAGGGTTTTTGTGCAGGAAATAAATTTAGGCACGTTTTGTAGGTATTAGAAAGTTAGTGTTAGGATATTCCATGTAAACAAGTTGAATTGTTAGTAATTTTGTGACGCTTTTCCCTGTTCCAGTTTTGTACACGAGGTTTTGCTTATGCTTTTTCCTCTTCACTGAGTTTCAGTGGTGTGCCCAGGGTTTTTAGTGCGGTAAATAATTTTAGGCGTGTTGTATTAGGATGTTAGTGTAGTGTTAGGATGTTCCTTGTAAACAAATGATGTATTTAGGTATTCGTTGTATTTAGGCATTTTCTTATATTTTGTAAGTGTATGATTTCCGAATGTTCAACAGTTAATAAAACTATACTGATTTTACTACATTACTACTTTGAGTTTGTAAGTCTTCATTATTGTAGTGTGTCTAATATATTCAATGAATAATAAATACATATACATCAACATGCACGCGCGAAAAAACTCACGTACTTTTAGAAACGAGTGCTAAAGATACGGCAGTTTAACTGCCGTACTTCTAGAACCGAGCGCTAAAGATACGGCTCACGTATGAAAATCATGCGATGCGGCGCATATCAACTGCCGTACCAGAAAAACTCACGTACTTTTAGAAAAGAGTGCTAAAGATACGGCAGTTTAACTGCCGTACTTCTAGAACCGAGCGCTAAAGATACGGCTCACGTATGAAAATCATGCGATGCGGCGCATATCAACTGCCTGCCGTACCAGAAAAACTCACGTACTTTTAGAAACGAGTGCTAAAGATACGGCAATTTAACTGCCGTACTTCTAGAACCGAGCGCTAAAGATAGGCTCACGTGTGAAAATTATGCGATGCGCATATCAACTGCCGTAACAGAAAAACTCACGTACTTTTAGAAACGAGTGCTAAAGATACGGCAATTTAACTGCCGTACTTCTAGAACCGAGCGCTAAAGATAGGCTCACGTGTGAAAATTATGCGATGCGCATATCAACTGCCGTAACAGAAAAACTCACGTACTTTTAGAAACGAGTGCTAAACATACGGCAGTTTAACTGCCGTACTTCTAGAACCGAGCGCTAAAGATACGGCTCACGTATGAAAATCATGCGCATGCGCATATAGACTGCCGTACCTTTAGACAAGTGATGCTAAAAATACAACTCACGTAACCGGAAATCAAAGCATGCGCATGCGCAGAATGAGTGCCGTACTTTTAGAATGGAGGTCTAAACGTACGGCTCACGTACGCGTAGCCACTGCCTACAAAATAAGGTACACCCAAAATAACTAAGTACTGGAACAACTAAAACTATTATTTACGAGTTGGCCTTTCACATGAAAACCGATTTAAAATTGAAAAAGATAGGATCAACAGTACATTCAAACTAGCAGACACATGTTCTAGGGCTTCGAATTAAGCCTGCACCGGATGCGAAGACAGCGCGAGAGCAGTTTGTATACTAAGCATCGCCATCGGCAATTGGAACGCAGCCCACGTGGAGTGACGTGCTAGCAATGACGACACCCATCAGACATTCACGCTATACAATGCCGAATTCCTTCCAGACTGTTCATAAATTGAATTTCTAACACACAGCAGTAACTAAAAGGGAATTACAGTAACTTGTGTACGTCAAATCATTAACTATTAGAGATAACTCGGTAGCACCAGTCCTTCCTCCCACTAGAATTCGTAGTCCAACGGAGTGACGCTGGCCTCACGACCAAATTTATATCATTCTTTCAGAATATTACAGGCACTTTTATTGCAAATATAACTATAAGACCAGCATGTCATTATATAATAGTTCAGCTGTGAAGTGATCACAGACGTGTGATAATGTAAAGTCACTTACAAATGTTTGATGAGACACTTGTTTCCGTCGCCACACGAGGAATATGGTGACAAAATGGACGATTTTTTGAACGTGGTCTCTGATTGCTGGATCGTAATCACGTGGGAAAGCACTCCCTCCAATGAAACTACATATAACAACCTGACTAACAATTTGGCGCCATTCACCTTGTCAAATCATAATGTTTTGACGTTCTTTGAATGGGTTTCTTTTCTAGCTAAACATACCCACGTGAATAATCAATAACAACATTTTATTTGCGTGGGATGTTCTTCATGATCATCATCATCATTCGTATATGTTATATTCCATTAAGGATAGATAAGATGATGAAAAAAATGCAGATTTTTAAAGTAGAATTTATGCGAATTATGAAGTCGAAACAACGAACTTACGAAGGCGTCGAAGCCGAAGAGTAATTTATAAGTATGACTGAGTCTATGTCCATGCGACAATGAGTAGCTATGCCAATACAATGGCATGCAATTATTTTGACATTTATTTATTTTCAAATTCACTAACAATTCTTAACTGAATTGATTGTTTAATTGAGTGATTTAAAATTTTTAGAAGTGTTTTGAGGATAAACACTGACATGACTGAGCTAAGCCTTAACATAAACTTAATTGTTTTTTGACAAACTGTATATATAATATATGGTTTAAATTTAAGATAATTATGACAATCAATATTATGCCCATTGGTTAATTTGACAAGGAATACAATGTTGTCATCTATCCTCATGATTATCTCATAATTATTGACATTACATCTCTTCTTACATCTTCAAATTTGTGGGAGTTCCTAAAGTTGTGATGTATTACTAGCAGCATGTAGTTAAGTGTTAGAAGAAACTGTGCATCAGGTTTCCACATTGATGTCATTGCACAGCTTTTACCAAGAGAAACCGTGTCCAAAAACCATTATGTGTAATATACAATGAGATTCATCTTTCTTTCCAGGACACGATGGAGAAACCAACGCTCCTTATTGTTGGGCACAGTTTTGTGCGACGGATGGACCGTGTCTGTCAAGTTGGTCGGATAAGTGGAGATAGTCGCAGATATTATCGACCTGATCTTGACTTGGCTGATATGTTTGGAAAGGTCGTTTTCCACACGAAATGGGGCCTTAACATGATCTGGACAATGGTTGTGACCCTGGGAAGCTGGCAGAGCGTACTGTGGCATTCGCACGGGAACTGCTCACAATTAGACCTTCTGTGCATGGCGCAGGTAGTATAGTTTATGAGATATTGACACGTATACCTGTGCAGTTTGGCCGGTTTACAGTACGGCCTGATTTTGATCGTGCTCGTCAGATTGTGACAAATAAGGTGCGGGCATTGATCGCTGACTCGGAAAACAACTTTCTACCATCGTATTAAGTTGTCGAACAAGACAAATTACGCGAGAGATGGTTGCACATGAGTTACTGATGAGTGCATCTGACATGGACAGGTATGTGGGTAACATGAGGGGAGTGGCTGTCGCTGCTGATAAGCGATGCTCACAGTAGTGGCTATACTTTCCTTGTGTTACTCATGTACAACATTTCTTGACCTATTTTCTATGTCATTTTGTTACAACTACAATTTTTTTAACTGCAAATGCCTACTTCTAACCAAATGTTTTTTTTCAAAAATCTTTACAAAAACTGTTTACTCATATTGATATCTGGCACACTGTATAACCTGTAACTTCAGTTACAATAATCCTGTACGGATCATTTGTTCCTAAGTCATTGGTGACCATCTTTGCTTCAGCTGCTTGCACAACATGAACTTGCTGAAGTAGACCATCCATGGTATGTATGTATGTATGTGTTCTCTTGTCTAAGGTAAACTACCATTTCATACACATTGGCTCATGATAGATCTGGTCATAGTACTGTGACGCACTTCACCTGTCCGAACAACTTGAATCCGTCATGCAAAACTGTGTCTGACAGTGAACTGTGAAGGTACCAAGTCACAGAGTCATCTGAATGTGACACCCATCACCTGCCGCAATAAGTACATATTTAGGTAGCAACCATGAACTTAATTGAAGCTCTAGATGTCAACTGCAACAGATTATGTATTAAATTTCCACAGCTGGAAACATTAATCAATCACCACAAACCAGATATCATATTCAGTACAGAGTCACTCTTAAACAGCTCGATTCTCACATCAGAAATAACTCCATCAGGTTTTTAACATACAGGAAAGATAGAGAAAATTCCAGAAAAGGTGGAGTTTTCATCATGATAAAAGACAACCTCATTGCATCAGCATGCGACATTGTTACCACCGATGCCAAACTGACATGGGTAGGAATTCATATCCAAGGACATAAACTAATCATAGGATCTTTATACAGACCACCAAACTCAGCTCAAGTTAACATAGAACAGCTAGCCACCTCTCTAAGAAACATGCACATCAAATTCAAGAATGCTCTACTACTTAATGCAGGAGAGTTCAATTTACTTGATATAATACTGGGATGACCGCATCGTTAAAACCATATGCTGCAGAATCATCAAAATGTTACCTCCTGCTAGATGTCTGTAATTAATTCTTCTTGGACCAGTTGGTCAAAGAACCCACACGGGTCCGAGATGCAACTAAAAACATTCTCAACTTAGTCCTTATGAATCATTCAAATTTTGTTGTTCAATACAAAGTTGTTGCTGACATAAGTGACCACGAGGTTGTTTCATTCTCCATTAACACCAAGCCAAACCTAAACAGTAAGATACTACGAAAGGTATTTAGATTTGGTTGGCGGATATGCCCAACATGAATGCAGATATGGTAGCTTTTCATCACTCGTTTTTCTGTAGTGACCCACTGTCTCCCACTGTCCAGGAAAACTGGAAATAAAGGTTCTACTTCTAATGAATAAACACATTCCAACCAAGATGACTTGCTCAAAGCATATAAACCCTCGGATTACTAGAAAGATCAGAAGAATGAGTAAAAAGAAACAAAGATTGTATAACAGCGTATAAACATCAGACACTAACGAGGACTGGAAGACTTACAAAGACTATCAAAAATAAACCCAAAAGAAACAGTGCCAAAAATACTGGTCTTTCCTAAACAATAGGTTCAAAGACCCTAATGATAAATAAAACAAAACTTTCTGGCGCTTCATTTAATCAAAGAAATAAGACTCGACCAATATCTCATCCTTAAAAAACAGATATAACATAATCTTTGATAGCAAAGGGAAAGCTAACACTTTCAATGAACAATTCCGTTCAGTCTTCACCAATGAAAACACCTCCAACCTACCAATCATAAATGAACCTGAACATTTGCCAATCCATCACATCACAGTAACTCTGGATGGTGTTCTCAAATTGCTTCAGTCCCTGAAAACTGACAAGGCCACTGGACCAGATGCCCTCCCTGCTCATATATTGAAAGACCATGTAGTTGAAAACTCTCCAATATTAACAACCATATTTCAGCAGTCATTGGACACAGGTCTGACCCCATCAGACTGGAGACTTGCAACCATCCCCCCAATTTACAAGAAAGGAGACAGGGTCACACCACCCAGTCATCGCCCTGTGTCTATCACGTCAATCTGCAGCAAGTTGATTGAACACATCATTTTCAGCCAAGTCATGGAGCATTGTTATAATTGCAGTATTCTTACAGATGCCCAGCACGGTGTCAGACCCGGCCATTCCTGTCAATCACAACCCAAGTCCTTGTTAAATCCCCAGATAATCGTGAATAAGTTGACGCTGTGATTCTTGACTTCTCCAAGGTGTTTGATCGAGTCCCCCACCAATGTTTACTACTCAAAAGTAGACTTAACCACTATGGAATTCGAGGTCCCCTACTGCTGTGATTACAAAACTTCCTGACATCCCGATGCCAGCGAGTGGTGGTGGACGGAAAGTCTTCTGACTTTCCATGGTCACACAATACCCATACCTAGACATCACTATATCTAACACAATGTCATGGCAGAACCATATCAATAACATCACCTCCCGTGCCAACAGAATGCTGGGCCTAATCCAGCGAAACCTTAGAGGAACCCCACAGAAGCCACAACAACAAGCCTACTTTTCACTTGTCCGTCCCCACTTAGAATATTGTAGTACTGTTTGGAACCCATACATCAAGAAGGAGGTAAACCAAGTAGAAAATATCCAGCGCCGGGCAGCCATATTTGTCCTAAACAACTATAGGCAAGCATGTCCGCAATGATTAACTACCGCCATTGGGAATCCCTTGAGAGAAGAAGACAACTGTCTTGCTGCCTCTTGATGTATAGGATCCAAAACCAACATATTGCCATCAATGGTAACCAATACCTTGCCCCAGTGCTCCCCACCAGTACAAGATATTATCATCCAAATAAATATCAGATTATGCCAGCTCGCATTCAGGTCTACAGCAATTCTTTCTTCCCACACACTATCTTTTGGTGGAACGCCCTCCCCGGGAATGTGTTGGTAGCTCCCACCATCCAGGCCTTCAGGGGAGCGGTTGTTTCACACTTCTAAGTCGTGGTCTGTGTTTTTACTCGCACCTTGTTCATACGCTACTCGTGTATATATGTATATACTTTTTCTCGCACCTTCACATCTGGCACAGCACAATTGTACATATATACACAATCCAGACTTATGGACTATGCCGATTAACCATGTAGAAGAAAAGAATTATGCCCCTTTCGCACACTGTTTACAGACTAACTTTTTTTTCTCAATTAATATTTTTTGAATTGTTTTAACACATTGTTTTGACATAGACTAACATATATAGCATTAATTACATGTGCATGTTAGCAATGTTCTTTGTCTTAATCTTCATGTTCTTTTTCCTGATGTGGGTTGTTTCAGCTTGTAACATTACTATGTGGTAAAATTTAATTTGTTCATCCATCTGTCTATATGTCTGCATGTCTCTGAAGTATCAAACTGACATCTACCCAAAATTATTTAAACAAGCCCTACCTCCACAAATGCCAGAAATTAGTGTAGCTCACTTTGTAGATACAACTTTACAGATTTGGTATCCAAATATTCCCATTGAATGGTTACACAGGTTCCTTTTCCAGACTAATTTGAGGTATTTTGTGTGCATATCTAACTTGTATTTTATGTGCAATATTTGCAGATGATGGCATCATTATTCCCAGGAACTACAGATCGTTTCTCGCTCCACTGTCATCACCCAAGTTGTGGATGGAGAATAGAAACTGTAAAGATCAAAGTAAACCTGCTGATGTACATATCATGATTATGGCATCATCAAGAATAACAACCAAGTTACAGCCGAATCAAATCAAATCAAATCAATTTATTTTGCAACAACAACATAGCAGTATACATACACAAAACAACCGTTTAAAAATAAAGTTGTGTTGCATGGTGGTCACATGGCATGTAATATGCCGTCTTCCTGTGACCCCCGAATAGTGCGACATTGACATTTATTAGTATTTTATAACTTTTCAATAATATCTATGCACAATGTTTTGCTGCTGTGAACTGATCATTCATCTCCATATTTGAAAATACACAATTTGACGATGAAGTAAAATAAGCAAGTTTACAACAGACCGCTGTACTGTATACTTTGGCATCCAATAAATCAACCATTGAGTATCGATTACATTATTTATAATGAATTGAATGTTTGATGTCTAATGTAATGTGATCATTTAGATATTTTACTGTTTCTGTTTGGCATCCTTATTCTTCTTTGTGAGCACTGATGACATAAGTTCCAGTCTGTACCCTTTAGTCTGTGCTTAAGTATAAATAAACCATTTCTATCTGGTATGTTTCAGGCGCCCTTTGAGACTACATACATCGTCAAACTACACAACATGAATGTACTCGACACAGCCAAGCCCCTCTTTCACTTCCATCATCCTAACAGGGTCAAAGGTCAGTCTGACACTTTAATTTTCTTGCTGTACTTTAGATATGTCTGAAATTTGTTTTATGAATGAAAGTCCAAAATTATTCACAAACCTGTGTAAAAGCATTGGTTGTTTAAAAAGAAAAATATACTAATTTACGCACAGATGTTCATACCATAAAACTGTGACATGTCACTCGTTGTAAATAGATAATCTGGTATAACTCGAGTGTGATTTTGTGATGTTACCCACTTGATTCCACAACAGATTAAGGAGAAGAAGAAAATATTGGTTGATGTATGTGAAGGAATACATTTTGCACAGTAATTGTAACATGGCTGAATGTTTCCTGGAGAAGCTGGGGTTTGCCAGAGTGACATGTACAGCATTTTGAGTGGTCCTAAGGACTGGATACCAGACTGTATAAGAACTTAATCTTGTTAGTCTTGATATAAAGCAAGCTTTCCTAGACAAAATGAACGACCTGGGACTCCACCAAATGAATGACAAACCAACCAGAGGCGACGCGCTCATTGATCCCTTCCTGAAATAGACCAAACCTGGTAAACAGAACCACCACCATCCCAGGTCTAAGTGATCATGACATAATACTAGCCGATGGCCGCATCAAAGCATCAAGAGTGAAGCCAGTAGCCAGGAAAGTCAGCATCTGGAAGAAAGCAGATTTTGCCTCAATCAGGGAGAAGACAGCTGCATTTAGCAGTGACATCCAGATAGACCAGGAATCATCAGCCGAGAAGCTCTGGCAGCTCATACACAATCACCTAACCAAAATGATGGACCAGCATGTTCCTACCTAGCCCACTTCGGTAAAAAACCACCAGTCCTTGATCAACGGCAAGCTGAAAAAGATCTCGCGCCGCAAGCACAGGGTGTGGAAGAAGACAAAATCCACGGACAGTGTGAAGGACTGGTAGCAATATAGGGCCATCAAGAAAGAAACTCAACATATCAATAGGCATTGCTACCAGCGGTATGTCAGTCACCTTATTGAGGAAAATTCATCCAACAAGCTCTGACGGTTATCAAGAACAGAAGAAACGACATGTCGGGAATATCCCCAGTTAAAAGGAATGTGCTCTCACATTCAGTGACAGCAAGATGAAAGCAGACATCTTGAACTACCAGTTCTGCTCAGCTTTCACCACAGAGGACACAGGCAACATGCTATCACTGGAACGCAGCCCCCACCCATCCATACCGGAAATTTTCATTGGAGAAAATGGTGTCTTCAAACTACTGTCCAATCTAAACCCCAGGAAAGCTGCAGGATCAGACAACATTCCATGCCGTCTCCTTAAGGCCAGACACGGCAGGTAGAAAGGATTATTTTGTAATTTGTGCAAACAGTTCAATTTTTTCTGCCCAATGCATGAAATGGGTCCTACTGAGTAAAATATATCTTGAACTTTTTTCAGCCAGACCCCCCGTTTCCATGGTAACAAACAAAATGGCTGCCATTTTGAGCAAATATTGGCAAATTTGGAAAAGCTGCCACTTTTTATTGAATCCATATATAGGTATAATTCTTGCAAATCCATGTTCTCTATAGAGTCTATTGTGCAATGATCAGAGCATTTTTTAATGTGTTTTTATTTTTTATATAATTTTTGGGTAAAATACGAAAAAAAATCTTTTTTTGTAACAAATATGGCTATGTCTTTCAAACTATTCATGATTTAAAAAAAGTGTCTGATCATTGCACACAGTAGAATATGCTGAATGCAACACTGAAAACTTTATCCCGTTTCCAAATGCAGGAATTTGAAGAAATTTTTTTTTGAGAAAATGGCAGTCAAAGATTGCATAATGGATTTCATTACATGATATTGACATGCTTGATCCATGATTAAAACTCACTTAGAGGTATGTAATTGTCATAGAAGTTAACTTATTGATAGTATGCGTACAAAGGTATAATAATCTGGCAGAAAACCATTTTCAGTATTTTTTTTCAAAAAACACCATTTCACCTGGGGTGTCTGGCCTTAAGGAATTTGCCAGGGAACTTGCCCCAGCCTTGACCCTTCTCTTCAACAGATCAATAACCACAGGCCAGACCCCTGCAATCTGGAAACATGCCCTAATCCAGTCCATCTTCAAGAAACGATCGGTTCTGGGACCATCTCTGTTCCTGGTCTACATCAATGATCTTGGAGATGGAGTCAGGGCCAGACTATGACTATTCGCCAATGACACCATCCTCTATTCCCGGATCAAGACCCTGTCTGATGCGGATGATCTCCAGGAAGACCTCAGAAAACTGGAAGTCTGGGAACAGGAATGGCAGATGTCATTCAATGTTGGAAAATGCCACCTACTGACTGTCACCAAGAAGAAGACCAGGATCCCGACCAGCTACACTCTCCAAAACCACACTCTGGAGAAAGTTACAATTGTCAAGTACATGGGCGTCGAACTCACAAAGACTCTTGTGTCTTCACTGGGGCAAACAAGTCAATGCTGCAGCTGCAAAGGCCAACAGACTCGGCATGTTTGCTTACAGAAATCTGAAAGGACGCTCCACCACCATCCAGAAACACTGCTTCAAAGGTCTAGCCCAACCAGTCCTGGGATCCTCATCAGCAGTACCTGAAGACCACTCTGGAGATGGTCCAGCGATGTGCAGCTCGCTGCATCATGCACAACTTCATCCACATCCAGCTCATCAGCCATGGTAGAGCAGCTGAACCATATGAACCTGCAACTCAGGAGAACAGTGGATAAGGCTAGCATGATGTACAAAGTTATGCACGGCCTTGTCGACTTACACCCACCTCCTGGCCTAGTCAAGGCAGCCTCCCGGAAAACCTCCTACTGCCCCACTCAAGGACAAACACTTATCTCCACTCCTTCTTCCCATCTGCCATCAGAATGTGGAACTCACTTCCCTCAGACTCCTCCAAAGCCCAGTCCCTCCCAGTCTTCAGGTCCTCCATGAAGAACTGGTTGACTGCTCCGCAATAGACACTACTGTTATAATGCGCAATCTTAACCTTCTAAAACCTTTAATAATTCTTTATTATTATTCTTCCCAACCGTTACGAATAATGTAACCGCAAAACGATTTTGTTTTAACTTTTTAATCATTTAACTTTTGTAATCTTCTAACTTGTTTTTTTATTATATTTTAAACCATTTAATTTTTTTTAAACCTATGTGCACCCTTACAACAACTTTGGAGTTATTCCTCGACTGCCGGGGTTTTCACAATAACCTGAAGAAGAAGAAGAATCAGACCAAAGCATCAATTTGATTCTGTCAAAAAATTCATAACATTATATTTTGTGTTCTGAATTCTTTGCTCTGTGTCAATAGCTCGATATGTTTATTTGTAGATGCAACACCAGACAACAATCGCTATAAAGTGCTATGATTCAATGTAGAGGAAAGTGTACTTCTGCATGGGTTTGCAGGATACATTGAATGTGTCTTATATGCTGATGTCACACTGAGTAAGTACATTTTAAAAGTGAACTCTGTAAAATACTTCAAAACTCTGTTTTTAGAAGTTGTCAGGAGAGATGCATTGTTGTTGGGACATAGAAATAAGACTTTGTATGATAATGTTGGTGTGTGTCGTGTCAGAGAACAGAGTACCTGTATGATGTTGTTGGTGTTAGATAACTGAGTGTGTGTATCCAAATTTGATCCTGAATGCCTATATCCATGGTTGATCCTAAGTGCGTATATCCAAGGTTGATCCTGAATGCCTGTATCCATGGTTTATCCTGAGTATGTATATCCAGGGTTGATCCTGAATGCTTGTATCCAGGGTTGATCCTGAATGCTTGTATTCAGAGTTGACCCTGAGTACATATATCCACGGTTGATCCTGAGTGTTTGTATCCAGGGTTGATTCTGTGCAACGGGGAGGCAGTCGATGGCCGGGGAGACTTCCTGGCATTTGGAATGTAAGACGGTCACGCAGAGTTCATGTTTGATGTTGGGTCACGTCTGGCTAACATAAGGAGTGAACCTCTTGCCCTCGATACATGGCTCAGCATCCACCTGAAGAGAGATCTCAGGGATGGTGAGTGCACAGAGATAGCTGCCCCTTCAGTGTGATGTATGGGTGAGATGGGGATGATGTATGGGCAGGATGAGTGATGCATGGGTAGGATGAGGAGTGATGTATGGGTAGGATGAGGAGTGATTCACAGATAGAATGAGGAGTGATGTATGGATAGGATGAGGAGTGATGCATAGGTAGAATGAGGAGTGATGTATGGATAGGATGAGGAGTAATGCATGGGTAGGATGAAGAGTGATGCATAGGTAGAATGAGGAGTGATGTATGGATAGGATGAGGAGTGATGCATAGGTAGAATGAGGAGTGATGTATGGGTAGGATGAAGAGTGATGCATAGGTAGAATGAGGAGTGATGTATGGGTAGGATGAGGAGTGATGCATAGGTAGAATGAGGAGTGATGTATGGGTAGGATGAAAAGTGATGCATTTATTGTGTCTGTAGGTTCATCAGAAAATTAATAAACAATATTGCATATATATGCGTATTTAGAAAATTGTTTCTTCAAGAAAACATTGGCAGACTGCTTAAAATGTTGTCATAAAGGATTTATGGCTGTGGAAAGGAAAAGAAAAAACCCAGAAAATCAGGAAAAATAGTATTGAATGACCTCTAGTGGTGAGGGCATCATTACGATGATCGGTTAATTTTGGCTGTACGCAAAGTATTCTGGGTAAAATTGTGTTTATCTACATAGCACACAGTAGCAAGAACAACTGTAATAACTGTGGTCAAAGTGATCGTGATATAGCACAGGTAACACACACAAAATTACTTTAAATAAATTGGTTGTTCAGTCATAATGCGAACAAACAGTTGTCACTTACATTACAACCACTCAACCAGTCAGGTTGGTGTTGCAGGCAAGTTGCTAGTGGATAGGTGTGAGTTTAACGGCTGCTCCCAGGGCAACTACCAGGGTCTCAACCTCGTCTCAGACATGTAAGTAGAAGGACATCCAGACTTCAGCCACATCTCACAGTCGGCGGGCTTCAGGGAGGGCTTCGTTGGTATGTTCTTCTCTTGTTTCTCAGAGTGGGCTTCATTTGGCATGCCGTTATATGCAGTCATGAAATGTGTAATAACACACACATACATTCCTCAGTCTATTTAGCGACTTGGTAATTTCATTTTCGACATGCATTTTTAATATCAGTTCGTGACAAGTTCATGTGTACTCTACCTTGATATGAAGTATGCTTGATGTCTTATGTGATTGATTATAACGTGATCTGATTTGTAACTTTTATGACATAATGATGCTAAAATTAATATATATTTATTACCATAAATTATATTTAACCAAATTGAACAAGACTGTGCCCAGAACAAAACTCCTCTTGGGGTCTTGTTATAAGTGGCAGTTTTGTTCTGGGCACAGTCTTGTTCAATTTGGTTAAATATAATTTTATGGTAATTTTATGCCACCCATAACAAGACCTCAGAAGGAGGGTAGACCACCCAGAACAAAACCCCAGAAGGCAGGGAGGGCCAACCAGAACAAGACCCCAGAAGGAGGCTGAGCCAAGCAAAACATGATCCCAAAAGGAGGTTGGGCTAGCCAGAACAAGATGCCAAAAGGAGGGTAGGCATAGCTTAACAACATCCAAAAAGGAGGGTGGGCCAAGCATAACAAGACCCCAAAAAGAGGATGGACAAGAAAGCCATTGCCTTATCGAGAGTTCAACATTCCAACATACATACAACATACAACTGACAAGAAATGTTAACACAATAACTAGTTAAGAATAAAGTATGAGAATATTCTTCCTGGGTGATTATTCTCACTGTCACCTGTGCTACGAGTGAGTCTTGCTCTACGTCTGTCTTCAGGGTGCATCAATAAGATTGCGATCAGTGGGGTGCCTGTGGACCTTGGGGGTGATGCCATGGACATGGTGGGTGTGGCCAACTGCCCTGTGTGTGTCAGTAACCCCTGTGGGTTACAGCTGTCGAACGGCGGCAACTGAGCTCAGCTACCAGTGCATATGTAACAAGGGCTTCTCTGGCACTTGCTGCGAACTTGTCGGAGAGAAATGTTTCCCAGGTCTGTATTCTAGAGTCTAGTTGTGCACCACACAGCAGTGCTCTATTAACTTACTTGTCTGTGTATATGTTGTGGTTGCAAGAATGTCAACCAATGCCTTGTTCAACTAGTCAGCCTTGTTCAGAACACTATTGATATGCTGACCTTTAGGTGCTGGCACTGAGAGTGATCACTGCCTGTATGCATCACATCCTAAGTAATAATAATATTAATATTTATTTCTTTATACAAATAAATACCCGTGTTTAGGTGCATAAAATACAACATTGGTCAAAACATTTGGGTAGGATACAGAATGTAAATACACATCTGTAAAGACAATATTACATGTTTCATTTATTGTTTCGATAATCTGAAATACATAGCAAATGAACTTAAGAGAAATAAATTATTGTCTTTATAAATGACAGTGGTGCAGTTGATTACTCACCCTATGTATGTTTCAGGTGCATGTGGAGAGAAAGGTAAATGCTACAACCTGCCCTGGAACCGTGGCTACAGGTGTGCCTATCCAGTTGGAAGGGCTGGTGACAGGTGTGAAATAGGTAAGTCACTCTCTGTTTTAAGTCACTTCACAATGTTTAGTTGAGAATTGAGAAGAGAGTGGTAGAAAGAGAAGAGGGAGACCATCAGTAAAATGTAAAGGTAAGTTCTTATATAGCGCAGTATCCAGCCCTTAGGACTGCTCAAAGCGCAACGCTGAACGCTTCCCAGAGAGGTCGATTGAACATGTCTGCCAGGGAGTGAAGTATAAAAGTGCTTTGAGCAGTCCTGAGGACTGGATACTGCAGTACATAAGAACTTACCTTGATGTGTTACATCTCTTTAATTATGATTAATTCTGACCATTAGTTGAAGGTAGCGCTGTGAAAGACCCGATGTTCAACTACATGTCTTACATCGCCTACGAGACCCTGCCCGATGCCCTTATGGAGAACAGGTGATTCTTGTGTTCAAGGCCCAGACAGTGCAGGACAGTCTGTTGCGACGAGCGTCAAGGGTGACTTCATCTCCCTCGCAATCAAGAACAGACGTGTCAATTTCAGGTTCAAAAGTGGATCAGGTATGTCATGTCTTCATGTAAAGGATGTAGTCTTTTCCTAGTTTTTCATCTATTAATTAATTTATTGTTCTTAAGACAACACCAATTATGTTGAAGGTATACTGCCCACCAAATTGTGTTTAGTAAGCACGTAACAATTGTTTGAAGGCACGACCACAGGTGCATGTTCAAATAATAAGCAACATTTTTGCCAATATGGCTATGTTGGGCTGAGTTAACTTCTATACCCGTAGTTGTTCAATGATGCTCACTTTCCCACAGTCAACACAGAAAATTTCCGCTTAGAAATTACTAAGTCCGGTAATTCCGGATAGACGAACAGAATACGTCCCTTTCATGTAATAATAATATGATAACTTTATTTCAGACTGAGAGAGCATGTACATAATAATACATGTAAAAAATCAAACTTTACACCTGTCATGTTCAAAGTATAAGTAAATGAAATATATAAATATACAGAGATATGCTTTAAACATATTAATTATTGATTAATTTATTAAAAAAGACATGCAAAAGGAAAAATAATAAAAAGGGAACAAAAATCATGTTTAGTGAAATATTTCGTATTAGGTCCTATGCACTGCCTCTTTCTATTGGGGAGAATCTTGTACGAACTACTTGATGATTGTGGCTGTTGTTCCGTGTAGGTACCACTTGGTGATTGTGGCTGTTGTTGCATGTAGGTACCACTTGGTGATTGTGGCTGTTGTTCCGTGTAGGTACCACTTGGTGATTGTGGCTGTTGTTGCATGTAGGTACCACTTGGTGATTGTGGCTGTTGTTCTGTGTAGGTACCACTTAGTGATTGTGGCTGTTGTTGCATGTAGGTACCACTTGGTGATTGTGGCTGTTGTTCCGTGTAGGTACCATTTGGTGATTGTGGCTGTTCCGTGTGGATACCACTTGGTGATTGTGGCTGTTGTTCCTTGTAGGTACCACTTGGTGATTGTGGCTGTTGTTGCATGTAGGTACCACTTGGTGATTGTGGCTGTTGTTCCATGTAGGTACCACTTGGTGATTGTGGCTGTTGTTCCGTGTATGTACCACTTGGTGATTGTGGCTGTTGCTCCGTGTAGGTACCACTTGGTGATTGTGGCTGTTGTTCCTTGTAAGTTCCACTTGGTGATTGTGGCTGTTGTTCCGTGTAGGTGCCACTTGACGATTGTAGCTGTTGTTCCGTGTAGGAACCACTTGGTGATTGTGGCTGTTGCTCTGTGTAGGTACCAATTGGTGATTGTGGCTGTTGTTGCATGTAGGTACCACCTGGTGATTGTGTCTGTTGTTCTGTGTAGGTACCACTTTGTAATTGTGGCTGTTCTCATGTGTAGGTACCACTTGGTGATTGTGGCTGTTGTTCTGTGTAGGTACCAGTTGAAGATTGTGGCTGTTCTGTGTAGGTACCATTTCGTGATTGTGGCTGTTGTTCTGTGTAGGTACCACTTGGTGATTGTGGCTGTTCTCATGTGTAGGTACCACTTGGTGATTGTGGCTGTTGTTCTGTGTAGGTACCATTTGGTGATTGTGGCTGTTGTTCTGTGTATGTACAACTTGGTGATTGTGGTTGTTCTCATGTGTAGGTACCACTTGGTGATTGTGGCTGTTGTTCTGTGTATGTACCACTTGGTGATTGTGGCTGTTCTCATGTGTAGGGACCACTTGGTGATTGTGGCTGTTGTTCTGTGTATGTACAACTTGGTGATTGTGGTTGTTCTCATGTGTAGGGACCACTTGGTGATTGTGGCTGTTGTTCTGTGCAGGTACCACTTGGTGATTGTGGCTGTTGTTCTGTGTATGTACCACTTGGTGATTGTGGCTGTTCTCATGTGTAGGGACCACTTGGTGATTGTGGCTGTTGTTCTGTGTAGGTACCACTTGGTGATTGTTGCTGGTCTCATGTGTAGGTACCACTTGGTGATTGTGGCTGTTGTTCTGTGTATATACCACTTGGTGATTGTGGCTGTTCTCATGTGTAGGGACCACTTGGTGATTGTGGCTTTTGTTCTGTGTAGGTACCACTTGGTGATTGTGGCTGTTGTTCTGTGTATGTACCACTTGGTGATTGTGGCTGTTGTTCTGTGTATGTACCACTTGGTGATTGTGGCTGTTCTCATGTGTAGGGACCACTTGGTGATTGTGGCTGTTGTTCTGTGCAGGTACCACTTGGTGATTGTTGCTGGTCTCATGTGTAGGAACCACTTGGTGATTGTGGCTGTTGTTCTGTGCAGGTACCAGTTGGTGATTGTTGCTGGTCTCATGTGTAGGAACCACTTGGTGATTGTGGGTGTTGTTCTGTGTAGGTATCACTTGGTGATTGTGACTGTTGTTCTGTGTAGGTACCACTTGGTGATTGTGGCTGTTGTTCTGTGTAGGTACCACGTGGTGATTGTGGCTGTTGTTCTGTGTAGGTACCACTTGGTGATTGTGACTGTTGTTCTGTGTAGGTACCACTTGGTGATTGTGGCTGTTCTGTGTACGTACCACTTGGTGATTTTGACTGTTGTTCTGTGTAGGTACCACTTGGTGATTGTGGCTGTTGTTCTGTGTATATACCACTTGGTGATTGTGGCTGTTCTCATGTGTAGGTACCACTTGGCGATTGTGGCTGTTCTCATGTGTATAGACCACATGGTGATTCTGGCTGTTCTGTGTAGGTACCACTTGGTGATTGTGGCTGTTCTCATATGTATTTACCACTTGGTGATTGTGGCTGTTCTCATGTGTATGTACCACTTGGTGATTGTGGCTGTTCTCATGTGTTTGTACCACTTGGCGATTGTGGCTGTTCTCATGTGTATAGACCACATGGTGATTCTGGCTGTTGTTCTGTGTAGGTACCACTTGGTGATTGTGGCTGTTCTCATGTGTTTGTACCACTTGGTGATTGTGGCTGTTCTCATGTGTAGGTACCACTTGGTGATTGTGGCTGTTCTCATGTGTAGGTACCACTTGGTGATTGTGGCTGTTGTTGCGTGTTGGTGCCACATAGTGATTGTGGCTATTGTTGTGTAGGTACCACTTAATGATTGTGGCTGTTGTTGCATGTAGGTACCACTTGGTGATTGTGGCTATTGTTGTGTAGGTTCCACTTAATGATTGTGGCTGCTGTTGCATGTAGGTACCTCTTCGTGATTGTGGCTATTGTTGTGTAGGTACCACTTAATGATTGTGGCTGTTGTTGCATGTAGGTACCACTAAGTGATTGTGGCTGCTGTTGCATGTAGGTACCACTTGGTGATTGTGGCTGTTCCCATGTGTAGGTACCACTTGGTGATTGTGGCTGTTGTTGCATGTAGGTACCACTTGGTGATTGTGGCTGTTCCCATGTGTAGGTACCACTTGGTGATTGTGGCTGTTGTTGCATGTAGGTACCACTTGGTGATTGTGGCTGTTGTTCCGTGTAGGTACCACTTGGTGATTGTGGCTGTTGTTGTGTGTAGGTACCACTTGGTGATTGTGGCTGTTGTTGTAGGTATGGCGATCCTGAAGAGTATAGAGACAGAGAAACCTGGGATGTGGGTGACCATCGTAGCTGAATGCAGTCAGCAGGACGATTCACTCAGTTTCAATGACAGCGTCGCAGTCAAAGGTACGCAGCTCCACACAGTGTAGACTGGTCCAGCCTATGCCAGGTCCAACTGATGAGAGATCCACGTCATGTCAAATCCAAGTTATGTCACATCCAACTCATGATAGATCCAAGTCACGCCAGATCCAACTCATGAGCGATCCAACTCATGAAAGATCGAACTCATACCAGATCCAACTCATGACAGATCCAGCTCATGCCAGATCTAACTCATGGCAGATCTAACTTATGTTAGATCTAACTCCTCTTGAACTTGGTATATGCTAAGTTCAACATTCCTGTAAGACCATTGATCACACTGACACCTTACAAAGACCAGGGCTTCTTCCGTTATATATTCCTACCATGTCAGAACCACATCAAAGATTGGTATACCAGTTTTTGTCCTGACAAATATGTCCCAACCTCACAGAAGACCAATTATAAATTTTGCAGAGGATCATATATAAGCCTTACAGAGGATCACGTTCAAGCTTTTCAGAGGATCATCTACCAGCCTTGCAGACGATCATGTACAAGCCCTGCATTGGATCATGTACTGGCCTTGCAGAACATAAAGTACTAGCCTTGCAGAGGATCGTGTACAAGCCTTGCAAAGGAGCATGTACACGCCCTTCAGATGATCATGTACACGCCCTGCAGAGAATAATGTACAAGTTTTTCAGAGGATCACATACAAGCCTTACAGGTGACCATGTACAAACCTTGCAGAGGACCATGTACAATACTTACAGAGGATCATATGCAAGCCTTACAGATGACCATGTACAAACCTTGCAGAGGACCATGTACAATACTTACAGAGGATCATATACAAGCTTTCCAGAGGATTATGTACAAGCCCTGCAAAGAATCATGTACACACCTTACAGAGGATATGTACATGTTTTACAGAGGACCATGTACAAACCTTGCAGAGGACCACGTACAATCCTTACAAAGGACCATGTATAATCTTACAGGGAACCATGTAAAGAGGATCATGTACAAACCTTATAGAAGATCATGTATAAACCTTGTAGAGGATCATGTACAAACCTTGTAGAGGATCATGTATAAACCTTGTAGAGGTTCATTTATAAACCTTATAGAGGATCATGTATAAACCTTGTAGAGGATCATTTACAAACCTTACAGAGGATATGTACATGTTTTACAGAGGACCATGTACAAACCTTGCTGGGGACCATGTACAATCCTTACAAAGGACCATGTATAATCTTACAGAGAACCATGTAAAGAGGATCATGTACAAACCTTATAGAGGATCATGTACAAACCTTGTAGAGGATCATGTACATGCCTTGCAGAGGATCATGTATAAACCTTGTAGAGGATCATGTACAAACCTTGTAGAGGATCATGTACATGCCTTGCAGAGGATCATGTATAAACCTTGTAGAGGACTACATACAAGCCTAAACTATGCAAGGCGAAGCCAACCAAAACTAGGCATAGGCTAACTCCAAACCTTGCAGTGACCATTTCCAATCAGTGCATAAACCTAGTCCATGTGAACATGGCTAAACCAAGGAGCCAGGTTGAAGCTATGCGGAGACAAAATCCATGTAAGAATCACGTGCAGACAGTGCAAAAATAAGTTGTAGATGATGTTAGAAGTAGACCCAAGACTGAGGTGTAGACTAGAAGTAGACCCAACTGGCATGTGTCATGAGACACTTGTGTGACATAGGACAAGATAGACTGATGACAGTTGTGTCTCCCTGGACACAACTGTCATTAGACATTGCCTATGCCCAAAGCTTTTCGAGAAAGTCTTCTAGCAACTGCAGTAAAGACTTCACTCTTCATACACATATCTTCTGTATACAAAAGCTTATAAACCTTTCATGCCCTGCTATGGCAGATTCAAGTTCTTATCATGCAAATTAACATGTCTATATTCTTGCCGCTGTGCTTTGTACTTGCATTCCTGGAGACTGACGAATACTTTCTGCATAAGTTCTTATGTTGGTGGAGTGGACTTTTTTATGTTCACAAACAGGGCAGCTAGTGTTTTAATTGATGCTTTCAAGTAATATGAGACATGTTGTATATGGGGAAGTAGAGGAGAAGAAGGTAGGGAAAATGTATGCGATTTCTCAGCGTTCAGAATTTGTCCTTGAATCTTATAGCATAAAGCCATTTATATGGGAGAAGGCTCCTTGGTAATGTAATGGAGTTATGACTAGGAATCGTGACTAGTTTTGCTGTTAAGTAACAAGGCAGGTATGAATTTGTAAAAGAGCTTTGTATTCAGCCAACACATTTTTAGCTAATTCATACAATACATATATATATATACAATGTGTAAATGATGTAAATTAGCCTATATAATTATAATCCATAATACAACCTCAACAGCAAAGGTGGGGGGAACCAACCACACGCAGG
The DNA here is from genome assembly GCA_963995525.1 of Escarpia spicata. Lineage (NCBI taxonomy): Eukaryota > Metazoa > Annelida > Polychaeta > Sabellida > Siboglinidae > Escarpia > Escarpia spicata. The sequence goes on along the minus strand of OZ023212.1, from coordinate 41,430,005 downwards.
TGGCTGAACCCACCCTACATATTATAACCAGACCTGTTTACGGATTATAACCTTAATAGTTGAAACCAAGGGGAAAGCGTCACAGCGCCCCAAAACCCCTTGTACATATTATTGTCATGCTAACAACAGAAATATACAATGCAATTAACTAACATACAGCAAGACCAACAGTTTATTCTTGCAAACGCCTTGACACCAACATGTAATTAGGTGTATATTACATAGATTTTCCAGACTTTCAAACCACCTTACAGACCTATCCTTTTAAAGTAACCTAAACTCAGGTGTAGCTGGGGTAGGTGGGCGGGAAACAAAATGTAGATCTCAACAATGACAACAAATGGATTACCTTTTTCAGTGAGAAATTGAACTGAGGCAGCGGACCCGTGGCCGCTTGTCTTTATACCGTGAATTTATCACGTGACTAGATCCAGCAGGAATACCGTAAATTGTTGAATTTAAGACCTGAGCAATGCCCATATAAAAGTCATTTGACTTGCGTCATAATGGCGTATTTATATGGGACAAGGCTCCTTGGTAATGTAATGGAGTTATGACTAGGAATCGTGACTAGTTTTGCTGTTAAGTAACAAGGCAGGTATGAGTTTGTAAAAGAGCTTTGTATTCAGCCAACACATTTTTAGCTAATTCATACAATACATATATATATATACAATGTGTAAATGATGTAAATTAGCCTATATAATTATAATCCATAATACAACCTCAACAGCAAAGGTGGGGGGAACCAACCACCCTCAGCCAGCATGGCCCCTTCCCCACCTCATGATTCCGTGTCACTATAAATTTTACACTTTCACCACTATACATATTCTATGAGCGCATGTCAATTACATACAACCTTTGCAGCACAGTACACTCCACCTATATGGAAAACTTGTGTGTTGTACTAATTAAGTTATACTTCTACCACTACCACAATCGTGCTACACAGAAAAAAAACCACCTATGTGGAAAGCTTATCAGTGTTGCACTAACTGAGTTCTCATACTTCTACCACTACCACAATCATGCTACACAGAAAAAAACCCACCTATGTGGAAAGCTTATCGGTGTTGCACTAATTGAGTGATACAGTTTTCGATACTATAAATGCTGCTTTAGTTTTAGATTACACAGACCCAGTTTTAGATAATTTGTACTGTCTTAGACACTGTTTAATACATTAAGTATGCATGATAGTGACTTAGACAGATGAGTATGTGTAATTAAAATGTCACATTACATTATATGTAGAGAGAGAGAAATAGTACCAATGTAGGTGTAAATTAATTTATTACCCGGTACCCGTCAGTCTAAATATGTAGCTCACAGTCAAACTGTATCTTGCATTACAATTTTGCAGCTTGTAGTAACTCATATTTAATAGTGATATATTATATCACTAGTTGGTTACCACTGACCATTGTAACAGGAATATTGAGCAACTAAAGTCAAGTCAACAAATAGAGACAGACAATCAGAAGGCCTTTTGATTATTCCACTTTGCAAGTTCGTAACATGGCCGAACTATTGGACTCAATCTGAAGAGACCCTTGTACCTTGGGGGTGTTGACTGTAATGTGAGGGTTGTCCGTGGAGTGGGGGTGGATACCGGCTTCCATGGCTGTATTGGAGAGGTAGGTGGCAAGACTACACAAGAGGGTGAATGACAGAGCTGTGTTCCATCCGTACGTGTAACACTGCTGTATGTGCAGACCGTCAGCCACATCGACATGTTAACACTGTACAATCTAATATTCACAGATTCACTGTTGATAGACGGTTATCATTTTTATAAACTTTCTTACATTGCTACAAGGGGTTCTGGTGTGCTGTAAACATGACACTGTCATAAATGATGTGCTGTAAACATTACATTACCATGATGTGTGTGCTGTAAACATTACATTGCCACAAGGGGGTGATGAAAATATCACATTACCATGAAGGGTGTGCTGTTAACATTACATTACTATGAGTGATGTGCTGTAATCATTACATTGCCAAAAAATATATTATATGACTGATAAAATAATATAAAGTCTCGAAAATCGTTAAAAGTGGCAAACAAAATGTAGTAAAGGTGGGGGAGATGTTGGAGTATTGGTTGGTTGGTTCTGCTGGGCCTGATGCTGTAATAAGAAATGCTGAACAGTAGATATTGACTTAGGCAACAGAGGCAAGTCAACCAAAGAGAAACAGCCGCTGTATTTTCAATATTGCCAACAGAATCTAGACACTGTAAACTTGTGGGTAGCTACAGCGATACAAAATGCCTCGATCAGGTCTATGCAAAACAGGAGATTAACTAATGTCAGAATGAATTGTACCATTAGCCTGTGTATGTGAATTCTTTGTAGTTTTACTTTATTTATTTTCTAGAAGTAAAATGTTGTTTTTGAATGTTCAAGGGCAGATTCACGAAGCAATTTTAATATCTTACCTTAAGTTCTTACCTTAAGAACGGTCAATAATTGCCCAAGTTGAGCACTGAGACCGTCTCAAGGTTAGTTTTCTGTAGTGGTATTCCATTGTCTATTGATTTTGCTGCTATTGTTGTTGCTGTTGGCGTTATTGCTATTTTTTCTCTTTATCTTGTCTTTTCCGGTTTGCCTAGTCTCTAGGCTCGATTGTGTGCTTGCGTGCATGCATGCGTGTGTGTGTATGTGTTAAGTTTTATCTCGTTGAGAGCAATCACATCGTATTCTAGCGCAATGGTGTATAGTTCATCATATTTGTTAAGTATCGAGTTGTCAATGTTGGTGTAGTATGTCCTTAGTGCATGCCGTGCTTTGCTGTTTCTTTGTGGTGCTGTGTTTCTATGTACATGTGCATTGTGGTCCCGCTTTTCTACTGGGTCTCGATGATTTCGCTTCGGTAGATTTTGTAGGTCTTGTTTGGATTGTCTTCTCTTTTCCGCATCAGCTGAGCCTGTAAGTTTTTTGACTCAGCTCTCTGTCTTGGTGTCAAGTCTGGTCTAATGAACACTGTGTTGTACCTCTCTTCTGAGCTGTTTCGGATTTCTTTGGCTTTACTTAGTACCTTCTTTTTGTCGTTGATGTTTCTCATGACGGCAAGGATCATTCTGGGTTTGCTATGGTCTGGCTGGCCAATTCGAGTAACTGATTCTGGTGCGGCATCTAGCTTTAGGCAAGTTGTCATCATCTGTTTGACTTCGTGTAAATCTTGGCCGTTCTCTTTCATACCATGGATGATTAGATTTAGTTTTTTTGCCATGATTTGTTCTCTTTCTGTTATTTCTTCTTTCACTGCTGTGGCCAGGTCTTGGTTGGCTTGTGTTGTCATTGTTGGATGATTGACTGTAGTGTGTGTCTGATGTTGTATCAGCTTGCTGACCTCCTGTTGTAGTGTCTGTATCTGTGTGTTAATTTCCTGAGTGCTGTTCTCTAAATCCTTTTTTGTTGCTTTTTCTTTGAGTGACGTTTCTACTTGGATGATGCGTTTTGTTATTTGTGACATGTATTCTGCACAGCGGTCTTCTATTTCTTTGTCTGTATGTATAGCGTTGAGTGCCTTTGGTTTACATTTGTTGCAAAACCAACTGACATCATACTGTTTCAGAATAAGTAGATGAGCTGTGTACATCTGCTGGCATTTCGCACACAGTATTTCTAGGCATCTTTCGCATTTTAGCATTCCTGTTTATGTTGCTTGCACTGGCCACACTTTGGCGACGTCTCTGGTTTGTTTGACTGTACCTGTGATCTATCAAATGTCAGACTGTCTTTATCACTATATGCAGATTGTGGACCAACAGCATAGTTTATTTTGCATGGCAAATTTCTTTGAGACGGGACTTCATTTATTGTGACAGTTACCGGGCTGGTACCGGAGACGGAATCAGGCCCGAAGACAGCGGGTGTGGTCGCCGACAACGGCGACGTTGCCGCCGGTGTCGAATTACTGGCACATTGTCTTTGAGAATTGCAATTGGATTGAACACACTGACCTTTAGGTTTCGTTGAGGAAGGGGTGTGATGATGCTCTAACAATTCTTCAATTTCTGTGTCATTTTCCTGGTATTCGTTCAATTCTATAGTTGTGTTGTCGTCGGGACTGGTTCGCCGAGACCCCGGCCTTGACCTGTTAGTTGATGTTTTATCGGTTGCGCTGGGCAACCGATCTCTGCCAGGGCGGCCGTTTGCTTCATGATCGAACTCTTTATATTTGTTGGGGGGTCTTACTGTTCTTCCGCTTCGTGTATATTCTATACCAGTTCCCCTTCCGCCATGGTGATCTTACTTGCTAATTGCTAGTAAATTTGAATGTATTTTGTATTTTATGTCGGAGTCAATCGAGCCTAACTGGTCAGACCGGAACTACTTCGCGGAACTACTTAATATGGTGGGAGAGATAACGTAATTATGTGCAATCATACCACTAGATCATGCCAACAGAAGTCATGATCAGAAAAAAAGTATTTATTGAGCGCAAATACGCCAAATACTTACTGAATATTTGTCCACACAGAAACAGAGTTGTAGGGGAAAGAAATCTGGTGATGTATTTCATTAGAATGTGCAACATTTCACATGTCCCATGCCTGCTTTTGTAGTTTTGTAGAGTTGCATGAACCATGTGTGGTTTAATGATATCTATGTTAAAAATACAGCATTGCGTTATATTTTAAATGCCAGTATGTCATAATGAAAATCTCAAAAGCACACGGTAAAGAAACGTTAGGTTTTCATAGTAAATTATTTAAAGATTTATCGACATGCTTGTCTAGCTGTGGATAGATGACATGGTGAAAACTGGAATGCTCATTGGTTCCAAGATGAACACAGTTTATGGTGTGTAGATCTACATTTAGCTGGGTAATGTTTCCTCATTTATATTCAGTAACACTGTCTCTTGAAACTTGTATTTAAAAACTCAAGGTGGCAATAACAGTACAGATGTTACTGGCAACATGTTGTTGAATATAATGCACCTTTATGGTAAACACATCAAGAACTGGCATTCAGTTAATTAACCAAAGAGCAAGTCGATTCGTACTTAAATCTAGAGAAGTGAAAACAAAAAGACTATTTAGTCGCTCATTACCTCTGATCATAAGGTAAAGTAAAAGAATTGCCTGTTTTAATACACGTTTGTCTGAAAATATTATTGTCATACCGATTACCAATGCCTAATATCATTCAGCATGTGTGTAAATGGTCATATATCTGTAAATAAATTTGTTACAAAAATTGTACCTTGTTATGGCAAGTGTTCATATGATACTGTAAACCCCTCATGATCTAGAAACCATAACGTCAGCACATAACATACCTTGCAATATACAAGATTAATTTCTTTAAAAATGCAGACAAATACAGCAGTGATTAATGTCCATACTGTATGAAACATGTCAGTTAAAATTGCACAACCAACAAAAATACCTGGTAAAAACAGTTCGGTATTATCCAAAGTTTTGCAAACAACTACATTTAAAACTTGAAAAATTTACTATTGCATTACAGCAGTACACATACTGCACCCATCCTTAGCAAACATCCCAGAAGATGTATGTATCAGCAGTATAGCCTCTCATACTAGAGTAGTAGAAGTTGTAGTTGTAGTTGTCAAACATTAGCATTGTCGCCTACTGACGTCTTTCTGTAGAAAGCATGCAAGTTGGCTCCTTTCCTCCTAATGCTAATTTGCTGTGCTATTTCCAATAGTTGTTCAAACAACACTAAACAGGCAGGTTGTGTTTTTGTATGTCTTCATTGTTCATGGGCCTGAGATACAGCACAACAGGAACTATCCACAAAGCAGCTGGTTATGGAGTAAATACAGCGTCTCCACATAATGTCTGGGGTTTGTTTTATGAATGAACGTCCACAATTATTCACAAACTTGTTGTATAAGAACTTAATCTTGTTAGTCTTTATATAAATCAGACCAAAGCATCAATTTGATTCTGTCACAAAATTCGTAACAGTATATTTGTGTTCTGAATTCTTTGTTCTGTGTCAATAGCTGGATATGTTTATTTGTAGATGCGACACCAGACAACAACCATTATAAAGTGCTATGGTTCAACGTACAGGAAAGTGTACTTCTGATGTGTGGGCTTGAATGCCTGTATCCATAGTTGATCCTGAGTGTGTATATCCAAGGTCAATCCTGAGTGTGTGAATCCAGGGTTGATCCTGAGAACTGAGTGCTTGCATCCACGGTTGATTCTGAATGTCTGTATCCATGGATCATACTGAGTGTATATAAATATATCCATGGATGATTGTGAGTGTTTCTATCCAGGGTTGATCCTGTACAACGGAGTTGCAGATGATGGCCGGGGAGACTTGCTGGCCTTTGGAATGAAAGACGGTTGCGCAGAGTTCAAGTTTGACATTGGGTCTGGTCTGACTAACATCAGGAGTGAGCCTCTTGCCCTCGATACATGGCATAGCATCCGCCTGAAGAGAGATCTCTGGGACGGTGAGTGCACAGAGACAGGTGTCTCTTCAGTGTGATGTATGGGTGAGAGAGAGATGATGTATGGGCAGGATGAAAAGGTTAAAAACCGCTGGCTTAAAGCATTCTTTTAACACTTACCACAGAATCATTTAATCAAGAAAGATCCCTTGATAACCTGTAAGTGTCTGTAGGATCATCCAATAATTAATCAACAATATCACATATTGATATGCTTATTTAGACAATTGTTACTTCAATAAAACATTGGAAGACTGCTTAAAATGTGGTCATAACCATTATAAAGTGCTATGATTCAACGTACAGGAAAGTGTACTTCTGCACGGGTTTGCGGGATACTCTGAATGTGTCTTGTACTCTGATGTCTCACTGAGTAAGTACATTTTAAATGTGAACTCTCTAAAATACTTCAAAACTCTATTTTTAGAAGTTGTCAGGAGAGATGCATTGTTGTTGGGACATATAAATAAGACCTCATGTGATGTTGTTGGTGTGTCGTGTCAGAGGACAGTGCTTGTATGATGTTGTTGGTGTCAGAGAACAGAGTGCTTGTATGATGTTGTTGGTGTCAGAGAACAGAGTGCTTGTATGATGTTGTTGGTGTCAGAGAACAGAGTGCTTGTATGATGTTGTTGGTGTGTCGTGTCAGAGGACAGAGTGCTTGTATGATGTTGTTGGTGTGTCGTGTCAGAGAATAGAGTGCCTGTATGATGTTTTTGGTGTCAGAAAACAGAGTGCTTGTATGATGTTGTTGGTGTGTCGTGTCAGAGAACAGAGTGCTTGTATGATGTTGTTGGTGTCAGAGCACTTTTCGCTTTCTCTCTAGCAGACCTGTTTAAATGAAATCTCAACTGAGAGTACCCGGTTTTGAGTCCTTTGCTGTTGCATCGAACATTGAGCAAGTTCTTTCACTCTATGTTGCTACAGTTCACTCAGCTCTATGGCTACCTGAAATAGACAGTGGTGGATATTTGTATATGAATAGTGTTTGTGCATTAATTGCAGCAAGGCTGAATGCTTCCCAGAGAAGTCGAAATGGTGTTTGATTGAACATGTCTGCCAGGGAGTGAAGTATAAAAGTGCTTTGAGCAGTCCTGAGGATTAGATACTGCAGTACATAAGAACTTACCTTGATGTGTTCCATCTCTTTAATTATGATTGATTATGACCATTTGTTGAAGGTATCGTTGTGAGAGACCCGGTGTTCAACTACAAGACCCTGCCCGATGCCCTTATGGAGACACAGGTGATCCTTGTGTTCAAGGCCCAGACAGTGCCGGACAGTCTGTTGCTGTATAACGCCCAGAGCGACGAGGGAAAGGGTGACTACATCTCCCTTGCAATCAAGAACAGACGTGTCGAGTTCAGGTTCAACAGTGGATCAGGTAAGGCATGTCTTCATGTAAACAATGTAGTGTGTTCCTAGTTTTTCATGTATTAATTAATTTCATGTTCTTAAGACTGTACCAACTATGTTGAAGGTAAACTGCCCGTCAAATTGTGTTTAGTAAGCATGTAACAAAGGTCTCAATTTGAGGGCACGACCAAGTGCATGTTCAAATAGAGGCATTACACTAATGAATATGGCTGTGGACCAGAGCATGTATCAGTTTCTCTGCATTCTGTTGATCGAGATATTTTCTAATTTTCACAATGTTATATAGTTATGCATAAACTGCCTGACATTTGGACTTGATATGTTGTTCCATAGACATGTCCTTATCAAAATAAGTGCCCAAATTTTGCACACAATTCAAAGCATGTACATCATTGCCCCCGATGTTAATGGACGTGTTGGTGCATTTTGCCAGTTGTTGAGGAGAACCAATTAAGATGTACTCAGTCTTGGAGTTGTTCATTTTTAATTTCATGCTTTGCATCCAGCTATTGATGTCACTAATGCACCGTTCCGTAAACTTGTGATTGTTGTGCATAGAATCGGGGTTAAAACCACAGTACACCTGATGGTCATCAGCATACGCATGCCCCAGCTTACCGTGCAGATCAATGATATGAAAGTCAGGGCTAGAATACTCTGTGAATTCCACAGGACCGAAGTATGATCCTTGCGATACTCCCTGATCAAGTTTAAACTGGTCAGACACCATACCATCAATAATAATTTGTTGTGACTTTGACTGAAGATATGATGAAAACCAATTGATAGCTGTGCCTGATACACCAAAAGAACAATTCATAATATTCAACAAAATCTCTTGGTCCACAATATCAAAAGCCGACGACACATTAATTAAAACCAGTTGTGTGACCTTCTGTTTGTCCATGTTTAAATAAAAAAATGTCAGACTGGACCTTAACAAGTGCAGTTTCAGTAGACTGACAAGGTGGCAAAGGAAATCCACATTGTAAATGAAAGCAAAGTTGGTCTACAACAGCCCATTCTGTTAATTTAGAGATATGCTGCAGATTCGATACAGGGCGATAGTTTTTTGGAATAGGATCCAGTCCTGCTTTTTTAAGCAGCGGCACTACAAGTGCAGTCTTCCATTCATGTGGCAATTCCCCAGCAGCAATAGAGCAATTGATGAAGTGCGCAAGGAGTGGCACAAATTCCTCAATATACTCTTTGACCAATTTGGTTGGAATGGGGTCCCGAGCACAGCTGGTTGTCTTAGATCACACACACCTTCTCTGAATGGTATAATGGGTAGTTTGGTAACACCGATGTCCGTTCGAATAGCATCTTTTTATCATTAGTTTTTTCCACAGAGTCGTGCTGAGGTAGTTGGGTACTCTGCTTCTTATAACACAGGGTTTTGATGAGGGCAAATAGTTTCTTTGAGTCACCCTTAGCTTCTGAAATATAGTGAGAGAAATGGTCAGTTCGTTTGTTGTTCAGTGTGTTGACGTATGTGTTCCTAGCACGATGGAATGACAACAGAGTGTCATGATTTTTATCCAGTCTCCAGATCAATTCAGCTTTACGTCTTTGCGACAATAGTGCTTTGAGTTCATCATCAAACCATGGCACCAGTGGCCTCATTACCATAGTTTTGGATTTGGTGGGTGTGTGCCTATCCAACAACTGTCTTAATGCTGTATTGTATTCACCAGCGAGATGATTGATATCCGTGATGCTCAATAGTGCATTAGCTATACCCTTGAAGTCAGTGCTGAAAGCGTTGTTATCAATTTGTGTCAGTTTCCTATACGATATAGTACATGTCTCTAAAGGAGGTCTGGGCATGTTTACTCGATAACACACAAACATATGATCCGAGACCATATAATCAGCCACCGGGTAACTAAGAAGTTCACAATTACGCCTAGTGATAATTAAATCCAGTGTATGACCAGATCTATGAGTTGCAACCCTAACATGTTCTGTTAAGTTATACATACTCAGTACATCACACATTCTTATTGCATCAGCATCGATGTCAATATCCATGTGAATATTAAAATCACCTACTACAGGAGTGAGTGAGGGGTCTGAACTGCAGGCAACAGGTAGTTCTGAAATTCCTCAAAGAAAGTAGTAGTAGTGACACGATGGTTTTACGAATATGGTGGTCGGTATATCACATGCACATAAACTTTTGTCTTTCCGCACAATAATTCATAGTTAGCAATTTAAAAGGAACATCACTTTATAGCGAATACCATTCTTGCACAGTATACAGATATGTCCACCAGGTCTGCCGTACAGTCTTGGATTGTTCTTGAGATGATAGCTATTGGATGTTAGTTCCACATGTTTGACCGCATCAGCGGTATCGTTTGTCTGGCCCTCATTGCAATGACCCCGATGGCATGCAATTCTTGACCGGTGAAAGCCATCGTGTTCATAAACAGTCTGTTAAGCGTAAACACTGATTTAACAATGCGAAAGTAATTTTACTTATTTATTCACTTATGAATAGGTTTCAATATCTGTTCTATGGAAAATGGTGGCAACTGAAGGCTCCAGTTAGAAAATGTTAGAGTAGATGAATATGGACGATGTTGTTGACTTCAGGACTGGGAGGAAAGGAAGTCTTGAGAGTATCATGCATGCTGAACACACGCGGCAACATGTAAATTGGTAAGTCTCACAAATATCTTGTACTTAAAAATGCAGCATGGAACAAACATAGGAAACATGCATGGCATTGTATACAGCTGTCCCAAGTTATGCAATCTTCATCAAATGTCTCATATAACCGTCTCTTGCGTCTATAGGTAGCGCCATGTGGCACACAAAATACCAAACTAAGCACTTGGTTTCTTACCTATCCATACAAATGACCAAGTTATCCCTTCTGATGGATAAGTAATTTTTTAGTATGTATAATAATTGATGTTTCCACTACGTCGTGGTTTTGCTTACATCACAATTGAATTTTGCACGTGACCTCCGTCAAGTTTTGCTTTGCAAACAATGTTGTTAATTGTTATATATACGAGAATTACATTACTATTGCTGCATGACATCTCCTAAATCAAACATTCCCACATACAGTGGTCACTTTACAAACTTTGCCTGACATTTTTGCCATAAAGAAACTCTTTTGTGACCAGAATTTGTACAAAATATTTGACGGAATGTCCGAACCCACTACATATTTTCTGATGACTTGACGGAGGTTTTGATAGGCAACAGGTCACGTGATGGAGACATTATCTGTAGCGTGTTCAGCCAGTATTGCCAGAGTGTTGACAGTGGTTGTTATGCTTCAGGTGGCGTGCCTAACCTGGACGGCATGACATTTGGTCAGCACGAGAAGATGCTGGAGGGTTGTGTCAGCAACCTGCACATCCAGGGCAAGGACCCCTTGACCTCACCGCTAACGCTGTCGGGTTATGTCGTGGTGCCCTGACACCCCTCTTTGCTGCAGCCATCCAGTTGATACAGTGTTTTTGTTTCGTTATGTTTTGGGGCTAGTGTTGGAGACAGTTTGTTTCTTTAAAAAATGTATTATTTTGTCAGCTTTATTAGTTTTATTAACAGAAATGTAACCGATTAAAATGATATCTCGGCTGGTTGATACTTGATTTGAAACTTATGTTGCCAACAGAATCTAGACACTGTAAACTTGTGTGTAGCTTCAGTGATACGAAATGTGTAGAGCAGGTCTATGTGAAACAGGAGGTTAATTAATGTCAGAATGAATTGTACCATTAGCCTGTATATGTGAATTCTTTGTAATTTTACTTTATTTGTATATTTTTTCTAGCATGAAAATGTTGCCTTTGAATGTTGAAGGGCAGATTCACAAAGCAATGTTAATATGATGGAGAGATAAGGTAATTATGTGCAATCATAACACTAGATCATGCCAACTGAAGTGATGGTCCGATACAAAATATTTATTGAGCACAAATGCCAAATATGCTAAATACTTATTGAATATTTTTCCACACAGAAACAGAGTTGTAGGGGAAAGAAATCTGGTGATGTATTTCATTAGAATGTGCAACATTTCACACGTCCCATGCCTGCTTTTGTAGTTTTGTACAGTTGGATGAACCATGTGTGGTTTAATGATATCTATGTTAAAAATACAGCAATGTTGCATTATATTTTAAATACCAGTATGTTATAATGAAAATCTCAAAAGCACACGGTAAAGAAACGTTAGGTTTTCGTAGTCAATTATTTAAAGATTTATCGACATGATTGTCTAGCTGTGGATATCTGACCTGGTGAAAACTGGAATGCTTACTGGTTCCAAGATGAACACAGTTTATGGTGTGTAGATCTACATTTAGATGGGTAATGTTGGCTGTTTGTCTATGTTGGGGGTAATAAGCAAAGTTCACACGATTCAAGTATGTGTACTATCAATAGTAACGTGTGTATTATTTATTTTTATATAAAGAAACACAATGTTTCCTCAAGAAGAACATTATTTTGTTGTTCTCTAACTTGAACTTGTTTGAAACATTTGATATTCAGTAACACTGTCTCTTGAAACTTGTATTTACAAACTCAAGGTGGCAATAACAGTACAGATGTGACTGGCAACGTATTGTTGAATATAATGCACCTTTATAGTAAAGACATCAAGAACTGGCATTCATTTAATTAAGCAAAGAGCAAGTCGATTCGTATTTAAATCTAGAGAAGTGAAAACAAAAAGACTAGTTAGTTGCTCATTACCTCTGATCATGAGGTAAAGTAAAAGGGAATTGCCTGTTTTAATACACGCGTTTGTCTCAAAATATTATTGTCGATTACGAATGCCTAATATTATTCAGCATGTGTGTAAATGGTCATGTATGTGTAAATAAAGTTGTTACACAAATTTTTTCTTGTTACATCAAGTGTTCATATGACCAGTGCTGGTATGTAACGAAGTACATTTACTTTGTTACATTACTTAAGTACATTTAACAAAAATATACTTGTAACGAAGTACATTTTTAGAGATTACTTTTTACTTGTAACGAAGTACATTTATCTGTACTTTTTTACTTTCTACTTCCATATTTTTAGTTACTTTTTATGTTATAACACCAGGGACGAAACAGCTCCACCGGGCTTTTGTTTGCATTGGTAATCCTCGACTGACTAAGCTTTGGAGGAATCATAGCTTCTTTTGTGCTAGCCCTGATGTTTACAAGCAGGTGATATTGGCACAGTGTGATTGCTGCCTGTCCAATGGGATTGAAGCTTAGTCCTCAGCCAAAACCCCTTTTCACACAAGGCAATGGAACAGGCCTCATTGGCTTCTCATTCATTCACTGATTAATTGCTGGGGAATGTTTAACACTTCACCTTGTAATACCAACTTTAGTTAGTGGCTACCTGCACACCACTGACCTTATGACTCCAGGAAGTGTAAAAAAACATCCTGATGCATTTGTCTTGAGTCAATCAGACAGAGTGAGGTGACAGTGGGAAAGTCTTGCTGTTTGTTCAAAACTACTCTGGCTCATGCACAAAGTACGATATGACATACGGGTCTGTTAATGGTTGTAATGCAGTTTAATTAAATTTGCATTCTTCTCCTGTTGTATAATGTTGCATTTATTTTTTGAATAATAAATATTAGTGGTATGAGTATTTACCTAAAAAAACTTTGCTTGGCATATGTGTCCATTTTGGATAACGGACACATACTGGAATAATCTGACAGCCGGATATTTGTTGTACTTTTTTACTTAAGAACTTTTTTATATAAGTACTTTTTTAGTTTTACCTAAGTACTTTCTTCGAGGGATACTTTTACTAAAGTAGTTTTGGAGCTACTTTTACTTAGTTACTTTATTGGAGTACTTGTACCAGCACTGCATATGATACAGTGAAACCCTGATAATCTAGAAACAATATCATCAGGACATAATATTCCTTGCAATATACATGATTAATTTCTTTCTAAATGCAAACAAATACAGTAGTGATTAATGTCCATACTGTAAGAACATGTCAGTTCAAATTGCACATCCAACAAAAGTACCTGGTAAAAACAGTTTGGTATTATCCAAAGTTTTGCAAACAACTACATTTAAAATTTGAAAAATTGACTAGTGCATTACAGCAGTACACATACTGCACCCATCCTTAGCAAACATCCCAGAAGATGTATGTATCAGCAGTATAGCCTCTCATACTAGAGTACAGTTGTAGTTGTCAAACATTAGCATGTGGTTGCCTACTGACGTCTTTCTGTAGAAAGCATGCAAGTTGGCTCCTTTCCTCCTAATGCTATTTCCAATAGTTGTTTAAGTGGAATTAACCTAGTTTAGGTGGAGTTATTGTAATTGGCTGAAGTTATTGAATGGAATAAGTGTGTGTGCACAACCAGTAGTGTAGTTATAAAAACACCAGCAAGGATCGAACCTGCCACACACAACACTGAAACAATGTTGTCATAAACAACACAGTTCAAGAGTTTTTAAACAAACAAATGACGTAGTATGTCTGCATTTACTACGCAATACTTTAACAGCAATCAGTCACAAATATATTGTTTACATTGTTGGAAAAGTCATATGGTACATACACATATGTGAAATTTGATAAATGCGTGTTAATGTTTCACAAAAGAGATAATATCATATGTTTGTATCATTTGACAGAAACATATTACAATATATACTTGTTACGAAACCATCAGAACAAACATATAAACCCATTTTTTCTGTGTTAGGCTCCCAACTGTTTACATTCTCGCTTGTTATATTAAGCCGCCAGCCCGCTCCTGTAACAGAAAACCAAATTTGCATTACATATTGGAATAATTAAGTTCAAATAATAACTAATTCAAACATATTCCATACAACAAACTTTTGAAAGTAAATTACATTTGGACGCTCTTCCGAAAATCACATTTAGATATGTGTACATTATGTAAGGGGCCATTTTACAAAATACGGAGGGAGGTCTGTGGGCAAGCGTGACGAAGCGCTACATGAGTGTGGGGGTCTCTACACCAGTCTTATGTAACGAATCATAATATTTCAATTTTTGTATTCCAAGAGTATTTCAATGGAAAACCAGCTACATACACTAACAATTGTAAAACCCCAAATAAATTTCAAGAGCATTCCAACAGAAAACCACCTATACTATTACATCAACATTTAGAAGCACAGCAAAACATGACGCAAACTCATATGTGCAATCCAGTATATGGATTATGTTTAATTGAAATGGCTTGACGAGCATGATATGGGCATTCACAGCAATCCCCCATTTCAGAAACTATATTGGTGTTTTGACCCCAGTCATCCCTTTAGGCAACACAATGAATCCTTGGGAGGAAATTTAGTGTGGGGATAGACACGTCACCAAAAGTGTGTTTGCTATGTGACGAGTATATATGCAGAACACTAGTAAATGCACTTATAGATGGTTAAGTCCACAAAACGGCGCTTGTTGTCGTCACCCTTTTCTGGGTGACCCTGCCAACAAACGAATTAATATCTACATCCACACATATCATATAGTTACAGTTGAACCTCGAATTACGGTCACCTCTTTAATACTCCCACATTACAATTAAGGTCACCCTAGGACAGTCTCACATTAATTCGATATATAGTGTAAAGTATAGGAAATGAGTCCCACTAATATAGTCACCTCGCTATTCAAGTTACTTTTACGCAGTCCCAATTGTGATCTTACTAGTGAAGTTCCATATATAATATTTTATATATATATATGGCGTATGGGGGAACTTTTAAGCATATTTCACTGCATACAGAAGACTCCTGTTTTAAGGAGACCGGCTCGATCCGGTCTTCTTAAAGTTTTAATATGTTATTGCGCAACTAAAGCATTTGATGTTACGATTATCCTTGTTAGAAGTGCTTAATGTTGTGGCAAATATGTCAGAAAAAATTAATAAAGCCAAGTCGATGATTGAAATAATCTGACGTACTTTCGATCACATGGATGAAAAGTCTTTTTCTACAACTTGTAAGTCTCTCGTCCGTCCACACATTGAATATGCTAATCAGGTATGGAGTCCTTTCTTAATGACACATACTACAGCTCTTGAAAATGTTCAGCAATCAAATCAATTCCTGGTTTCAAAGACCTTGAATACACAAAACGTTTACAGAGACTGAAATTACCAACTCTATCATACCGTCCCCTCAGATGAGATAGGATTGAAATGTATAAGATACTAATAGGGAAATATAACCCAGCAGCATTATGCAATTTTTGTTACATTGAGAGATAGCAAAGCACATACGAGAGGGCACCACCTAAAAATATTTAAAGAAAGATACCGATTAAATATTATAAATAACTAATTTATATACCGACGCACAAATTTATGAAACAGTTTCCCACAGTCTGTGATTGATGCTTCGCCGATGTAGTCGTTTGACACAAAAATAGACAAGTTATGGCAAAACCACCTTATGAAAACTGAATACACTGCCCCACTCCTATCTTGGATTGTGCCAAACTCAGACGCATGCGCACAGTGCGAGCAGATGTCAAAAGCGAGAGCTGGCATGTAAGATACAGAGGCAGTAATGCCTACTGAAGCCAGAAGAGGACCAGTAAAATAAGCTGAGAGATGTTATTCACTTTACTGTTGAGGTCTTGAAATGGCCAAGCAACATTTAAGTTCATTTTTGCAAGACAAAAGAGAGAATCAGGAAGTGGGAGACACTGGAGCCGTTACTGCCTATGGTACAGAACTAACTGCACCAATGATCGGCTCGGGACATCTCATCGGTTGCTCCTCATAACGCTACTCTGGAAAGTAGTGTCACAATCCTGATCTCTCACAGCTGACCCACTCCCAGTGGCTGTACTCTGCAAGGGAGGGAAATACCGACCCCTAAGCCATACGTCGTTCCCATAGACGTTGTGGTCATACATGCCACGTGGTATAACCCTATATATTGAGCACGTCAAGCTGCAATTAACATAGACAATTTACCTGCCTTTTATACCCTGCCAAACACAGTCAGCCGGAATTGTGGTGTGAACTTTCAGCATTAATTAATCTTGCATATCTACACCTAGTGAAGTTATTTGTTCGTTAGAATGGTATTAAAACTTTGGTCATATGTTATGTTACATGATATGATGTAGTAAACGTATGTATACGCGGCGTATATAATATTACTAATATATTATATGTATTCTGATGAATGCAAGTTCATGGACAGTTATGGTTGACGCCGGAAGTGGCGAATCCAAGATGGCGCACACAGTGAGTAAATTTCCAAAAGTAAAATCATATTTATTGTTATGTATTATACCAACAACGGTTAAAGTACAATACACAGTGCGGTATAAATGGTGAATTTAAAACGGGGAGAGATGATGGGAGAAATTATGTTTACTCCGCCGTGGTGCGTTGCATTAATATATGTTTCAACTAGAGCATTTCTTCTAGTTGTTTCCAGCACTCGGCAACGTACTATTAACTAACAAATCTGTAAATATAGTGGTTACAATGTTATGATCTTATGAGGTCTCATTCAACTAATCAGCCTTTTTCAGAACATTATCGTCAAGCCGACTTTTCTATGCTGGCACTGAGGATGGTCACTGCCAGGGTGCTTATCGTACTCAGTGGTGCTTATATGTCCCAAATTGAGACGAGACCGACATTACCGTGATCTCCGAGTCACGAGGAATACACACTCCCCAATATTGAGAGCCAGCTTCTTACACAAAATATACCATACCAGCCCGGTCCGGGTATTGAACTCGAGACGCCGGCATCTATTTTGTGTTCTTTAAGTTTCTAATACTTTGATCATTGCCAATTAATTAATGTAACTATAATCGGCCAAGCACAAGCGCGTGTGTGTATTTGCATTGTGATTGACAAGATGTTCTATGAACACATCACGCTAGTGCGTATGTATATGTCTGTCTATATGTGTCTACATTACGATACCATACAAAAGTAACGTTTAAAGACAATAATCATGTTCTTCTCTTGCGCGCGCGTGCCTGCCGCCGTGAATAGACTAGTCAACAATAACACATTTTCGTGTTGTACCCATGCAAAGGCAATATGTAGAACAAACTACAACGACTTGCTGTTCTAAACATACAAAGTCCCTACCTTCCTTCAGTTGGCGCTGTTGCAGCCATCTTGCAATGGCTACCCCTTCACGCTGTCTTTTCATGCATTTGTGTATGTTGCACTGTTTAAATCACCTGTTACACGAAGCACCATATCGAGCGTCAAGCGAATATTGTTTTACATACATATAATGTGGGTGCACCCACGTAAGTGAACCATCCACCAGATATGATGCTGTTATACTGAAACCCGTCGTTTCCCCTATATTTCAACCACTGTACGTATTCCTATTTGTCGTTTTAAGCTTCCCAGTCACACGTTTACAACAACTGTCAGGTGAAACTCGACAGAAGTAGTCATACTAAATTCAACCTAAAGTCCACTTAAATCCTCTTGGCATGTGATTACGAAGGAGCCATTGTTGGGCTCGCTCGTGATGCCTGGAATGTTCACCGGTAGTTGAATGAATGCATTGTCTCTGAGGTAATGCACCATGACATTGTTTGTGGACGAAGCGCAGTTGGCAAGTATGTAGGAACATCGTCTTCATTTGTGCTAAATGTGCAACGATCCATGACCGTACCC